>CM024614.1:23485014-23988018 GCA_014182575.1 Eucalyptus decipiens | reverse complement strand
TATAAATAGGGAGTCACCCCCTTCATTTTCTCTCCTCTCCTTTGTTTTGCACGCCTCCCTCTCCCTTTCAGCCTTACATATTCACCGCCTCCACCGAACAGCCATCTCTTGGTGAAATTGTTTTTTAGCGCATTAGGTAAGTAGAATCTCTAATCTTTGGCTAGGCAATGTACTATGTTGTTGGGTTTGACTATGAACATACTAGTCATGTCTTTGCATGAGTAAGTGAATATTATGATACATCGTTTGAGCTAATTGTATTCTTAACCGTGCTTGTGTGTTTCGGTTGTTCAATAAGTTGTGCTTGCAATATTTTCTATGGTTTGCTCATGATTGTGAATTCGCGAGTGGAAGCATACCTTGGGCTATGGATAGGTCTCTCTTGGCCTTGGATCAACATTAAGGTGTGATAGACTGACCTTCCCTTGGCCTTGGATCGATAGTGAGGCATGTTGATCCGAGCCTCGCTTGGTAAAGGGTTAGCGCTTAAACAAGTCAATTCGAGCCACGAACCCTGTGCCTTGCCTGGCATATAATATAGTTATGGTATTGTAGAATATGACATGCACGTGCTTGTATGAGCAAGCCCTCGGATCTTGTAAGCTTGGGCTAAAAGGAAAAATGTTAGACCGATTTGTGCATTGTACAACATGAAATTACTAAATGAAAGATAAGACCTATTGTCACATAGGTTAGCAGTGAGGCCTCATTCATGAGAACTGGATGCCCGGTGAATTCTGGATGCCCAATGGATCTTGGATGCTTAGTGGATTTTGGATGAACCGTAGAAACGATTAGGTTGATGAATGAACTTCTTTGTGCATGCTTCTGTGTATATTGTTTAATGAGTTTGGTTAATAAATTTGAGGTAGAGTATGCATTAACAATAAGCTGAAATGGCTCACATGCGTATGATGCTTGGCTTGAGGTTAGATGTCCCAATTGATACCATGAAGCCCCTAGAAATATGGGTTGCTTGGCTTGAGGTCCCTTAGAATATAGGAAGAACTGTTGAGACAATTAACAAACATTATATATATATATATATTGTTGTATATTGTTTGATAAGCTTACTTAGTAAGGTAGTTTGTTTAGTAAGTTGAAGGTAGCCTATAAAGTAAGGTAGCTTGTTCGATAAATTAAATGTAACTTCCTTGGTAAGTTGAGGGTAACTCATTTGATAAGTTGAAAGTAGGCAATGCATCGAAAGTAAGTTGATATAAACACATTCATATAGTCAAAGTAAAGTAACAGTAATCTGCTATAGATATTGTAGTGCGTGAGATGTCCGCATGGTTGACTCGATAATGAATCATCCTCCTAGATGAAGATTAGTGATTTTACTTACTAGGTTCTTGACTCACCCATTTATCTTTCAAACTTCTAGGCATAGAAGCCTCAGACTAATTTTGAAAGCTAAAGTCACACTAGAGGAGATAAGAATTCCCTTACCCTACACAAATATATAAGGATAATGTAAAAAGAAAAGGGCCTGTACAAAAGAGGCTTGTAAATGTATTGACATGATATAAAAGTAGAGGTCTACGTTGTGTTTTCCTAACTACTTATTTGTTGTTTGGGAGATTGATGTTGTACACGCTTTTGCATGCTCATGATGAAAATGAAAAAAAGAAAGAAAGGGACGGTGACACACCTGAAATATCGCAACGATAACCCCCATGACCTAGAGTCGGGTCATTACAACAACCGTCGAATGACTCTTCTAGGTTTTATCATAAGAGTCTCACATCTTCTACAAAATCTTCAATTTGAACCATAATAATTCCGGATCACTTACAATCCAAAGATTCAAGATTAGTGAATTCATCACTATAGCACAAGATGCTAGGAGGTCTCCGTACACGGCATGCTGGTTTTGAAGTCTGGTTCTTATTATGTATGACCCAAGTCAAGGAGAAAGGACAAGTGATTCTTACGAATTTTCTTATCCCACCCGAGACGGCAACTCGTTTCAAAATAATTAAATAAATAAAAAAACATTTATGAATCTCCTGCTCGAAAGTCAACGCGTGATTAGCGCGAAAAGAAAAAATGTCAAGTATTCATGTTAAAAAAAATCAGTATCCATACCACAAAATAAATTAACAAAACTTCGTCATAAATTCTCATTCTATTTGACGTGTCAAAAACGCTGATATCTCCAACACTACTCAACCATCCATGATGGGCCTGGCCTGTGCATGGGCCGCGCTCTGATTGGGCCCTCGAAGATGCCGTTGGGCCGCGAACCGGATCCTAACTCTGTTTCTATCGAGTAAACCGTTGGCGGATCGGGATCGGATTTAATTAATCGGCGGACCGAAAATATGACCGTTGCGAGCGAAACGCGCGCCCGTTGGCGGACTCGCGCAGCAAAAAGTTACACGTTCGTGCCCGTTCGCTCTCTATATATTCCACCCTCTCCTCCCATTTCCGATCACTGCACAAGAACTACTTCGATCTCAACCTCTCTTCTTTTACGTCTCTGCTTTCCACATTCTGTTCGATTTTTCGCTCGCTCGATCGCCAATTGTTTTCTTCATGGCTTCCGAAACGAAAGATGCCCATCTGATCGAGATCCCCGTCGACGAGGAGCACCGAGAGAAGCTCTCCTCGGCCGCGAACGGATGCTCGCCGCCATCCAGGACCACCCGCTGATGGAGATCTCGCGGAGCCCGGGCCACCTCCTCCTGCTCAAGCTCTGGCAGAGGGAGGAGGCCCTCTTCGGCCGCCGGGCCGCGCTCAAGGAGGCGCGGCTCGACTCGGCCAGGCGCGAGATCTTCCAGCTCTGCTTCTCCTTTTTCGTCTTTCACGGTCTCTTCTTGACGCTCCTGTACACGTCCTCCGTTAACTCCGCCCACGACGACCGCCGCTACCACGGTGCTTGCAAGAAGTGGTGGCTGCCCACCATTTTGTCGCTGTGTACTTCCCTAGTGTTTGTGGGCTTGGTGCAGGTTAAGCTCTGCCGGTACTGGAAGGCCTCGCGGCAGCTGCAGAGGGAGAGGAGCGACAACCGGGCGCTCGGAAGGTGCGTGCAAGAGCTGCGGATGAAAGGGGCGAGCTTCGACCTGTCCAAGGAGCCGGTGATCGGGAAGAGAATGAAGAGCTCCAGCGTCGAGATCAAGTGGAGGCCGCTCACCTGGTGTTCTCAAAACGTGGTCCCCGTATGCCTCCTCTGTTTTACAGGTCTGGTGGCCCCTGCTTCGAAATTCATCCTTTGCTGAGCCACTCTGTTGCCGGAGTTGAGTTTGCACGGGAGCGAATTTCGCGATCCGCAGAGAATGCGAAACCAGGGGAAGGTAACACTTCTGATCAGCGATTGAAAGCGCTTCCCTTTTGGGAAGATGGGTGACAAAGAGAAGGTAACAATAACGGGCTTTCTTTGAGTATCCATTTTAATCCATCTTGCAGATATTCGACATGATTCAGAGCCGGACGTCGAAACCGGAGACTAGGCAGAGAGCGTGATTCCTTCGCCAGAAAGTGAAGCTTTGCTCTCGCCGTCTCTTAATCCACGATCTCTTGGGGTATGAAGCAACTGGGTCCGATGCTGCTCGGGACAACATGAAATCGTCTTACTCCTGCTCCAAGCAATGCCTGCCTCTCATATTCTTACCATGCTTCTTAGGGTTTTTGAAGATCGAGATCCCAACAGTGAGGATGATTCAAAGCAACACCGCCTGTGTGCTTTATTTATACAAAGAGTGCTGTATCAAGATATTTCATTTAAGGGCCGAAGGCCTGCATCGTGTTTAATAACATTTCTTTACGAGAAAGCAACAATTCTATATAGCCTGTTCCGATGAATTTGACATACAATCCCGCCTTTAAAAAAAGAAAGTTTTGTGAAGTAAATAAGTTCTTGGTAAGATCAAAGAAAGAACACGCTCTTCCTTCGTAAATAGACAGACGTTGCAAAGAATCCTAAGCGAGAAAGATAGATCCGTCCCATACACGAGATTTCGAATGTGTACAAAAAATCCTAAGCGAACACAAAATTGGAAACTCTTGTGCATGCGCAAAATCATTTTGCCCTACAAAAGGTCTGCTCTGAAATCTCATGCACTCTCAAATCCAAATATCCGGAAAACACCTGAAGCAAAAGGGCAAAAGAGATTAGAGCCGACACCAGTCAACAGAACAAAGAGAATGCCGCTAACTTGATCATAAGTATTACCTTCATCTGCCTGGTACTTGTTTTTGTCATCCCCAGCATATGCAAGTAAATTGTATTTAGGATTCCATTCCACACTGTTCATCGCAGCTCGGCATGGAATTTGGTGCACTGTCCGTCCAGTTTGAACATTTGACTGTTTCCAGCAACATGAATTCCATCATTTCTTTAGCAAGAACCAACACTTGCAAATAATCGATAAATTACATTTTTTAAGAACTTTGCAGGAGAATGCTAATCAAGACTGAAACTTTTGTGCAAAATCTTTAATGATAGGTTTACGTGCAAATCCCCATTCCCACCACATGTCCTAAAGAATCAACCACTTGTCTTAAAAAAACCTAAGTTTTGCAGTGTTTCCAGCGACATGAATTCCATCATTTCTTTAGCAAGAACCAACACTTGCAAATAATCAAAAAATTACATTTTTTAAGAACTTTGCAGGAGAATGCTAATCAAGACTGAAACTTTTGTGCAAAATCTTTAATGATAGGTTTACGTGCAAATCCCCATTCCCACCACATGTCCTAAAGAATCAACCACTTGTCTTAAAAAAACCTAAGTTTTGCAGCTCAGGTAGAGAATGAGATCACAAAAGACAGTTTCACTTAAACATACAATGTCAATGAACAGATCTTCACTGGCAGAAGCAATGTAATCTCCAGTATGATTGAAGCTTATCGTCCTTACGGGCCATCTGCAAAGGAAAAAGGGTCAATCTTATCCACAGGATAGCAGGTGAACATTGCACGCGCTAAATGAAATATTAACATGAAGTATTGGAGCACTCACTCAAGTTTCGTAAAAGTCCTCACACAGAGCATCTCAGAGATATCCCACAGGCTCACTAAGGAATCTGCACTTCCAACAGCAAAATACCTGCAGATATGAAAAGGATGCTTGAGAATAATGCCCATCAGACTCTCTGCATAGGCAGGGGCATTATTTGTTAACACTTTCAGGCAGGTAACATCACAAATAATCTTGTCAAATGCTGGTCATAGAATATTTAAACACAAAGAATATTGACTTCCAGTATTTCAGAGACTTCAGACACAATTAAAAACCACAGTGAATTAGATATTCCAAACCCATTGAGTAAGACCTCTCAAAGATATAGTCCTGTAATAGATACAGTTCATGAACAAAACATAAATAATCAGGGTGACTTAGGCTGCGCATGATAAACTTCCCCAGCCCAAAAATTTCTATTCTTCTCTTTCCCGGAACAAAAAAATAATAGAAACCTGTTTGATAATGGCAAGTTAGTTTTTTGTTTCCGGGAACAAAAAGTTAGCCCAAGAATGGTTTTGGAATAGAAATGAGAAGTAAAAAAAAGTTGCTTCTTGTTCTCGGGAACAAATTTAAGAAATAAGTGAATTTTTTTTTCTTTTATTCTTCTCTTGCTGACCGCCATTGACCGCCCTTGACCGCCGCCTGCCGTCGCCCGCTGCCGCCGTCGGCCAACCGGCGGGCGACCGGTGGCGGCGGCCCTGACGGCCGGGGCCAGCGGCCGATGGGCCGTGCGACGGCGATTGGCAGCGGCAGTCAACGGGCGCGCGGTCGGCCGGGGGCAACATGCGGCGGCGGCGGCGTCGTCGGCAACAGCGGCGGTCTACCGGCAAAAATAAAAAATAAAAATATATAAAAAAGAAACTATTTTTTACCAAACGCATTTCTATTCTTTTTCTATTTCTAGAGTAAAAATTTTGTGTAGTTACCAAATGGGTTTTTTTACATAGAAATTGTTCCCCAGAATAAAAATAGAAAAGAACTATTTTTGAAAAAAAATTGTTCCCCTGCCAAGAAATGTTGCCATGCGCAGCCTTAATTAATAGTTCTGCCAACCCTACTTCATGGAAGAAAATGGTTAAATTTAGCTTGGAGTTTCAATGCAACCCCACAGGAGAGGGTATGCACATCATCCGAGGACATGAGCATCTTTTACTCAATTCAAAATGGGACGATATTTGGTTCATGAGGCTCTGGTTGGTGTCTTGACCATAGTGACAGACAGATTCGTTCACTAAGAACATATACATGAGGCTGAATGCAATAGTTCAATTGTGCATAAAACTCTGGACAGACATACTAATCTTCCAACAATGTTCTTTAGATATTGCTCAATCCATGCAAATTCAACTAAACAACACAAATAAGATGTCAAGAACTGTGACTGTATAAATTTTGTCATGTCAAGAGCATGTTGATTACAAGTGAAAAGGTGGTACGATTTAAACAGAATAAAGCAGCTTTATTGCACACCTTCCAACTGGGTCAATTGCAATACAATAGCAACCAGCAGTGTGAGCCATAAGGGTGTCAACAGGTCGAAGAGATGGGTATGCTAGTACTTCAACAGTACCTGGGGCAGTTCAACAAGCGGCAGTATATAGCATAATTAAAATACATAGAGAAGTCAACACCATAAATTTGTTGGGTGAGACAGGCCCTTTTGCCTGTTGAAAAAAAGAAAAAGAAAAAGTAGACGGGATAAAAATTGATCACACCATTTCCTGTCGTCAAAAAGAACATCTCTCCTGACATGTTCCATGCGATTTCATTTACCTGGGAGAGCAATGATTAGTCAGGTCGATTAATCAACCAAACAAAGTGAAGGGCAGTTTAGATGTATATCATCGCCAATTAGTGTCATGGATCTTAATACAGAGAACTGTCCTTATTTCACTAAAGACAAGTTCAAATGATCCATGACGTAGGATATAATAAGTCAGCTACAGAGACAGCAGTTGAAACGAAATTGTCAGTTGATCATTTTAATTCTTGTAGTGGAATCATGAACAGATAAAATTGTCAGCAGCTCATCTTATGTTATTCTGCACCAGAGTTCCAGTGCATCGTCTCATATCAATATTTGGCCAAATTATAAGCCAAAAATTTTCCCAAGCTATTTCTCAAACCTCACTAAGAGAAGGCCACACAACTAAAGCTCATTTGAAGAAACCTTATAACTTAAAAGACTTGCCAAAGTTTTCTATGTCTGTTAGACAGGATTACCTCATAATTGAACTTCCGCTTGTGAATTGGCTTAAACTTCCGAACATCCAAAATTGTTAGCTCATCATCCTACATAGAGAAAGAATGGATTTAAATTTTTGTATTTGCTGGGCACAATAAATGATGAGATAGAGATATATTTTTGGATCATCTTGATGACTGAAACATTCCTAGAAAGCTATCATTCCACAATTTTTGTAATATTGCTTAGAGAACTATCTCAAAATGACTTTCTCAATCCTTATTACAGAAACATAGAGCATACCCTATTACCAACTGCCACATGTGTTCCATCAGGTTTGTAGGTTATGTTGATGTTTTCCCCACTGAGTTCTGCTTGCTGCGAGCATTTTCCACCTGCGTGACCCAAGGAATACATAATCAAAATCATCAAATATCCTCTGCATGTCACTGTTGGGCTTAATTTATCGGATTTCTGTCTACAGGTTAAAAAAATCGAAAGAAGTAGATTTGAAATAAAGAAATGACATTGCGAAGTATTCCTTTGAAGGATAAAAAAATTCTATCAAGGAAATGTACCAAGAGGGCACCATCCCTACACAAATACTTCACAAAGGAAGCATCCCATGTATAAACTTACAAACCTGTTCCTACTGTAGAAAAAAAAAAATTCTCATTAATTGATAATAACCGACAATACTGGAAGACAAGAGGTCAATGCGCAGTCAGTTATGCTCATCCACCCAATCCAAACGGAAGTAGAATTTGAAAAGAGTCAGAAAAAACAGTGAAATGAAGATCGTCAAAATAGCACAGTCACTTACTTCGTGCATCCCACAGCCGTACAGTCTTGTCGCCTGATGCAGTCGCAATTAAATCCGCATGCTTCGGATCCCAACATAACTGATCCACGCTGTCCGTGTGCCCTTTCAATTCAATATCTTTAACCTTACCCTGTAAACCCAATTTGACATGGCAAGCAAACATTCTTTGTAATCGCTCCTAGCAATAAATGCTGCAATGCGATACTTCAGAAAATAAACGCCCCCTAGAAAAATGCACTCCTGCCCCAAACCCCAGTCCTTTTCAATCCTACTGCAAGCCAAGACCAGTTCCTCGACACATTGGGAGCAAAATCTCACAATGAATGAAATGAAGGCCGCTCAAGTCTTGACGAAGCGGAAAGTTTTATGTCTCCAATTCGAGCATCCTATAGTGAAGATATATCGGATTGGCGTAGCTAAAAAATTACTCATTCATTTCTTCTTATCTAAAGAAAGAGCAAATCATTCATTTCAGTACTTCAGTTAAAAGGGTGATCACAAAATTGAAGCTTGCGTACAAAGAAGGTGAAAGTATCAGCACAATTCACCCAAGCTCGTTTAAGCCTTTTCTATTTGCGTTGGCACCGGCCCTTCTAATTCAACCCTAGCTCCACTCTACCTCACAGTCCCAGTCCTTCACCACTTCCATAAATATTATAAAAAAAAAGAGAGCAAGGAGCACAATTCAAAATTATATACATATAGCCCTAGCCGCCTAGCTGCAGAACAGCAAATCAAGACTCAACGACGCACGAACCGACGAGAAATCAGACAAAAATCGGAGAGAGACGAAGCGGGGAGCGGGGGACTCACATGGCCGTGAGGCTCGATGTGCCAGACGCGAGCGGTCTGATCGACGGAGCCGGACGCGAGCTTCGTCCCCGTGCAGTTCCAGGCCACCGAATGCACCTGCCGTCACACCATTTCCCCGCGTTTTACGGGGGAACCTGATTCGTCAGCGCGTTCGCTTACGGTACCAAGAACGACCGAAGAGCTCGGAAAGCCAAAGCGAGAGAGAGGAGGAGGAGGAGGAGGAGGAGGACGTGCCTTCTTCTTGTGACCTTGGTATTCTCTGCTTGGGAGATTCTTGAAGGGGATCGCCTCCTCCATGCAAGCGAATCGAAAGCTTGCCGAAGCTTGCCGAAGCTTGCTCTCGCGCTGCTAGCGACGCAGGAGGGGAAGAAAGTATTGAAAATCGATGGGCCGGAATTTTTGGGTTTTGGCTTGTTATTTATTTGAAGCTGTGTCCCAGTCCCCCTTGTTATGTTATTATAAGATTGGTATCATTAAAAATCTCAAATCAATTAATGACAGATTTAATTCCTTTTATTTATTCGAAGAAAATGAAATTAGATAATAAGAATATTTTTATCAAGAATAACAATTCATGTATAAACATCTTGATGGATGATAAAAATAAATTCCATTTACTGATTTTATAAGTAATGTAAGTACGTATATTTAAAAAATATTTTTAAATTATTCATTTTCTACGAAATAAATAAAACCTTACCCTAAACTAATTTTCATCTAAAAGAAATCACAAACCAGCACCCCTAACCAAAATCTACCCTCCTCGTTGACATTTCCACTAATATTCCATAAAAATGAATATGTAGTATTGACAATCGTGACGGATGGCTATAAGATGGTTCTATCATGGAGATACGGAATGAAATGCTAAAAGAGGGCAGATTTTGGATTAAGGTTACTAGATCGTGATTTTTCGCGAGACATAAATATGTTATTATAATATCAATTCAGAATTTCTAGAGGTGTAAATCATTCTTGTTATTCCTTCTCAAGTAGCGAATAACAAAAAAGAAGCACAGATAATTGCAGCATGTCTTCTCATGACTGATCATTTTTGTCGTTTTTTTTATTATTTGTTTTTGAGTTGAGAAGAAATTCATTTGGTTGAGCTTTCGTAGATCTTTAGGAAGAAGCCTTCTTCCGGGCATATCTAGTATTTCTGGAATTCTTGCGTGATGTTAAAAACATGGATAATGAGCCTAAGTATGATTAACTTTACCTTCTTCCTCAAATCGGACATAATAATTAGTGCCAAGTAGACCTGGATGTGCTATTATCTACAAAAGACAATAGCTTAATAGGGGTTGCTATAGCTATAGGTCCTTGCGTCCCAGGCCGGGTTTGGGTGTGCTATTAGGCCCGTGATCAAGTCTACTTGGAACCCCCAAAAAAATTACGAAAATACAATCCGAATAGTATAGAGAAATTACATTGCCCAATCAAAACATCTAACAAGCAATAAATAGATCCAACGAGAATAATAAATTTTAAGGGCGACCCTGATTAGGATCGAGCTGGAACCGCATCGATGTCATGGGGATAGACGAGCTTGAGCGTTATTTCAGGCCTGATCGAAGGTCCGGCTAGGCCTGGGTTCGCCTATGGATCACCCTAGTGTCAAATAGCCTTTTTGTATATTAATAGCTTTCAAGTACTTGGCATTTGGTTCTATATGAGTGTCTTGAATCGTTATGCGAAGCACTTGATTTTAGTAGTTCATGAATTTTTGGTACGAGGGACATGAGACCTTGCCCTTCAAGTCTCGTTTCTGATTTCACATGTTAAATGGAGCAAACATAACGCAGCCATTTTCCACGCTGCATCGACTCGTTCTTGCTTCACTGCTTACATGTCCTAATCAATTCATGGTCCACCTTTTCATTATGGAGGGGTTGGATGCTGTTGGGGCTTGTTAAGGGCAAGATGAAAAGGGTGGGTGGAAGAGGGAAGGAGATGAATGTCTGCCAATTTTTCTGGTTTTCCTTGGTGCTCTCTTCAACAAGCAAAACTTTGCAATTTGAATCTCTTGATTGTCAGTTTAATTTCTATTTTCAAGTATGTTGAAGACCTGTCATGAATTATGACATTCTAAATTATGTATTGGCAGCTTGGGTTATGTTTGCTCTGTCCAGATTCCTTTAATGGATCCGCCTTTATTCTTGAATTCTTAGTACTGAGTCAATGACCATTCAAGCCGCACATTCATTCATTTTGTGCCGTGTGTTCCTAATTTGCTCATAGTTGCTTCTTGGGCGTGAGAATCTTGTGAATAATATTGATGAGCATTATTTTGATTGGATATGGATGAAAAGGACTAACCAAATTGGTGAAAAGTTGATGCATATCAATGATAACTTCCCTTACCTGTATCTTATGTAGAGTTGAGATGCCATCCCTCAAGATGTTTGGAACTTGCCTAATGGGCATGTCTATCGATTTTTAATGCTAATAAGGTCAAATTACCTTTGCCTACAGTATTTAAATGATAGAGGTCTAACCGTCAATAAGGCTTCCCCAAAGGATCATGAGCGGAGTGCCTCCCTCGCGTTCTTGATGTTGAATATAGATAATATGCTGGGAACCTGCCATGGAGTGTGGATAATGCTCGTCTGTAACAAGTTTTCAGTGACTATGGTAAGGTGGTAAATGCGCGGGTTGTTTATGATAGGGAAACTGGCCGTTCTCATGGTTTTGGTTTTGTGGTGATGGCGTCTGAGACTGAGATGAATGATGCCGTTGCTGCCTTGACAGACAGGTACTACTATCTTTCCTGTTCTTTGCACATTTCTGGTTAACCAAAGCTCATCCAAGTGGTTCTGTGGATGTCATGGTTGAAGAAACCTGTACAAATTATTTCAGACTCATTGTTCACACAGCAGCTTTAGAGAATATCTCGTGTCGTTTTGTCAACTTGCTTGCTAGTTATTAGTTCCGACTGGTGGAGACAAGCCTTTACGCTAGTTTTGAGAAAATTAGTTTCCTTTCTCTCTTCAGAAATTGCTGGTAAAGTAATAAAGAATGAGTATTTATTTTTACTATTTTTGTCGCCTGGTGTTACAGAGCTGGGATGGGAGAACCATCAGGGTAAATGTCGCGGAGGCGAGACCGAGACGCAGCTCCTTTTAACTCGGAAGGGATGTATTCTCATGCACAACATAGTTTAGTCCTTTTAAGCGCTATTAACGTTTGTCCCATGAAGCTGGATTTTGCTGGTGAACAATAACCACCCGCACTACATGGCGACTCAAGGCGAAAATCGATGTAATTGAGGATCGAATTATGGAGAGGGGACCCACTTCTTGATTGTTTACAATTTCCACCGTAGGTGTCATTCCTCAACGACATATTTGTCGTTGAGCGGCATTCCGCTGCATCCCTCATTGAGTCTAGACACACAAAATGCAAAAGCTGTTATTTGCGACAGAGAAGGGAACCCTCATCTCCATCCTCCGTCCTCTATTCAGTCTTTCGGCATAGCATAGGTCTCTAGTCGACGACTTTCCCTGAGTCGCGGAAGTTTTGGGCTGCGGCCTCCTTTGATCTTTTCGGGAGCTCGAGCAATGGCGGCATCCGCGAGCTCTCGTTGAGAGCCCTGGGGAGGGCGTGGTTAGGCACCTGGAGAGCACCGCCATGGTTGCGAAGCTCAGGAAGGTGAAGAAGCACAAGTACCCCTGGCCCAACGATCCGTATCCGAATGTGAAGGGCGGAGTTCTCAACCACCTCTCGCACTTCGAGCCGCTCAAGGAGAAGCCAAAGCAGTCACTCTGGAGTTGGATAAGCCGCTCGTCGAGCTAGAGACGAAAATCATCGACGTGAGTTGCTTGCTGTATCATGTGGACGTGTGATTTTGATTAAGTGACTGCCTTGCTGTAAGCTGATTGCTTTGGGGAATTGCGAACTGTGGTCCTTTGCAGGTGAAGAAAATGGCAAATGAATCTGGCTTAGACTTCAGCGATTAGATTGTTTCATTAGAGAACAAATATCAATAAGTTTGGCATCTCCTTGCCTATATCATTTAAATGATAGTGCAGAATTTAGATCTTGTTCTACATAGTACCATGTAATTCATTTCACTATATTAATGTGTCGTAGGATTTATGGCCATATGTTAGATTAACTCACCGGGATCGATCATCATGTGTTTAATGACAATCAACTAGAATTGGGTTAAGAAGCATGCGGAGTGGATAATTTAATGGATAATTTTCTAACCAATCACATTATGAAGGACAAGAAGAGTGTTCAATGTCCTCCTGGTGCATCGCCAATTACCAAGGACAAAGGTTGTAAGAGAATGTCTCTTGATAGGTGCAACATTGAACTGGTTAGAGGAAAGCACACCACATAACTGGAAAAGTTTGCAATTGTTCCATAATAAGATATTGGGAACGCAATCACTTCTCTTTCAGAGCTCAGAAATACAAATGCTACTTGCAATGACAGACATTATTTGTCCCGAGCTCTCTCAGGAAAAATCAAAAGGCGGTAAAGAAAGTATGTGCATTAGGAGGATAGATTTTCATGGTGCGAAAGAGGTCAAGAAAAGAGCAAGATAGTCCACGGCACAATGCGATTTATAGAAGATGTTTCAAAAGTAAAAGTGGGAGAAGAGTTCCATGATAAGATGGAACTCCTGGTGGTCGACACTCGTCTTCTGCAGCAAGTTTTATCTTGTAATAGAATTTGTCTCATTTTTACTTCTGAAACATCTCCTATAAATTGGTCTGTAAATGCCCTTAAACCGACTCACTTGTCGGAGCCAACCCAAGGGCGTAAAATCGGGTAATGGCAAACCTCCGAGGGGTCCCCTAGGGTTTGAACCGCCCAACCCCCAGGCCTGAGCAAGCTCTACTTCCCCAAGGTTGCCTGGGCAAGCATCTTGCAATGATGATTGCATTGCACCGTGGACGTATCCTGCTCTTTTCTTGACCTTTATTGAAGCATGAAGATATATCCTAATGCACGCACTCTCTTTACCCACTTTTGATTTTTTTCTCGAGAGGGCAAACATAGCAAGACACAATACTTCATCAGCACCAACGGTAAATGGTTGAGCGAGGAAGATCACAATTAATATTGGCAACAGAGGCACGTCAATGACCACAATGAGGAAGATCTTAGATGGTGTAAGGTCTCATGATAGCGTGCTATCCAGAAGCTCAATTTGGCATTAATGTCGCCAATGTCAGAGGGCAAAAGGCATCATGGATTGAGTTCAAAACAAGAACAATTTTAGCTATATAACAAAGTTAGAATGTGAGAAAAATTTGAATTGTTATTACTTTATTAACTAATTTATCACTTTAAACAGGTACACTTTCTGAGTGTTCTCCATTTGCTCGGCATAGTTTTATAATGTTCGTGCGTTGGGATCTCCATATCTTAAAATGCCATGAGCAAAATAAATTTGCATTTTCCAATAAACAAGAAATAGTAGATCAAATATACACCATAGATAAACAAACGAATGGAAAAATTTGAATATAGAGCGGGATGATTTTGAGGTCCAATGGTAATGGAGAGAAGTAAAGGATTCAACAATAACAAGTACCAAAGCAAAAGGTTGGGCAATAGCAAGGTTGTAAAAAAGGAAATTAACCGAATGATTGTGTCTGCTTTGAATGTCTATTGCATTTTTTTTTTTAAATTTTATATATCTTCAATGTCGAAGGACTGAACACCCAAAACCTTTCCAAAGACACAAATATTCATATGAATGCGTTTAGAATTTTTCCTAACTGCAAATATTAATAACGATGTTTTTGATTTCAATACATCGCAGGGAAAGCTAAAGGCTCCTGTAAAGTGAAAAATGGTCCCTTCTTAAGATAATGCTCCTGACTCTGAAAAATCACATATCAAGACAAACTTAACTATAGAATTATCACCATTGCCAAGATGCAGCTTACCATATCAAACAATCAACAATTAAAATATTCAAGAGCAGTGAGGCAGATTCACCTTGTTAGATTTTGCACATACCATTTCAGTAAAATAGACCTTTATATCGATTAGGCAAAACATAAACCAAATATGAGGCCTATGCCTAGAATAGCACTTTGCTCAACCAGTGCCCTTCTGTCATCATGGTTTTTTCCTTGTCCTACTGACCTCATTAATTGTTTTAGTCAAATGCATACACTAGAGATTAAACCACCAACATAATAAAAAATCTCCACGAAAGCTTTTCAGAGCAGTAAACACATCGGCATTATAAAATTGTGGGAAAATAAAGTAACCCATTCAATGGGAAGATAGTAAAGTCTTTCAAAGAGAACTACACAACCTCTCTATCACTTGCCCATCACAATCCATAATCACTCACGCACATAATGTCTTTCAAAGAGAACTACCCTAACAAAGAAATCTATTCTTACCTAACACTCCTTTATGATACTTATTCCCTAATTAACAAAGAAATCTATTTTTACCAGCACCCCTATTTGATACTTATTCCAAGTTGTTGACACCTAAATCTTGACAACCTATTTAGTATTTCATTGCATAGAAAGTTAGGGATCGACCCCTTGCAAAAATATTAAGTTAAAATTGCATATAGATATTAGGAGTATTTGGATTAATAGTTACATTTGCATTGGACCGGCGGTGGATGGACTTAATCGAAAGGTTCTGAGCTTAATTGTGGATTGAGCTCATACAAACATCATTTTTTTTTTTGGGGCCTATGGAATTCAGGCTGGAAATCAGCACTTGAAATGTTCCATACTGATGAAACTTGGACAGCAATATTATACATATATCGTGAGAATTCGGCCATGAAAAATAGGAAAGGAAATATGAGCAGCATATATTTGGCTCAGCAAAGAGAGATCCACAACCTCAATCACATAAAATATTCACATGGAATCAGTCAACCAAGTAACAATTGATTGAGGAAAATAATATATGAGGAGGTCGGCTCCTCTAAAGTATAAATAGACCTTCGCATAGCCAAGAAGAGGGGAGGCCACACGATTGAAAACACGCGGCCACAAAATTAAGAGAAAGAGAGGTCAGCCACAATATAAAAATTGTGAGTGAGAGCCGAGAGAGAGAGATAAAGGGGATCTTCAAGGTCCTGAGCGGCAGCACTCGGAGGACTTCTCTGGGATCAACATTCGGCACATTGGAGAGCACAAACTTGGTCCTCACAGAGCACTTGCCATAGACGCACGTAAAGAAGAAGACCATTCTCGGTCATCCTCGAGACGTCGATCTTTGCCTCGGGTCAGGAGCAGCTTCCCTGGTGCCATCGTAACAGTGATCTTGCAGTCTCGCCACTGCAGCCGCGAGCCTACTTCCAACCGTCATCACCGGGGACCCTCCCGGCGCATCTATTAGGTCTAGTCACGCTCAGTCCATTGCGTAGTAAGTCCCTGTCGTAAACCACCGGGGACACGCTTGCTAGCTTCTCAGTCAAAGCCAGCAAGTCCGCCCTTTTCTTTGCACTCTCTCGAGCACTCAGAGACATTCTTCAAATCTTGCTATACAAGAAGGAACAAGTTCTTGGGACTCCTACACTTGCTTGCGGTCGTCTGTCGCTAATCGTTCCATTGGAATTCCGTTCTCACAAGTCCTCAAAGCGGCTGCCACTGCCAGCATGGTTGAGAACATCGAAAACTGCCGATCTTCCATCGTCGAGTATGTCGCCTGCCACCACTAGTCATCCGTGACCTCGAGCCAAATTCCGTCAAAGTTCAAATTTGGATACGTGATCCGCAAAATTAGGTAAGATCTTATCTGAACATGATTAGAATATTTTATTTCCTAATTTTGCATTATTGATATCTAATTTGATTTTCTCGAGTGATAGACATGTTACCGTTAGGATATATTTCCTAATCCGCAACCACATTATAATTCTATCTATAAAGTTTTAAATAGAATTATTGATTGCGCAAGAAACATAAAAATTGATATTTTTATCTTTAAGGCTTAATATCAATTTTTTGATTTTATTCGCAAAATTTTGAGTTGATTAGATATTTTTCATTATTTGAATTGTTTGGATTATATTTCTTATAATCTCGAATGATTACGTGTCTCATTTTGCTTTGATTGCTTCCGTTATTTCGAAAGCATAAACAAGATTGCACATAATATTACTTAGGATTGGTTTCCTAGATAGAATTGTTAGCTACGAGAATGCATGTTTAGTTAATATCTAAATTAAATAGACAATATCTCACTTTAGGTAGAAATTTATTTTTGGTAATTTTAATTACGAATTATGATTAAAAAAACCATGTGCATGTTTGATACTTGCATGTCTTGTAGAAATTGCATGATAGGTCTACTTAATTAAGTAGTAGTTGCATGTTAATTATTGCCGGTTATTAGAATTAGGTAGTTAGTTAAATTGCATGTCATATATCATAGCTTGTCTCTCATTTAAATAAGAGAAGACCCATAGAGATTTGTGTTTACACCAAAATTTTTGTCTATCGGTTTATTTTACAAAAATATAAACATATGTATAAATAAATGTAAAAAGCAAAAAAAAATAAAATGAAATGATGAGAATAAAAAAAAAACAAAAATATATAGTAAAAATTGAGCGGACCGGTTTTATCTAGCCGATCTTTTAGAAAAGGCCAGTCCCCATGTTTTCTGCTCGCGTGACTTGGAATTGTGGGGGACGAAAGCATGGGAGACTCGCGTCTGTGACGGTCCTGAAGGAGCGCGTGGGAGCGCGTGGGAGAGGGAGGTGTAAGTTGTAACAGAAAGATTCCCTGCCGAAGAGGAGGCGGGAGGTTCGCTCAACAAAAAGGCAACATTCGGCTGGTTTTTGCAGATGGAGAGAGCGGCAGAGGTTGTTGCCGACCGCTGCTACCACATCCAGTCTCGCCGGAGAAAGTCAGCGTGCCGTCGGAGTCCGGCGACCTCGCGTCGGAGCTCGAGCTCCGGATCGTTCCTCGGCGTGTAGTGACGAGGAGTCAGTCGAGAGTGAGAAGGAGAGGTAGCGGAGCAGCTCGCTCGCACGACAAAGGAAGGAGTCCACGTTCATCGGAGGCCAGTCCGTCGATCGCCGTCCCCCATAGCGCCGCGCTTGAACCAGGTAGGTGTTCCCTCGTCCGTACGTCAGTCAATCACGCCAACTCCGGCTTTGCTGGCCCCGTTAAGGTTGCTGTACATATATACTCTCGTCTGCTTGCCGTGTATGCTAGTATGCCTGTTGACAGTCTCGGTCTGAGTTCGAGCTGCCGATGAGTCGGAGATCTCCTGTTTCTTTAGTGCCCACCGCATGTTTGATAAAATGCCTAAATGAGATTCTGAACTGCGTTTTGCGAGATTCGTTTCTGTGATACCATCTTTATATGAGTTTGACTCCTCTTCGTTGTGTTTTTTCCGTTCTGATGGCAATGCCCGAACCATTAGATTTTTTTTATCATACAAGATTTTAGGGCATGAAAGTTCTTGGCTAGTTCGGCGTCGATGACAACCTCCGGCCAGCCAGCGGACGGCAGTAGCTTAACGCCAGAATAATCAACCAAGGGATAACCAGTGAAAACCGAATTGTGGCTGAGCGTTCCATTTATGCATGGAGCGTTGTTGCAGACGTGGGAGGACTTCGGGGAGGAAGAGGACAAAACAGAAAAAAGACAAAAACAACAAAAGAAAAGAGAGAAAAAGAGAAAAGGCCAAAAATAGGGAAATAGAAAGTAAAATGGGCTTCGGGCTTTTAAGTTGTGGGCCGGTCGCCTTAAGAAGAAGCGAAGGGTTTTGGGCTGGTTGTTGTGGGTTAGGTTATTTTTAGAGTTGGGCCAAAGAATTAATAAAAATAAAAGTGTTCTTGGAATGGTTTGTTTAATTCCGAGTGGGCTTCTAGGGTTAATAATTTTAGTCCAACCTGATCCTATAGGGTTCGGGTTGGTCGGTTTAGTTGGGTCGGGTCTCTTGAACCGGTCCGATTGCTTATATGTTAATACTAAAAAATATTAATAATTAAAAATTCAGAAAATGATAATTTTTTTAAAAAATTTAGGGAATAAAAAAATTAAGAAAATTCGAAAACCAATAAAAAATTGGAGTTTTAGAAAATCATTAAAAAAAAAAAATCTGAAAAAGTAATATAAAAATAGAAAGGAAAAAGCCACCAATAACCCCAAATTTTACTCGAAGTGACAGATTTTTCTGAACTTTTTTTGACGTGAAAACCCCGAAGTTTGCTAACTGTGACACATTTATCTCATTAAGGGTATTTTCGTCTTATTTTTCCTGTTTTTTCTTCTTCTTTTTTCTTCCTCTCTCTTCCCTCCGCCGGCCATGGTGGAGTCGGCGAAGGAAGCCGACGTCCGGCGAGGGCTGCCCTCGCCGGCGTCGGGCGAGGGTCGCCCTCCACGGGTTGGCTAGGGCCGCCCTCGGCGTCGGGCGAGGGAGGCCCTCGTCCGACCTAGTCGAGGGCCTCCTCGCCCGCATCGGCGAGGGTGCCTAACGCCGGCGAGGAGGCCCTCGCCGATGCCTGCGTTGGGCGAGGGTGCTCTCGCCGGATACGGCGAGGAGGCCCTCGCCCGACGTCGACGAGGGCCGCCCTTGCTGTGTCGGGCGAGGGTGCCCTCGCTGCCGGTGTCGGGCGAGAGTGCCCTCGGCGGACGCCCGGCTTCCCTCCGCCGGCTCCGCCATGGCCGGCGGAGGGAAGAAGAAGAAGAAGAAGAAAAAAAGAAAAAAAGTTTTTAAAAGTAAAAAGACCAAAACGCCCTTATGATTTGGGGTAAATATGTCACAAATGAAAGTTCAGGATTTTTTTGTCACAAATAAAAGTTTGGGGTAAATGTGTCACGGTAGCAAACTTCGGGGTTTTTCACGTCACAAAACAAAGTTCGGGATAAATCTGTCACTCGAGGCAAAGTTTGAGGTTTTTGGTGGCTTTTTCTCAAATAGAAAACCCTTAGGAAGTAAATCCTAAAATTGGACAAGCCTCTAAGGCTTTACAATAGGCTTCCCCTTTTGATTGTCTTTTATTCTATTTTAGAGATAATTTTAGGATATGTGCATGCTTTCTATTATGATTATAATTGATTGTGCTTTTCAATTTTGGATGTTGCTTTCCTTCTTTAAAATGGTTAGGATGCTACTTAGAACCCTTGGATAGGCTGCTATGGTGTTAGCTAACATGTGATTAGGTTACGTACCGAAAGGGCGTTGGCCTTAGGGCTAATGTAATCAAATTCCCTAGTTTAGAATCTCTGATTGCGTAATTAGTAAGATATTCTCCCACATCTTATTGGTTTTCTAATCGATCTAAAAATGCTAATGGTGATTCCTTAGTCAAAATTTGTATAGGCTTAAATTGATTAAAATTTTGAATGCCCGATGTCACATGAGATATGGATTTGGGAGAAGCTCCCATCTAAATCATGGGTAGCGGGTCCATCATGTAGGCAATATTCGTAAAGCTAAATTTCCCCCTCCCTAGTTGGAAGGGTTACGTCGCGACAATTTGAGTGAAATTTTGTGACAATTAGAAATCATATTTAGGTTAAAATATGTGTTTCTAATTAATATTTGTTGCAACAAGGTAACTATTCTCCTTATGCTTGCAATTTATATATTGACTTGCTTTATTAAGTGTTGAAATAATGGTTGCACACCTTTTTGATCACCTTGCTTGTTAGAGGATATGTTAAAATCAATTCAAATTGTCTACAAAAATATTTTCGGAAATAAAAGAGAAAATGTATTGAAAGGGTGTTAGAGCAATCTAGCATGATCAAGTTCCTGAACTCATTTAATCCCTAATTCGTAATAGTAAGGATTCTCCAAATGCTTTACTTGGATATCTAATCAACTTGTCATAAATCGATAAGTGGCAACTCCTAGATAAAATTTATTTGCATGCAAGTCTAGACTTAATAATTTATTAGTTAAACGTCTAGGTGGATCCAACCCGCTTCGGGGAGGTTGTAACACAAGTGTCTGTTGCCTTCATTACATTGCTCCATTATTTGGTTTCTGAACCTCCACCATAAATATTGCCCGAAATATTAAGCCATCTCCTCCAGAGTGGTGCACCCCTGGTTTTGGGCATCATGATGAAAAATAAAATTCACGCAATGATGATGCCCACCGTGAACAAAAAAGTAACCCCACGGAGAATGGTTGCCTTGGACAATAGTACAAACAACAATGATATCGGATATCCCTATACCTGACAGTTGGCTTGTGGTGAAACTAATTGCGCTTTATTGCGCACGTAGGTGGCGGGAATAATTCAGCGTTGGAAATGAATGTGACTAGTCCCATGTCTACTTAGTAACACGCCACATAAAAGAATAATGAAGTCATGCACCACGTTGACAAGTGATTCTTGTCCATTTGGCCAATAATCTTTATATTACTTTAGTCAATCATAATTAAATGAGTATCCAAAAGCTAAGAGAGACCCAATAATCTAATCAATATTGCACAACAACCTTCGTCTCCAACCCAGTCAATGAGGAGAGTACATACGAAGGTAAACAACCCTTACCAATTTGACTGCCAAATTCCATAACAATTTTGTTGGTGACATTGATATTAGCCTTCTCAAATATTCGAGGGTTGAATAGGAGAATAATGTCCATGCCACATGCCTATTGGAAGTCATGGATACTAATAGCACAGATGATCATGTCGTAGGGGCTGAGATCGGGTGAAGGAGCTCTCGCCACACATCCTTCATTCTAATGCTTTGCATGGACAATGTTGCTATTGGACTCTCTTGGGATGGTGGTAGCCTCCCTGATTTTGTTAACAAAGAGTTAACAAAGAGTGTGCTTCAAATCTTTCAAGCGTCTACCGACCACCAAGGGGATTCTGCATGGCGCGAATCACAATGATGATGAAAGAGGTACAAATGTATAAAAAAATTATTTTCCCATTACGAAAAAGACAAAAATTTATAACATATAAAAAATAGAAAAAGATACTACAAAATTTCTGTAAAAATAGAGATTGATAAGTACCTTACGTAAGGAGATGAAGAAGCCACGGAAGGAGTCAAAGGAGATCTCAATCACATAAAGGAGGCAATCATTGGGGTGTAGCCAACTCCTATGTGAGCAATGAATCGACCTAATGAGATGAAGAAGTTGGGAGTGAACCCATCAGGAAGGACCCAAAAAAGAAGAAGAATTTCATCAGGACAAATGTCCGACGATGGCCAAATCTATCGGCGATTCACCCTACCATCACCGATCCAACAAGCGACACCACATAAAGGATCACTATCTGGACATCAACATGGTCATTGATTATCTTCTGGTCCTTTTTTGAATATATTGCCATCTCGATCATTAATCCTGATTCTACCAAAATTCAAGGAAAAACACATACACAATAAATCTTATTTGTA
Organism: Eucalyptus decipiens; assembly: GCA_014182575.1. NCBI lineage: Eukaryota > Viridiplantae > Streptophyta > Magnoliopsida > Myrtales > Myrtaceae > Eucalyptus > Eucalyptus decipiens. The sequence continues at coordinate 23,965,895 of CM024614.1, read as the reverse complement.
AGGACCGACCTTTAACCTTACTTGTCAATGATATTGTTCGCTTTGTGCTGTAGGACTTACCCCTTCATGGTTTTGTTTCCTTAGCTTCACTAATAAAAGGCCTCATTCAAGGTAGAGGCGCCACCGCACTGCTATCCCTCAACCTAACTCGATATTGTCCTCTTTAAGGTGCAACCGCACTGTCATCCCTTTATGTCCGTGGCACATCATAAACTACTACCAAATGGCCTTGTTGGTAGTTAAGATTTGTGATACTCATTATAGAAAGAGTAATACCAGCTTTGGTAATAATTTCTGCTACACCAAGGACAAAACATTTCGAGGGATGACAATGCCGCTACGCCTTAGAAAGGACTATTAGGTCAAGTCGAGGGATGGTAATGTAGTTGTGCCTTTATCTCGAACAAGACTTTTTCTAGGTGAAGCCTAAGAAACAAAGTCATGAGAGCTTGGGATAAGTTAGTCCTACAACCCAAAACGAACAATATCATTGGCAAGTAGGGCTAGAGGTCAACCCTTACAAATAAGATTTTTTATGTGTTTTTCATTGAATTTTAGCAAAATTAGGATTAATGATTGAGACAGTAGCATAAGTAAAAAAAGACCACATCATAATCAATTACCATGTTGATGTCCAGACAATGATCTTTTATGCGGTGTTGCTCGTTGGATTGGTGATGGTAGGGTGGACCGTCGACAAATTCGGCCGTTGTCGAACAATTGTTGTGTGGGATTCTTCTTCTTCTTCGGGCCAATTTCGATGGGGTTCGCTCCCAACTTCTTCGTCTTGTTGGGCTGATTCATTGCTCACATAGGAGTCGGCTGCACCTTCATTGTTGCCCCCCCATTACGTGATGGAGATCTTCCCTGCCTCCTCCCATGGCTTCCTCACCTCCTTACTTGAGGTAATTATCAAAATCTATTTTCAGAAAAATTCTGTAGCATATTTTCTATTTTTTTATGTTATAAATTTGTCTTTTCCGTTATGGGAAAATCTTTTTTTTTTTTTTTTATAATTTGTATTTGTATCATCATCATCACAGTTCGCACCATGCAGAATCCTCTAGATAGTTGGTCATGCAGAGACGCTCAGAAGATGTAAGGAGCGTCCTTGGATCTTCGACTCTGAGGAGGAGACTGCTGCCATCCCAAGAGAGTCTAATGGCATCGTTGTCCATGTGCAAAGCATTTGCACAAGGGACGTGTAGCGGGAGCTCCTCCACTCGACCCTATCCATCTACCATATGATTATCTGTGCGATTGGTATGCATATCCTGACAGGCATGTGACATGAACATTGTTCTTCTATTCAACCCTCTGATATTTGAGAAGACTGATGTCAGCGCCACCAACAAAAAAATTATTATGGAATATTATAATCGAATTGGTAAAGGTGGTATATATCTTCGTAGGTACTGATTGGGCTGGGCGACAACAATTGTTGTTGTGCAACATTGATGGGATTATCGAGTCTCTCCTAACTTTGGGCATTTGTCTAATTATGATTAACCAAAATGACATGGAGCCTATTGACCAAAGGAACAAGAATCACTTGTCAATGTGGTGCATGGCTTCATTGTTCTTCTACGTAATATGTTACTCAATAGGTATGGGATCGGTCACTTCCATTTAAATCGCTAAATTATTCCCACCACACCTACGTGCACAAGGAAGCGCAATTAGTTTCGCCACGAGCCAATTGTTATTTTATTTGTATGGTTGTGTCCATGACAACCACCCTCGGTAGCGTTACTTTTTTGGTTGCAATGGGCGCCATCATCCTTTGATTTTTTTTTTTTTCATCATGATGCCCCAAACTAAGGGTGCACCCTAATGGAGATGGCCCAACATTTTGAGCAATATTTATGGTGGAGGTTTAGAAATCAAGAAATTGAATTGCTGAGAACAATGGGCGACACAATGAAGATAGTGAGCACTTGTGTTGTGACCTCCCTAAAACGAGTTGCATCTACCTAGGGTTTGACTAATAGATTATTAAGTCTAAACTTAACTCAAATATTTTGAAATCCTTATCAATTCGCAACTTAAGTTTATGTTTTTAGGCTACAAATGAATTTTATTTAAGAATCGCTACTAATTTGTTGATGGTGAGTTGGTTAGATACACAAGTAAAGCATTAGGAGAAATACCATATTTCTACGAATCAGGGATTAAATGAGTTCGGGAACTTAATTTCGTTAAGGGCGCGTTTGGTAACGTTTCTGTTCCGGAGAATAATTTTTTACTATTTCTGTTCCCGATAACAATTTATGAACATAAGAATGTGCTAGGTAACTACAATAAATTTCTATTCCAAGAATAGAAATGCGTTTGGTAAACTTGTATGATTTTATTGTTTGTTTTAATTTTTCAATATTTTTATTATATTTTTCCATTTTTCTTCTTCTTCTTTTTCCTTCATTCTCCTTTGTGGCCTACAACCGGCTGGACGAGGTCCAGCGAGCTTGCCGGAGCCTCGCCAGGCCACCGCGAGGGCTGTCGAGCTCGCCAAAGCCTCACCAAGCCATCGTGGGACTCGGCCTTGCTGGTGGCCTCAGTGGCCAAGCAAGCCTTGCCAGGCCATTGGCAAGGCTCAACCTCCCCCAGGCAGTGTGAGGTCGGTCTTGCCTTGGCTGGGCGAGCTTGAGCTCGCTCAGATCTAGCGAGGCTTGACGTCGCCGGGGGACGGCAACTGGCCAAAAGGAAGAAGAAGGAAATAAAAAAGAAGAGATAAAAAAAAATTGTTTCACGGAATTGTTCCCAAGAACAAGAAGCAATTTTTTTCTACTTTTTGTTTATGTTCTAAATCTGTTCTTGGGAACAAAAGTTTTACCAAATATGTTTCTGTTCTTTTTTTGTTTCCCAGAACAAAATAACAGAAATTTTTGTTCTGGGGAACATAAACACTTTTTAACAAACAAACCTTAAATTACTCAAATGCTCTTTTGGTACTTTTTTTTTTCAAAAATATTTTGTAGACTTGGATTGATTTTAACCTATTATTATATAAGTAAAGTGATCATGTGAGTGTACAACTATTATTGAACACTCAATAAAGCAACGCAATAAATAAATTGCAAGCATCGGGAAAATTTACCTTGATGCAATGTAAGCATCTCAGTAACAAATATTAATTGGAAACATATATTTAACCTAAATATGATTTCTAAGTCCCGCAAAATTCCACTCAAATCTCTTTATGGGTTTTCTCGTATTTAAATGAAAACTAAGCCATATGTCATGCGATTGAACTAATTAGCCTAATTCTAATGATGGGCAATAATTAATGTGCAACTACTCTACTTGACATGCAACTTAATTAAGTAGACCTATCATGTAATTTCTAAATGACGTGTAAGTATCAAATTGGTATACCGATTCAATCGGATGGAAATATCAGCAACCTTAGAGATATTGTAATGGATAGCCTCGAGAGATATGGGGTTGGGCTAATAGACCCTCGGAGGATACATGATCTTTATTATGATCTCCATAGCAATTTGGCGAAATACGGTGCGGATGGAGTGAAGGTAGATGTTTAGAATATATTGGAAACCTTGGGACAAGGATATGGTGGATGAGTTGCTTTGCCCAAGCAAGTATGAAGAAGCGCTTGAGTCCATATACATGCTATGTAGTATCAACATGAACACACGACATGCGATACAACATGCTAACACGTCATTTCTAAAAAAATTGAGAATTCCGACATATTATATATTAAATATATTTTTATATATAAATGTACAAATAAATAAATAATAACAATAGAAAGAACCCAGAATTAATTTACACTAAAAACATTAATGCAATATTTGTTAAATATTATTCATTATTTTAGTTGACAAATTCAATTACATTCCATTACAATAATCAATAAAATTTGAAGGAAAAAAAAAAAGCAATCTACATTCTACTATTAAAATCATGTGCCTCTATTGCCTATATAATCCATGCTGAAAATCGCACTACAAATAAGGAATTTAGCCTTTTAGGCAAATGGACGCATGTTACATTTATGCTTAAGTGAAAATCAAAAGTTATTTTCGTTAAAAGTTATAATTGTACCTAAATTCCATAAATTATGGGAAATTATATAAAAATATATGACATCCAAGTTATTATTATGAAAATTTAAGATATTGCCGAGCAACAAAAATCAAAATGCGTCTATCTGAAATCACAAAAAGAAAAAGTAAGAAACTATTCAGACAAAGAAAATAAACTCAAAAAGCAAAAGAGGAATAAAAACCGCATTGTTCCCCCGGAAAAAAAAGGAGGAGGAGGAAAAGAAGAAAAAAAACAAGGCGCAACATTTTCCGAGGATTATTCTCTCATCGATTCTTCTCGCTTCATCTTCTTGACCTAGAAATAGGACAGCGCCACTCTCTCTCTCTCGCTCTCCCCATCTGCGACAGTAATGGTAGTCTCTCCGCACACCAAGCTGGGACTCCACCGACCCTCTCTCAGGTCATTCAAGCGCTCGCTTTTCCCTACCCAGGACCCACCTTGCTAAATTTCTCAATCTTTTTTTTTAGTCGATTTTTTTATGTTGTGGAATTTCGGGTTGCGAAATTTGTAGCTGCACCACTGAGCTCTATTCGGGGCTAAAGCTTCAATCTTCGAGTCCGTCTCTCACTCTTATGCCATCCGTTTGTTCATAAAAATAGGTGGCGAAGGGGGCTGGGGAGCCCCGCCGGCCACAGGCGAGGGCTGTCATTGCACAAGGGCATGGTGTCACCCAAATCTAAGGGACCTTATCGGCCCTTGCCTAGCCAGCGATCGCCTCACCTAGATTGACAAGGGCTGCCCCCTCCATTATCACCAGCCCGCTCCGATGGATACAGCAACAACGGCACCCAGCCACAATCGCTACCCATTTTTTTCTTTTTCTATTTTTCATATATTTAGATTTTGTTCCTCAAGTATTGAAATTTTTAAAATTGATTCCGTGCATATTGGAATTACATATCGAATTCTGAACTCGGGCATTGGAGCATGTCGGGGAGAGTTGAACACGTGTTGGATTTTCCGACATTCTTTGACAACGTGTCAGACACATGTCTAAGTGTTGAATACGATACGAAAACTCCTGGAATGTTAGTGCTTCTTAGTATGCAACTTTGCTAGAGATTTTTTTTTTTTTCATATATGATATGTATAATGTCTGTTTTTATAGTGACGAAGTGCCAACAAGGAGAGGATGCATTGTCGATAATTCGAGAGAATAAGGGTGGGTTTGACATTGTCCCAACGAATCTTCCAATGCTTAGCATGCATAGATTTCAGCTTCTCGCCAGGATCACTACCATGGGGATAACCATGCCTATAGTTAGTAAGTTCTTAATATGTCAATTAATTCAAGCTAGACTCATAAATTTGTGGAATTAATGTGATATATTAATTTTCTCTTGTTTAAATTTGCCAGCATTTTCCAGTGATGCTAAAAAGGACATCGTTGTGATGGGAGTGAACAGCAGGGCTTGCAATTTTCTGGTAAAGCCCATTCAAATCTCCACTCTTAAGATTCTGTGGCAACATGTGCTTCGGAGCAACCGATCATCAAGCAACAATTGTACTAAAGAATTGGAAAGGCGATATGCTCTGATCACATCTTTGTCTAACAACACCCATACTTGGTAGAGGATGAGGAAGTTGATGGGTTTTATAAAAAATGTTGGGCCAAACCCGGCCCTTAACTCCCAAAAAAGCAATTATTTTTTGTGTAAAAGAAATTACAATATAAAATAACGTTAAAAAGAAAGATAATGTTTTGCAAGTTAGTATTTTGTGGATTCTCTCTCTCAAGTAAAAGAACTTAGAGGTTTCAATTGACAATCGAAGGATTGATCCCTCTTGAGATTGCAATAGTGTTTAATCCGTGAAAAACAATGTATGTCCGTCTTGATGATGTGCTCTATGATCGGTGTTACAAGGATCCTCGAGGATGTTTCCACATTTGTGTTTTAATATTACTCGATAGTTAAAAATATCCGTTTTTATTAGGAATCCATTTTCAATATTGGTATTAAAGCATCATCTTGTTTCTCAATCATCTTCAACATTAACATGGAAAGATATATTTACACATAAAATATCTCAAACCAACCTAAGAAAAATAATAAATAAATAAATTCAACGAAACTCAATTATCTCATAAATAGGGAAAGATATTTCAAATTTCTTAGAAAAATTCTTTGAAAATTCTAAGGTCATATTGGGTAATAACGAAAAGACCCTAAGAGATTCATTATGACTCGTTCAAGGCGCATTCATTCGATGCCAAGTTATATTCAACCCGAGGGTTGAAGTTTTCGTTATCTCAATTCTATAGTATTACATCAAAAACTCTATTGCAAGTTTTTTATAAGTTGAAATCACATCCTCCCATAGGCTATCTAATATTGTTTGCCATTCAGATGGAAGAGTGTTCATTAGGGTTAACACCTTCTCACAATTTGGTATAAAATAACTATTTCAAATGATTCCTTGTATCATCCACTAACCACAAACGTCAATATATCATTGTCCTTCTACCCATAATTACATAATTTTGCTCTTAACCCTTTAAGTGCCGCATTTTGTCATCCGTTCTTACGAATATAGGCGTGTACACAAAATGCATCTTTGTTCCCTGCAACAAATGCAAAACAAAAAAAAGGGATTATACAAAATCCTTAATGCAATTCATCAACATTTCATTTTTTTTCCTATCAACAGTCAATGGTGGTCAATACCGATCAACGATCAACGAATGACTCGGTCAGGTCAAGTGGGTCAGTCGGGTTGGGTCGGCTAAGGGGCAAAACAGTAACATCAATGAAAAAAGGACATAATCATAAAAAAATGTTGATAGGGAAAAACTATAATTTTGCGAAAAGTGAGGGATAAAACTGTAATTGTAGAGGCAGGCGCATGGTGTACACACGCCAACAGTTGCTGTGTGCATGCCAAGCATGTGCCTAGGGAGTCCCTCGTGCATGCCGTGCACATGCCGACGACCCCAACCCCTTTCAGCCATGCATGGAGGCGCGCCAGCCTCCCCCGACAACATGCCACCCGTTGATTTTCTCATCTTGACGAGAACTTCAACTCTGTACTTTCAAAAATAAATTTTGTCGCATAGAACTTCGAGGAAGTGCGTCGAATAGAATGACCGGGTGTCGGGTTTTTCGCTCCTGAGCGTTTGTCGGCATTGTTTCACGAATTTCAGCCATAAATCCATTTATAAACAACAACAACGATCGGCAAACAACAACACTATGCTCTATACCAATGTAGGAAACGGATTCCTAATAAAAATAAATACTTGAACTATCGAGTAACAATAAAATATAAATGCGGAAACATACCCAAAGATCCTTATATCACCGATGAAAAAGCACATCACTTAGACGGATGTACGATGTTTTCCATGGATTAAATGCCGTTGCAGTCGTGAGAGGGATCGATCCTTTGATCGTCAATTGAAGCCTCTTTCACTTCTTAAGTAAGAGAGTTTTTGTACTTGAGAGAGAATCCACAAAATACAAACTTGCAAAACGTTATATTTCTTTTAACGTTTTTTTTTTTTTTTTATATTGCAGTTTCTTTTTATAAAAAAAAAAAAAACAACTGCTTTATGGAGTTACGGACCGGGTTTAGCCCGACATCTTTAATAAAACCCATTTTTGAATTCTAAAAGCTTGAAATAGAGCAGCAGAAAATGAAGCTGATCATGGCAAGAACAAAAGCGGGGCGAAGTGGCCCCGCGTTGCATGGACATTTAAGCTCAACCAAATGTCTATCATGGCCGTCAATCGTCTTTGAATCGACGGTACGTGATGTGTGCATGAACTCATTTCCTTTTTGAGTGAGACAATGGTTCGCCTGACTGACATGTTTTTTACATGACACGCAATGCAGATGCCAAACCCAAGAAGATATTGCAAATTATTAGGAAAAATGACGGGCGTCCCTCGTCTCCTAGGCAAAACGTCTCCAGCCACCTTCTGGTAAGAGCCCCTAGTTCTATTTCATTTACAAAGATCAAGAGCAAATTGGGGGAAAAAAGGCAAAACAAAACATAAGAGTGTCTTAACTATTGTATTTATTCCTTGAACTCCTGCAAGAAATGTTTATTGAATCAAGCTTTTTGATTGTGCAGAAATATCGCACTAACTCCAAGAAGATAGGGTGATGCCTTGGTGCTGCAAAGTGCACATTCTTCAGCTCAATATCCATCACAAACTATGAATATCGCCCCTCAACAGCAGTGCACAGGTCGTAGCATGAGGATGCCTGATCTCGTTAAGTTCCCAGGCCATAACGCGCTCCCAAGGTACCAAATGGGGCTCCAATTACAACTGCTCACGATGTTCCGGCAACCGAACTCGCCTTTCCAGAACTACGGTCGCCAACAGCAGGTGAATGAATCAGCTCAATGCCTGCCGTATGCTCCTGCACCGTCCGTTGGGTTTGCCCCACCAATGAATGACACCCCAGTTCTTCCTAAACAAAGTGACAACTCGCTCATCATGCAGATGTCTCGAACACCTTCAAATATGCAAATCCTGGAAGAAGTTGCAGCTGCAAGACACTATCTTTCCGCCACGACTCACCCTCAGCCATTGCATAGCCAGATTTGAACACATGACATTCAAAGCCTTAATTCAAGTACTCCCCATCCTGCTTCTGAGCAGGGTCGGCCTGTAGCCCTCAGCACCATCGGGGCTAAAGCGAACAAATTATGCAGTAACAGTATCTTCACAGTCAAAGGAGAGTGCTATCGGAAAAACTGTAATCCCGTTGCCAAGGCTATGTTACCAGATTTACTTGATTTGTTTGCAGATATGCTAGATATGGTTACTTGATTTGGTGGCTGGTCCTAGCTCCAGATTTGGTTGCTCAGTTTAGTTTTGATATAGCGATTGACAATGACAACTCATCTCGATGATTATTATTTTCATCTTTAATGCAGAATTTCCTCAAGACCTGGGTTAGGGAAGACGTTCTTGTTCTCGACAGCTACATCCGGGACAAAGGTGCCACGTAGGAGAAGACTTGAGAGTAATCTTCCTGCGGCGGCCTATTTCTGCTAATAGTTGAATAGATAAAGTTAAACTCTGGTTATTCTGCTCTGTATTGAAGCGATAGCTAAACCTGTGAATATTTCATTAAAACCAGTTACAAATCTCTCTTTCTTTATTACTTTTCTTTCACTCATTCTTTCGCCATCCTTCTTTATTCGACCTTCGCCCCATGCCTATACATAACCGACCTCAGCGAGTTCGCATGGAAATCAAATGACCAAAACAAAACGAATCTATGAAGGTTCATAACATTCATACTGAGATAGCAGAAAGTTAACAATTGCGAATAGAACATAGCAAGTTCATACAATGACGCGAGTGCTCCAGCATTCTTATTTGTTTGCAAACCTCAGTACATTCGCTCATAAAGAAGGCATGTTCAAGAGCACACGATCAGAAAAGAACGTGACCTCCACTCCCAACGAGTGCACCAGCTACCATCAACAAGCAGTTGCGACTTGGCATGTTCCAATCATTCTTTTGAATGATAATTCATAGACGTGTGTACAAATGAACCCTTAAGATGACTCGACTCTCTTCACGATCTTAGCATCAAACCAGGATTGAATGTGCTAAAACCAGGATTGAATGAATGTAAGAATCAGCAAGTCCAGATATGTTCCCAACCAATACTAGTCTCTCTGAGCAAATTCACGTGTAAGAGAAAAGAAAGGACATAGGTCCAAAGAACAATTTAAAATAAGATAGTGCATCGAAAATCTTAAAACTTATCAAAAAAAGTACAATTGAGTTTATTACTTTCAAAAATTGCAATTAAGTCATAAAACTTGCCACGAAATGCAATTGAGTTCTAAAACTTTCAAAAAAATACAATTAAGTCTTAAAATTTGTCAATTTGGTCGAATTAAGTTCTTCCGTTGAAATGCACGATTCTTTTTCCTGTTGAGTTCATAAACCCTTCAGCGACGATCAAAATGGCCTCACCACTACAATCGCAGTGGCCCTGATTGATCGGCGTCCCACTACTGCAACAGATACATCAGCATACTCATACGATGCACAGGAAATGTCGGCAATGCTCACACGATGCGTTGGACAATGAATAATCTCAGCGAAACAAAGGTCAGTTAACACCCAAGTCAAAGTGTCCAACTTACTATTTCAAAATCACAGATCAAGAATCGCTCACCGGATCAACATGTACTGGAAGCAGAGAGACCAACGCTGATAGGTGAAAACCGAGATTGGATCGAACTAACATTTGATGGTTTTCGATTTGGAAAATAATGAGTTTGTGAACATTGTAACGCCACATAAACTAACAACAAGTGATTCATGCTAAAATGCTCACAATTTGTCATAAACTTGTTATAAATGTATCAATTTGGGGGTTTTTGATAGTCAAAAACTTTGTTTTGAAGATATCGCCTCCAAATCTGAGCAGACACAATTTCCCAGTTGGCAAGCCAATTTGCTCACTTATTTGCTTCACGGTACACATAACTTGGCTCAAACCACCCAGTTAGATCCCAAGTTGGCAAGTATCTGTTGGACGCAAATTGCGTAACCCCAAGATCTCCATAACTAGAACAAGAACATGCATAATTGAGTAGAAAGATTAACGCGCCTGTTTTGGGATCCATCGAACATAAAGCGGAAGCATAAAAATGATTACCCACATATATCAAGGAATCCACGCATCAAGTCCTTCTCCTCTATTGCCCTCCGTATCACCTGGCTCAATGAGGCGGCCCTCACGTGCGGCGTTAGGTAAACGCCCTTAGATGAGGATACATGTGAGAATTAGGGTTAGAGGAGAGACTTGAGCACTATTTATAGAGTTTCCGCCGGTCCCTCTCATTACGGGCCAGCTCAACTCGGCCCACACTAGCTAGCCCATATTAGACTAATTAAGAAACCTACTATCTCACCTTAGACCAAACCCCGTAAAACGGTAAACGTTAAACGGTAAATTACAATATCAATTAATGTAGTCCACAATTAGAAAAACTCTTACAGTATCTTCAATCACATCATGTGTTAAGCCATATAACAACCCGCCCCAACTCGTACCTTAACGACAATTTTCTTTTTCACGAAGAGTATTCTGTTTCATGTTTTCGCTATCATTCTACTTATCAAACGCATCCTTACCCTATATGAGTGTGGGGAGAATTACTAACAAAATCCTAGACATATTGTACAAATGCCAATTTAGTCTCAATTTTTTTTCTTTTAATTCCATCAATTTAGTAATGTAGCCCTTTCGGCTAATTTTGATAGCAAATCTCTAGGACTAGTCATTTTATATGGCTTGACCAACGTTAAAGTGAACAAACTTTTTATTTTTATAAAAGAAAAAAAGGAAAAATCCAAAAAAATTGTAAATATTAATATTCATCGTAACACGTAAGATAAACAACATCTACTTCGATGATTTCCAACTAAAATTGGCTGAAATGACTACATTATTTTGGTCGAAATGGCTACACTGACTAAATCATCAAATGATTTTGGATTAGATTTATCAAATTAGAAAGTTCGAAATCAATAAGTTTAGGATCATCGTAATAATTATTTCAAAATTGATAAAGGTTAAAGGCTGAAACGCTACTGAAATATTTCGCCAACCTCATCAATGAAGTATGAGACCGAAATTATCCGATTGCCACTTCCAAAAAACAACAAAGAAAGGGCAAACAAAAAAAATAGAAAGAAAAATCCAGCCGTTGATTATTCCACAATCGAGTCGAGCCCGTTGCCTCCCCCTGAATCTCCGCCGACGACCACGCAAGTTCATCGTCACCTAGCGCTGTAGGTTCACCTCTCGATGCAAGACAAGACAATAACATTGAAGTTCGTCGCTTGTTTTTGTCTCTTTGCTGTCCCCCCCTTTTTTTTGGTCAGTTCTACTCTATTCCTACTCTACACTCACTCGGACTTTTGCCCTGCCTCTTGCAGGGCGTGGAAGTCAAAACCCACTTCTGAAACTTACGCGTCCCCACCCCAGCCCCCTAAGAAGGTGGGAATTTGAACCCCTCACCTCCCCCTTAAACTTTCATAAATACACAAACTTAATCAACCTATATTCAAGACCAGAGCAAGTCTTTAAACTGCTTAAGGAAAGAAACGGGCGGAGAGACCCGCTCCGGGGTGGGAGTCCTTTCGTATCCGTCTTCCATAAAGGCGGGGTTAGGTCTTGAAAAAGATTCTAATCTCACTGCCAAATCGGCCACACTTCCCTTTTAGGGAAACGGTTGGCATGCCTGATCCCCGTGAAGCCTTCCCCAGGTAACCAATCCGTGGGTGTGGTTCAGGGAAATGATGGTAACCAATCCGTGGGCGTGGTTCATACTAAATTAAATATGCAACGTCAAATCTGATTGAAAGAGGCTCATTTAAAATTCACAGGAGTCACGTCATTTTTTATGGTCCAGATTCAGACATTCTATGGTTGGAAAGAAAGTTTTAGGTGCGATAATAGTGATTTACCAAATTTTTAATGTTAAGCGGTGTGACGGAATTTTTTTGAATGTAAAATATAGTTCATTTGTTATTAAAAGGTCCAATTACGATTTAATATGACATTTATTACATTGATTTAGTAAGCCAGTTTTAGTACGCCCGGTATCACTCTACACCTAAAGCCTCGAGAGTGATTCGAAAAAGAATTCACCTTTGAAAGAGCTTTTTGTCACTTTGGAAAGGTCATATGATATCAAAAGTTTTTTCAAAGATACTAACTAAAATGGTTTTTATAGCTTGTTAAGGAGGAATTGGGCAGCCGATTCACAAAAAAAAGGATTTGACCCATTAATGAAATGGACTTTGAGAAGAAACATTATAGTTCGACACGTCACGACACTAAATCAGTCACTCAGATTGAAGAATTGACTTCTCAAACATCAATTTGCACGTAACCGGGTGAAAAGATGGAATTGTGAAATGAAATTTTGGAGCAAGAAAAGCGAATTCTATTGTGGGAAGCGAAGCGATGCGATGCGATGCATGGCATTATGAGTCAACCCCAATCCAAACGAAACAAAAGAAACCCCAAAACAACAAACCGCGAAATGCGGATCGCAGCGTCAGACAGTGGGCCTTTACCAACTTGGCCCCCCCTCCAAAGCTCTCGCCCACCGACCATGTCACGTGAGATTTTCTTTACCCGTCTTTGTTTACGTGCGTTAGTCCCGGTCGCTTTTCCTCGCCGTTTTTTATTATTAAAGAAAAGTCACAAAAAAAAGAAATTCCTAAACCATACCATTTCATAATATATTTACTTTAAACTTTTTACGACATAAAAAACTTCAAATTATGTTCAATTTCTAAACTTTTTCTTATAGTATAAAAATAACCACAAACTCATATCTATGTGACACTTTTATGTGTCATAAAAAAAAAAAAAAAAGAACCCTCAAACTCATATTTATGTAACACATTTACTTTCCTCTACCAATATTCTTTCGGATGGTTTTTTAGCTAAAACATCATTTCATGTGGGTGCCAAAGCAATACTATTTGCTTTTCAGTATCCATGTAAAGCAATTTCAATAGTATTAATTGACGAAATCTTGATGAAGAGTACATATGTCACACAAAGTATAAGTCGAGATTTTTGTATCATAAAAAAAAAAAAGGTAGATGCATCATAATAAATATAGTTTGAGATTTTTGTGACTTTTTCCCTCTTTTATTTTACTGTCTTTATAATATTCGTAGGACTCCATGTAATTCCCTTGAACAAAATGTTTTAGACACTAGAAATCTACAGAATCCGAATATCAAATATAGCGAACAAAATAAGAAGCGAAACAGCTAAAGTGGGTCCGGCCGCTACGCCTCAAAAATCAATTTTACCGGTCCATCCCACATGTCAAACAAAACACTAAGGTCCTCGTTATAGAGCCCATCACACGGCCTCACACAAGCCTGACCCATCTCAGCTCAAACTTCATTATAAAAAATCTGCTCAAAATTTCCAAAATGGTAGCAAAAGCCAAAAAGAAGAAATTCGAAAAAGGGGCCAAGTCCGAGAGAGAGGGAGAGATGGGCATTGGAGAGGGGAGGCAGAAAGAACTTCACAACACGTCGCGCTCGTTCCCGGGGCCCCTTCGATCGGTTTATTTGCATCGATGCGTCATCTCGAGACAAAGCCGCGCAGTAGAGACCGTACGATATTACGATCCGTATCGCGGTTGTCTGGTCCATTCGGTTGGATCGTTGCGGGTTTGTAACCCGCGGAACGTGCCCAGGACCAGTAGTCGACAGTAAAAGACAGCGTAGGTGTGATTGGGACTATCATGCCTGGTTTTTTTCTTGTCGCCTTCCAGAGTTAGTAGGACGCCAAAAGCTTTTTCCTTTTTTTGGCGGAGGACGAGATTCTCTTCCTCTTCCAAAGGGCTCCAGTTTCACCAAATAAAGATTCGGATTCCCACCACTTGAAGTCGATTGGAGTTGCTTGGCTCAATCTAAGATATATAATTGCATTAGAAAAACGACGTAAGTAGATCGAACGACACGGTTCTTGCAACGATTTTTAAAAAGAATTCATATAATAGATCTTTTCGGCAAGATTGCGAGGAAATTAAATAGCAAAAAGGAGAGAATTTCTCTCTCTTCTTTTCGAAAAAAAGGATGATGTGAATCGCATTTTCTGTTTCTCCGGCCGATAAAGAGTGAACATTTTTCAGTGCATTGACCGTTGACCTTAGTTTTGGATCGGCTATATTGCGTTATTCTTTTGTGCGCAAAAGAAAAAAAAAAAAAGCTTAAATAAAAGGAAAAAAAAAAAGGTTAGAAAAGGGCATTGGTGTCGGCGCCTATTCGATGTTTCCGATGCGTAGTTTGTGGCGCTCCTCCCTTCTTCTCTAGTGCTTTTGACTGTCGTTTCCCACCCAGCTTAGTTTCTACTTTCTGCCTCGCATTGCTTGTAATTTCTTACAAAAAAAAAGCAAATTACAATGATTTCTTAATATTTAAATTAAATTATAGAGACCCAATTTTTTGAAAGTTTACAAAATAGGAGAAGAACGATCGATAAAAGAAAGTTTTTAGATGATATATCAAGTTTAGCATGTTACACGAAAAGGGGATTTAATCTTGAGATTGTGACCAACTTTTAGATATATTATAATAATACATTTTTCTTTATAATCTCAAAACATGATAGCAGGCACTCTACTGTCTACACACATGGAATGCATTATATATTTTGTATTAGTTAAGTCTGGGCATTTAATCTATACAAGTGGGCAATTGAAAAAACTTTGTGTAGATTGCTGCAATTTATACAATTCATCCTCGATATCTAAGTTGGAAACTCTCCCCATGGCTAACTAAATATTTTTAGGCCCGGAGGGTCATGTTATAAGAATTTTAGTTATGTGTCCGTGAAAAACTATTGAGTAACCTTAAAGTCGGCAAGGGAATTTTATCCTCTTTCAATAGTCGCAAGTTCAAATCAATTGGGAGCATTTTAAAGGTAGAATCTTGAATGAATCGGGATGATACGGGAAAACATGCACTGGACTAGTTTGAGATTTACGAAGAGCTAAACTAGACACCACCCAACCTCTGTCGGAACAAAAGATTTGCACAAGCTGGAAATCCAAGCTCCATTCGCAAAAAGACAAAAAAAAAGCCTTGCCCAATAAAATATTCAAACTCTCCATCGGCACATGGATGATAAAGAAATAATACACAAGGGCTAGAGAAGAGAAGAGGGAGATCGGTCCTTGAGTTCGATTTGACGCGAACGGAATCTTTTTATTTGTTCTGCTTAGAAAATAAAAACGAAATCTGCAAAATCTGTTCGAGAATAAAGAATGAAAAATCTGAAAATTTTGTCCGTCTGGATTTTGACCATACGTCAGATTTCGGTCAACCAGGGGATCCAAGTCGTTCGATCCGATTGAACTTATTCGATGGTTTGAATCGGGTTTCTTTAGCTTGCGATGCACTCTTTGCCCTCGACGGGTCTCATATGAGACCCACAGTGATTTGATGCCGCTCCATTTAGGTTACATCTATATTAAAATAATAAGGAATGATAACTACTTTATAGATCATTTAAATCATTAAGTTATGTAACTTCATCATGAAATCTACGTAATGAATGGTTTAGACTGCGTGAATTCAAGTGATTTATTGATCGTGTTAAATACGCACAGACACGCGTAGAGTTAGCTGGACCACCGTACACGAGAGAGTTTATCGCTTACAATCTTAAACGACAAGGCTGTGAAGGTGTGATGGCATGTTATAGAGCACAGACAATCTTGCAGGTCTACTCACCCTAGACTGGGAACGTGCGATGGCACGTCTTTTGAAACAGCTTTTTCCTTCTGAAACTTTTTTCAAAAAGCTGGGATGCTTGGTCCCCCCAAGATTCCGAAGCACTTCTCGGAGGTACTGTTAGCACGCGTGATTGCTACAATTTCCTGTGGGAAATGCAAAAGTGCCCAAAAAATGAAATAGAAAACCCTCGTAAAAGAAACGCAATTGTGATTTGCTACACTCTTGAGCTCTTTCACAATCGACGTCCTCTCCCCGAATCGCACACACAGAAGTAATTCAACTCAGAACATGGCGTTGGTAACGATGAAGAGAAAAAGGGACTCGGACACAGCCACATCTTCCTCCACGGATGGAGGTAGCGAGCCCCTGGGAGCTGAGTTTGATGTGTTCTTGAATTTTAGAGGACCGGACACCCGCCTCAATTTCACTGATTTCCTCTATCACTCCTTGAATGGAGCTGGGATTCGCGTCTTCTTAGACGATGCCGAGATCCGGAAAGGCGAAAAGATTGGAGGCGAGCTTCTACACGCGATCAACGTCTCCAGAATTTACATCCCCATCTTCTCCAAAAATTATGCATCTAGTGCATGGTGTCTTCGCGAACTTGCTCATATGGTGGATTGCTTGAGAAGATCGATGGACAAAGCGATTCTTCCCATTTTCTTCGATGTCGATCCTGACGATGTTAAGCTGAGAACTCAATTATACGTTGATGCCTTGAAAAGGCATGAGGACAGGTTCAGCGACGATGAAGTGCAACGCTGGACAGGGGCCCTAAAGAGGTCGCTTCGGTCAAAGGATGGCACTGCAAAGATAGGGGGTAAGAGAGTTTTGAGGCTTTTCTTCACTCCTTTTTCACGCCTATGAATACAATACCCCAGCGCGACAAACAAAGATTATTGGCTTTTTAGTTGAGTTTCGAAAGTACTGTGACAAACCCTCGTATTTAGATTAGTGTATGACTGCAAGATGCATGTGTTTGAAGGAAATTGCTGATTAAAGTTAGGTCATCCTAATGGATTTTGCCATAATTGGTGTGATTTGGTTCAGTGGTTACTTTTTGGGTGATCAACTCAAATCTGCCACTGATCAAAAAAAAAAAAAAAAAAAAACTCAGATGTGCCGATTTCTTACTGTTTTTCCTTCTTTTTTTTTTTTTTGGGTGCAATGAATAAATCTTATGTGATCCGTGGATAAGAAATTTTTTAAAACTTTTATGTTCATTTTCTGGTAAATTGTAGTTGCTTAACATTCTAGACTCCCTCTCTATGTGGTGTTACGAAGTGATGTCGGAGAATTGTTTCTGAAGTGATGCTCCGATGCATCGACTTTTTTTTTTTTTTTTTTAGGCTCGATGTTTATCAGATATTGAGGAAGACGACACTCTGTGTTAAGGGGGTTAGAATGTAATTGATGGGAAATATAAAACGGAAAGGTAAAAAAATGATTTCCGATTTGCTGGAGTTGATATTCTTGTATTGCTATTAGCTGACGCTTGCAAGCCCCACCATCAATTGGTCATTGCCCGATGGCCCAGCCAACCCTCCTCCCATCTTCGCTGGCCCTTCCCAGTGATAGTGGGGAGGCAGTAGCGGCGAGGGTCTGCACAGCCCTCACCCCCTTTTTTAATTTAGTTTTGAATTTAGTTAATTAATATTTACATCAAAATTCAAATAGGAGGCTATTCTTTGCGGATTCAGCTCTCCAGCGAGCCATGTATGCGATTTATATTAATAAAAAATTACCACATAGGATTTCCGACAGGAGTTGCCGAACTTGGCGTTGGAATGTCCCAAATTTTAAAAAAAAAAGTGACATTTATGTGTATCTTTCGCAACTTTTGGTACTTAAATATTCTCCTACACCAAATTCTGGCTCTTACGTTGTACTTTTGTCGCTATTAGCTACAAATGATAATTGTGTCAAGGACTATGATTAGTACGGTTTTTCAAATAACTAAGAGTGTTTGTTATGTTTATCAAGATTAAATGGAGAGTAAATTGATTTACCCGGTTGCATATTTAAGGGAAGAACGTTTAGCTGTTTGTGGAGGCTTTCACTTAAATTTGGTGAGAGAATTCATTTAGACAGCGCATTTTCCTTGCGGAAACGTGATGATGATATAGAAACTATTTTTGTAAAAATTAATTTTCAATATAATATATGACAATGAATCAACAGAAAATGCCATTATTATCAATGAAAATGTCTAAGCATAATTGTTGTTTATAATGAAAATACTATTAGTCCATTGATCTTCTAAGTGATATGTACTGTTGTTTTTTGGAAATAATATTTTCCAATGAGTGATTTTCCACTAAATAAACACATCACTTGCAAGACAATGTTATATCGTATTCCGAGTATCCAACAAAAGAGTAGTGGTTAATGACTATTCGGTATCAACTTTTTGGTGGTTTAAATTTCCAGGAATTACTTATTTCACACCATAAACGGGATGCTTGCAAAATTCAAGAATGACAGTGCATTGCTCTGTGGTTATTTTGCGGTGAATGTATTTGTCTTTCTCGAGTTCCAGGTTCCACGCCATGGGTGTTTAACCTTTGATTGTTGTCTTTTTGACTTGGTAGTTTTGCCACAAATCTTCTTCTCTCTCTGTTGGCGTGATTTTTTTTTTTGGTGAATACTGTTTGCGTGATTTTGTTCCTTTCTCATTGTAAGAAGATGTGATACATGTGCGTGTTTAAAATAGATATCTTGGTCTCAATTTGCTTTGGCTGCTAAATCAAAATTTCCATTTCCGCCACTGATGTGAATGCCAAATCCACATGTCAAAAATCACGGAACTTGATGTTCTTTGTGTTGTTACTCAATCTGAATTTCTTGTCCGGCAGCCAAGGGGAGCTTATAAAACTTCTTACCGATGAGGTTTCAAGGAAACTGTCAAGAGGAGCTCGAGTAGTGCCCGATGATTTAATTGGAATTGATGATCATGTGCAAGCTGTAATGGATTTGTTAGGTAAAGATTCTCTCGACGTACGATTTGTCATAATACATGGAATGAGTGGAGTTGGTAAGACAACTCTTGCCAAAGTCATTTTCAACCAAATCGCATCTCAGTTCCAAGGTTGCAGCTTCCTATCAGATGTTCGAGACATTTCACAGCAAGGTAAAATTGTGAAATTGCAAAACAGATTATTGTCTGACATCTTTAAGTCTCACTCCATAAAGGTTCATGACACTGACTTTGGGATCAACATGATTAGAGGAAGATGTCGCCACAAGAAAGTTTTGATTGTTCTCGATAATTTGGATAGAAGGGACCAACTTGTGAAGCTAGCAGAAAAATGGGATTGGTTCGGTCCGGGAAGTAGAATTATAATGACAACTAGGGACATCGGTTTTTGAAAATTTACAAGACTAATGCCTCAATGCGTCCTGAAGTGTATCACTTCTACGAAATGGAGGAGATGCATAATTTTTGCCATTCGACTTTTCAGTAGATATGCATTTGTTGCCGATACTCCTCCCCTCCAATATGATCGAAGAACAAGAGAAATTGTGGAAATCACTGGTGGACTTCCGCTAGCCCTCGTGGTTATTGGATCCTCACTTTGCAACGAGAGCGAAGAAGTATGGGATGATGTATTAGCCAAGCTGAAGAAAATGCCAGACAAAGAAGTTCAGGCCATATTGAAGGTAAGTTATGACATGTTGGAATATGAGCAGAAAGAAATATTCCTTGACATTGCATGTCACATGGCTGGTGAAAAAAGAAGTGATGCAATTTCCATGTGGAGAGCTTGCGATTTTTTTCCAGGCGAAGCCATCTCAGTTCTTGTTAAAATGTCTCTAATAAAAATTATGAATGACGACCTTTGGATGCATGACCAACTCAGAGATTTAGGGAGGGAACTTGTTCGCAAGGAGAGCATCGAACATCCTGGAGAGCGTAGTAGAATATGGTCTTCCACCGTAGCCAGGGATGTTATAAAAAGAAAAGAGGTATGTATTGGCTAAAGTTCTACTTTTTACGTTGTTTAGAAAATAGAATAGGTCGGTACTATGTTAATTTACAACCGAGCGTGGTAGCTCATTGGTAAAAGGGATCATTTTATCTTCTATGAGATCATTAGTTCAGCCATGTTATAAGTGAATTTTTGACTGATTTGTGTTTTGGCATTTGCTACCTCATGTGGAGAAATTTCTTGCTTTCTGCCAAGCTGATTGGGTTGTGGTAACGGACTCATATACTTACGGGTGGATTGCGTAATTATGGCTCGTGAGTCAAAGAGATAGTTACCGCCCCTTTTCGTCCTTTTACCAACAAGACGAACAGATATTGTTTTAAATTCATGAGCCTCTTTTTATGTCCGCCAAAGCTGGGGCCTAATTTACCTATTATATCCTTTACTAGGGAACAACAAAAATAGTGGCACTCAAACTTGGGGGACAATCTCAAGGGTGCAATATTACACGAGAAGACATTTTAGGGCTGGTAAATTTAAGGTTCCTTGAATTCGATGGAGGAAACTTTACTGGGGACTTCGAAATCTCCTTTTGGAGTTAAGATGGCTCTCTTGGCAAAATTGTCCGTCAGAGTTTCAAGCTATTAACTTCTCTCCAAGCAATCTGGTTGTTCTCAAAATTTCAGAATCTGACCTTACAAATGATTGGGGTGGATGGAACCAGATCATGGTACGATATTATGTTATATGAGCAATTTACAGTTACTCCTTTTTCTTTGCGCATAGTGAATATGACAATCTTTGTACATTCTTTTATGAATAATTTCACAGGGACATTGTAGGTTAAAAGTCCTGTATCTCGTGAGTTGTAGAAGGTTAATCAAGACGCCTAGCTTCTCTACGTGCTTGACTTTGGAGAGACTCGTTGTGAAGGATTGTGAAAGGCTGGTTGAAATTGACCCATCCATTAGCATGCTGCAGGATTTGAAGCACTTGGAAATTAATGGGTGTAATGGTTTGAGGATGCTTAAAGGAGCTCCAACCGCGCTCAATCCAAGCACAGTATGTCAATCATGGCCAGACTCATTAGGTAATCTAATGTGTCTATCAACACTAAGGATGGAAAATTTGGAATTCCTTGAACTTCCAGATTCAATAGGAGAGATACCCAGTCTTCAACAGTTGTCTTTGCGTGATTCATCTGTAGAGAAACTTCCAGAGTCAATTGGAAAACTGATATCTCTAGTCGAGTTGGATCTATCTCGCACAAACATTCTAGAGCTGCCCAATTCGATTGGAGAGCTTAAGATATTGGAGGTGCTACTCATGGAAAACTGTAAATTGAGAAAGCTACCTAAGGCAATAGGGATGTTGGAGAAGCTCAAATATTTAGAAGCTAGCGATTGCAGATTTTTGGAGGAGAAATTCCGATGGAAATTGAGGCACTATCATCTTTGAAAATCCTAAACTTAGGAAATACCCGTATTTCTATAGTGCCACCAACTATTAATCAGCTTTCTCGACTTCAAGATTTGGGTTTGCGTGGTTGTCATGAGCTTCAACAATTGCCAGAGCTTCCGACAAGTTTGGAATCTTTGGAAATTCTATCTTCAGCTTTACAGAGGATTCCGGATCTGTCAAACCTAACCAACTTAGAATATCTGTATTTGTCTGATGGCGGTAGTTCTAGATCTCTTAATATGCCTCATGCACCACCAAACGTGTGCCAAGCTCAAGAATTGCAGTGGATTGGGAGGTTAACTAAATTGATGAATTTGAGATTGGACCTTTCAGGCATGACCATGTTGCCTACTGACTTTAGTACCCTTACCGAACTCCGTATTCTTGAATTACCAGGCCTCAGCTCTCAATTTCTCGGGCGGATTCCACCCAATATTGAGGGGTTGAGGTTCTTTGATCTTGAGTCCACACATGGATGGTCATGCCTTCACACCTTCAAATATTTGAACAGAATAGATGTATGCAGGTCATCGTTGACAGAAATTCAACTGGATGTGCTTGCACAGTTGGAGGACCTTCGCCAATTGTATATATTGGACTGTCAATTCCTTGAGAGACTGTCTCACATGCAAAGCTTAAGAAAGCTATGGTTTTTGGGGTTACTAATTGCCCACGGCTGATTGAGGTTCAAGGTCTCGAATATTCAGAATCAGTGGAGCATATACTTATTAGATCCTGCCCATCTTTAAAAGAGCTACCTGATCTTTCCAGCTTACAAAACTTGGAAACACTGCATATATCTCACTGCAACTCGTTGGAAAGTTTGCCTGTTTTAGCGAATATGGAAACATGTCGTATTACTGTTTTCTCATGCAGGATGCTGCCTCGCGTGATATGTCCCTTTTCAGCTTTTGGATCAGGAAGGTTATGATGGGCAGCTTCCAATCCGCAATCAGAAGTGGCGGCATTTGAATGCCTTGCTCAGATTGCTCATCATCTTTTCTATGTATATCTATACGTTGTGTGTACAAAACGTTCTTGCCCTTAGACTGAGATTGAAAAGTATATATACTTAGCTGTTTTTTTTTTTTTTTTAATTTATACATAAGCCGTGATGAGTTTCGCTACAAGTTATTTGGGTCATTTGCCACCAGAAATTTCTAAATCACCTTGCAAAGGTCTCCACGTCCTTGGCAACGAAGAAATGTAGGATCTTCTCCGCCTGTAAGTTGGTGGCTGCCACAATTACCTTCACGGACTTTGAACTTCCATTTTCTCCATTCTGCTTTTTTCCCTCCCTGTGTTCGCGCTAAAACGACACAAGCCTGGAAAATGCAGGTCGTGCCAAGTTGATTGTGGCTTGACTTCAACGGAGCAGAAACTTCGGTGCAATGGGTCCTTGTGCATTAGATGAGCGAATGACGATTAAGAAAAGAGCACAAACTCGATCTTAGGTCTTCAAGTAGAGGTCTAGAATAGACTCGAATTCTCAATTGCGGTCTCCGGTAGTCGATGGGAGGAGATCTCAAGGGAGTTTGTTTTGACTACATTGAATCAAGTGACCAAGAAAGAAACGGTGCAAATCCCATTGCTTGATAAAGAGATTAATATGTGGTTGGGAGTGCTAGAATATCCTACGGTTAGGATAATATTTTTATGGATCCTGTATATCTTCTAGGATATTTTAGAATTATTTTTTGTATATTTTTTTGGGATTGTTTTCCTAAAATGTTCTAGATTAGGCTTCATTGTATCTATTTATTCTGGCCTTGTGCCTTAATACCTATACACAGTTTTTTTTTTCCTAAATCCTTCCTCTCTATCATGGTATGAGATTAATTGTTCTATGCCTTTGTTTCTCTATAGTGACGTATGTCATCACTATGCCTTTGAGCATTGCTACATCACCGACAGTCAAGTTCACCACGATTTGACGTTGTCGTTCGAAGCTCAGGACTCTTCACCATTGCGTTCTTGTGATTTCATCAATTTGACGACAGCATGTTCATCTTCTAGTCACCGGTAACCTCTCACACTTCACATGCACCACTCGATGAAATTTTGACACGCGCTCTCACACGCCCTCATTGTTGGTGCCCTTGAGTTTTGGTTGTTTTTTGTTCTGTTGGATTTGATACGGGTGATTTGGGTGACCAGATTGATGTCAAACTCAATGGCTCCAATTACGCTTTTTTGCGACCATCAGCTATGGCTACACTTGTTTATCGAGACTTATTTGGGCTTGCTGAGGATATTCGCATTTGTCCTGCCCAACTCAAGGACGCTGAGCAATCCAAACTCACTTCTGAGGCGATTGCTCAGCGTAAATCTGACATTCGAACTTGGATTGTTGCTAATTGAAGGTCTAGGGCCATTGTATTTGGCTCTCTTGATCATGCGCTTCGCTCACAGTCTGCTCACATCATGGGTGCGAAAAATTTTAGGATCAACTCGCCAACATGTTTACTTAGACTGGCCATATCCGTGTCTACTAGTTATAGCAAGAAATTGCAATTGCTACTTTGGGAGCTCAATCTATTCATGAGTTTTATAATTATTTGAAGTTACTTGCAATTAGCTTAACGTTTTGTCTTCCACTTTATGTTCCACATGTTCAAGCTATGTCACGTGTCAGTCTTCTATGGCTACAAATTGAGGGTGGACTGTGACTTTATGATTTCTTTACGAAGCTTTGACCTGCTTTTGAGGGTGCACGTAGTTAGATTCTTTATCGGAATCCTCCACCCTCTCTTCTTGATGCTGTCAAGGAACTTCAATATGAGGAAACTCGGCTGGGTCTTCTCTCATCTTCTACAATGCTTGATCCTACTATTGTTCTAGTTGCTATTCCGCAACTTACATTATTGCCTCATGCTCCCAGTTAGGGTTCTCAACAATTTGTTTAATGTTTTTACTATCATCACCGTGGTCATATGGATTGTCATTGTAACAAGAAGCAGTGCGATGCCCAGTGCTCCTCTCGAACTTCACCCACTCTTACTTCAGCTTAGCATGTCTCTCTCGCTTCTCATTCTATGGATGAGTGATTTATTGCTCTTGAGGCTCAACAAGCTAGGCCAAAGATCTTTTCAAGTGCTATAACTTGGCATAAATGGACATTTAAATACCATAACTTACGAAGAAAAAAAAAAGTACCACATTTTAAAAAAAGTGAGACACCTAAGTGCCACCTCCGGCGAAGCCGGCCGGAAATCATATGTGGCAATTAAATATTAATATTTCTCGCCGGAGTGACTCGACG
The DNA here is from genome assembly GCA_014182575.1 of Eucalyptus decipiens. Taxonomy (NCBI): domain Eukaryota; kingdom Viridiplantae; phylum Streptophyta; class Magnoliopsida; order Myrtales; family Myrtaceae; genus Eucalyptus; species Eucalyptus decipiens. The sequence continues at coordinate 23,940,912 of CM024614.1, read as the reverse complement.
AAGAGCTAAGTCAGCTCTATTTCACCTAAAACGACGTCGTTTCGGGTATTGGCCAAAATAGAGCCCTTAAATTAGCCAAAACGCCGTCGTCTCCCCATTTACCCTAAATCTAAAATCCTAAATCAAGCAAAATGCCATCAAGCGCTAGAGCCCTAATCTCGAACCTTAATTCGATTTGCCCCAAATTCTACAGTCAAATATTGGAAATGGAGAGCAAGACTTTCAGCAGAGGCTCAAATTTCTCTCGCCAAAGCGAAGGAGAAGGCGAGCGTTTCTGTTTTTGTGGGTTACCAAGTCCAAGAAGAACATCGTGAACTCAAATGAATCCGGGAGAAGATTCTATGGATGTGCCCGATATAGAGAATGGTCGAAGTGCAAATATTTCAAATGGGTCGATGCAAAATTCTCTCATCGAGCCATAGAGGTGATATTGGACCTACTTGATGGATCTCATCAACCTCCATCTATGCTTGTGGACAACTTGTAAATGAGTGGAGAAATGTACTTGTTTTGAATGAAATGTAACTTATTTTGTTAGAAGATGAGAAGAAGTGTTATGTTGTCTATAAGATCGTTGTGTCATTTTTTATTTCTTATTTTGCTGTCATATGTATTATGTGTTACTTCTTGTGCTTGTGGGGAGGTCAAGGAAATGGAATGAATGAATGAATGCGATACTGTTTGTACTATGTTTTTGCTTATTCTCAAATATAAATCGGTGATGATGAAATGTATATTGAATCGATGTGTTGTAGTGACTTCTTCACTTGAATTGAATGTAAACCAGTAGCAAACCATAAGTGGAATCGTATATATAAACTAGCAGTTTCTTTGGTTTGCTCCAAACCACCATATACATAGAACAGATACGAGTGATTACTCGAGTACTATAAGTTGTATCTAGTGATCACTTAAATGCCGGTCGTGATAAATAAATAAATAAAAAAGAGTCATTTAAGTGTCAAGTTATTATTAAAGTGATCACTTAAGTGCCACGTGTGATTAAAAGTAAACACTTAAGTGCTAGGTTTTTTAGAATGTGATCAGTTAAGCGCCAATTTTATTTTATACATTTTCTCTATAAATTGCAGCAGACATCAACTACTACCAGCCACCACCACCGCCCACCACTGGCCACCATCGGCCTCCAGCCATCACCACCAACCACACCAAGCATCCCAGGCATTCACTTGAGCCACCACCAGCCACTACTATGTTGGTGGTATGCTGCTGCAGAAGTTGCTAGTGCAAGGTGCCTTACACCAACTTGCACCAGCACTACCTGGTGCAAGATGTACATATTGCACACTTACATCTTGCATTAGGTGCAGCAAAAACCCCCAACCCAACCCCTATAATAGACCAACCATTAGTAGGCATCAACAGTCACTACTAGCCACCACCACTAGCAACACCAGCATCCCAGCTACCACATTAGCACATAATTACCACCATAGACCCACCATTAGTAGTCACTGTTGGTGGTGGGTCATGGGTCTATTGCAAAAGGGGCCCGTGTAAGCTAGGCTATTTACAGTGCACTCTTGCACTAGTAGTAGCTACAACAAGAGGTAAAAATGACAAGTAACAAGATCATTCCATTGATATTGAAATGAAGTCTCATAAACTCAATGACAAACTATTATTTAAAAAAAAAACATTCACAATAAAACAATTGACTCCTCAGCCCCACAAATCATATCACATCCCATTTTATCAATCAATATGCACAATGCCTTATGTTCTTACTTCTTTTGATGGACCTTGCACTTGATTGATAATCCTTGCACTTTTTCTAACTAGACGTGAGACTTCTTCTTAACTATCTCGGGATGCGTTGATTTTGATGGAGCTACAATTGTCCCAGGTTGAACTAATTCAAATGGACTTGCAACTAGGTTCTTCTTCCTACTCTTCTTTCTTGTTGACGCAGCCAATGTCTTTTTCTTTGTTGGCGCAGCCGTTGATTCTTGAATTAAACCTTGAGAGATAAGAACCTTTGAACTTTTCCCATGCTTCAAAAAGAAAACTTAGTTATCAACAAAAATTTGTACTATAAATTAAATTAAATGTAACCTATAAAACTTACATTAAGAATAACTGTTCCAGAACGCTCATTTGTATAAAGGCCATAACTATACTGTTTTAGCCTCTTCCCAAGAGCCCCTCTTGTTCGAAGAGGAGCGTCACTTTCAGATACTTGTGATTGATTGGCTCTTCTTCTCATATGTGATTTCTAGGGCTCTTTTTGTGGCTGTTCAGCTATAGCTAGGGCTTCTTTGGCCAATTCTTCAGTTAGGCGTCTTCTAGATGGCCTTCTTGTAGATGGCTCTTAATTTGGCTTTCTTCTTATTATTTTTCTATTTCGCCTTTCAGCTTCAATGACACATTCGGTTGGCTTTTATGGTGGTCCTTGTGATGACCCTTCTAGTGGCCTTTGTAGTGACCTTGGTGATGGATTTTGTGGTGGCCCTTCAGTTGTGCCTTCTATTAGCAGTTGAGCTCTAACTTGCCTTCTTCGAATCTAAGAAAAAGACAAAGGACATCATAAATATAACATCATGCCATATAATAATGTAAAGAAAAACTAAACTCAAATTATTGAACTTACCAGGTATTTTTTTTCTTTGCTACTACTGAAGAACAATCAACTTAACCGGCCCTCCAATTGTTTTGGCCAATCCTGTAGCTAGCTATCTTCTACCTTGCCTTATTTGAATAGGTCCTTCAATTTCAGGTATAGCAGGGGCTTCGGCCAATCCTTCAGGTGCTGTCTTCTACCTTGCCTTCTTTGAACAGGCCTTTCAGTTTCAAGTATAACTGGGACTTTGGCCAATTCTTCACGTGTCATTCTCGTGACCCGACAAAGATAAAAACATTACATACATGTCACTTATATCTATTTACATATTTATAACAAATAATAAAGCAACATAAACATAATTATCATGATTTACTGGGTTTATTATCGTCGACTGAAGAACGGTCGACTCACTTCGCCTTTCTGTTTCTCCTTCTCTAATTGTCCCTTCACTAGACCCTTCGGCTAGCCTCAACTGTTCATGATGCTTCCTTAATTTGACAACCTTTAATATTGTGACATGTTATGTGGCAAAAAGAGCACTTTATCGGTACACTTGTCCTATTCATCTTACGCTGACATAAGACCTCTCCCTCCGTCATTCTTCGTTTTCGCTTTGGTCTTCCCATTTTCTTCTTTAGTAGCAAAGGTTGAGGTACTTCGCGATCTGTTGGCTCCCAGAATTTGCTACTTCTCATTGGTTGCAACATGAATTGATACGAAGCAAAATATTTCGGCTTCTTGTACTAATCATCAATGTAGTCTTTTATGTTGTGACCCTTCAATTGAATAGCACATATGGTATGTGGACAAGGAATTCCACTTAGTTGACATGCTTTACATGAACACTTCCTCGTATCTAAATGGATAACATACTTATCGGAACCCTTCATTATTTCATATCCTCCATCCCCATTCCAAATGGGATGACAATACCTACTTACAGCCAAGTTATCATCCAATTTCTTAGCAATCTTAGGATCACATTGCCTAGTCCACTTTGCAACCTCATCTTTTTGTTTGTACAGCCGAGTCATGATCATAACCCGTATGTCTTCAAGCATCAAGATAATTGGTTTGCATCTGTCATTTATTAACCTCCTATTGAATGCTTCGCAGATGTTGTTATCGATGTTATCGCACTTGAATTCCTTGCTGAAGAATGCCATATACCAATACTTCGATTTTGTTTGGAATAGTAAATCATAACCTTCCTTTGTTAATTGAAGCAGTTCTTCTTTGACCATCAAAGTCAGCCATATTTGTCCTCTTTGCTAGTTGCTAAAATTACGACTGCAACTTGTCCCCTTTATAGTTCTTTACCCAATTTGCGTATATGTGCCACGCAAACATTCGATATTCAGCATAAGGCAACAACTCGGCTATTGCTGGAACCAGTCCCTGCAATAATTCAAAAAAAAAAAAATGTAAGCAAATGACATGTTGATATCAAAAAGCAAACAGGTGACCAAATTTTTCAAAAAGCAAACATTATCTTTTGTTGGTCACTAATGAACGCTCACCCTGCCCCATTTGTCATCTCCAAATTAGTCATCAAATTTTTTAAGAGTCATGACCAATTGTCCTTGTTCTCTACCTTCACAACAGTCCAAGCTAGTGGAAACATTTGGTTATTTGCATCTCTTCCAATTGTGGCTACTAATTGTACAAGCCTTTCAAAAAACACCCGTCCAATCATATAATCCTTCTACAATCAGATAAAAATCCCCCATTTGCATGCATCGAAGCAAACATAGAACTTATCGAACTTGGTCCTAATATCAGGAAGTGGTCTCTTCACGACATCTACATACACTCTACTTGAAGGATTTTGTAGTCTACACTCCCAAGCATAATCCCACAATTGTCCATATTCGCTGTTGTATTGACCAATGAGTATCTTCATCACCTTTTGCTTTGATCTTTTGCATTGACTCCTGGATATATTGATGTTTACCTGCTCCTTCACTAACATCCTGAACTGAGTACTATTCATCTAAGGCATCAGCTTAATCAATTAAAAAAAGTGCTTGGATAACCATGCACTTGTTACCCTTTTATTTTCAAAATTAATGAAACAAGTATTTCCTCTTGGTAAGCTCTAATCTGGAAAGATCCACTTCTCCTAACAAATGCGCCATAGATTTTCCATGGACAATTTTGCTGCGAACACCTAGCTCTTACAAAGGTCTTGGTGTTTCTAATGAAGTTAATATTCCTCTATACAGCAATGGAGTTCTTCAGTATAGCTTCTCTAAATTGTTTCGTATCTTGAAATTTCATACCTACCGACAAAGTAAGAGAGGCAATGGATGGATTATAAGAAGGAAACTTACTTTTCCTTCTATACATAGCTCCTTCATTTTCTTCAAGCTCATCCTAGGAAGTAGCATTCTTGACGCTTTCTTCATAATCAGTCTCCTCGCCAGCAGCACCAGTATCTGCAAGGCCTTCGGCCCTGTTTGGAATTTCATCAGCTACCTGCAAAACTGCAAACTTATCTGTCAAAAAATCCCATCGCTATTTTCTTGATCTTACAAGCTCGTCGTTGTCGTTATCACTTATAAAATTTTCAGCAGGCAACCCTTCATCATCATCATCACTTGATTCAGCTACTTCCTAACATAATCTAGTCATTGTGACATCACATATGTCATCATCACTTTGGTGAACTGCATCTACACTCCTCTCCTATCCATCATATTTATCCTGCCCTTTTTCGACCTTAACGTCACCTTGAATACCATCTCTTTCTTGTCCTACTTGGGCGCTCTCTCCATCATCATCTCCGTCCTCACTTTCACTATTGTACTCAACATATATTTGTACCTCTTCACCATGAAGATAATGGTATAGAACATCCATAAAACCATTATCATCTTCTAAGCATCTCAAATCATCTCTTAAGCATTTCCCAGGAATACAATACAACAACTTCTGAACTTTACAAGGCAAATAAGTCATTATATCCCTAAGAAATCCTATATAAGCTATCTTCTTTATCTCCACAAAGATGGTGCCCTCATTTCCACCCTTATACTCCCACTCATCCTCCCAAATCACAAATTCCCCACCATAGCAAACTATGACAACGACATAATTCTTGTCATAAGCCATTTCTGCACCAAGAACAAGAAAAAGAATAATTAGTTTTTGGGACCACATCCACAAAGGGCAATAGAAAATTGCACATGGGAGTCCCTCCACTCTCATGGACTTTTATTAAACAGAGGTCCCCACACTGACATTATACCCTTACATGACAGCCAAAGAAAAAGATCGCCACTTTAATTATTTGTCTTCCCTTCCCTTAAAATATTAACCAAAAACAGAGGTCCCCACAACAAGTACAGGTCCCCACAACAAGCACAGCCCAAGTAATTTTGTCTACTATTTTTTGCTGAACTAAACTTGCGATGTGAGAGAATGTACATCAACTTAATCAAATCTATGACCAATGTGAAAATACATACAGAAAATTAAGGAAAGCTCGATGTAAAAATATAGGGTGAAAGTTCTGTTTATCATCCAACCAAAAAAAATCATACCCTACTCTATGATGTCTGGCCATTAATATATTGTGTCAAGAGATCATTACACAAACCAAGAGAAATTCAGAGAAAAATCCAAGCCTTGAATTTATCCATAAACTTTAAAATGAGGTACTTACATGTGGTTCCAAGTATGTCCTTGCAGGTAAACGAACTTATATAAAGTATCAAAACAAATTTTGCACTCCTCAATGTTCCCTGCATATATGTTGACTATTATTTGATTAGAAACAACAATTAGGAAAGAAGAGTAAAAGAACCAAAAGATCATAATCAAGGGAACAAAAGCAGATTGATAGCAAAGTTGCGTGCTCTTTACAGAGCACTTGAGGGCCATTATTTCACACCTTCCACCTTAATCTATCTATCATATCCCACCTGATTCAATATTTCGTTTCACTCAAACACACTAGTTTCTACTTCCACCTTATTCAACATTTCGTTTCACTCAAGCATCTACTGCAGAAATCATCGACCGAGGCGAGCATCTCCACACAATGGAGTAGCCAAACAAAGCACGTGCATTTCAACAGAAATTCCATCGGAGCCCTAATACAATAATCGAGCAAGCCTTAATAAAGTAATCGAGCCCTAATTTCATCACAGGGGAGGGGGAGAAGAGGCCGAACCTGGAGGAGCGACGATGGTGAGCGGTGATGACAACCAACGATGGTGAGCGGCGACGACGACCAACAACATCAACTAACGAAGGTGACCGATGACCACCTCTAGGCGTGAACGGCGATGGAGAAAAGGGCCTGAGATCTAATGTGAATGCGGACAGGGAGGAGCGGCGACGGCCAAGTGTGCTTAAGCCAAAATGACTTAAACGACGTCATTTAACATCAAGGAAAAACAACATCGTTTAGGTCAGCTCACTCAGTGTGGATGGACGATGTCATTTTTGTCGTCCACATGGGCTTTTTTCTTTTTAAACATTTGCCACCTCAGTAAAAGAAGTCACTGGAAAATGCCACGTATGCAATTTGGTCAGATTTTGGCCGGATTAGCACTCAAGTGATTCATTTTGCTCCAATTTTGGCACTTAAGTGTACTTTTCGTAAGGCACTTAAGTGTCCTTTTCTGCCAAGTTATAGCACTCCACTGGTCCGCGTCTCCAACAAGCCCGCTTAAATAAGTTGCAGCTTATCTTTCCATCTTTCAATTCTGGTTATATTGTGCAAACCAAGAGGCATTTTTAGCAACATTTTGACATGAAGGATCTTGGTCCATTGCGTTATTTTTTGGGCTTGAGATTACTAGCAGTTCTCATGGAATACTTCTTTCTCAACGAAGTACACTTTGCCATTATTCTCTCTAGGGATGCTCTTTCGAATTCCTATACTTCGGTCACTCCTATTGAGTTGAATTAGAAGCTTTGCCTTGACGAGAAGGAGCCTCTTTCTGGTGTGACTTGTTATTGGACTTTGGTTGGTAGTCTTGTGTATCTCACTATTTCACGGCCTAACATTGCTTATGTAGTTCATGTTGTTAGTTAGTTTGTCCTTGCCCCTCAATCAACTCATTATGCTATTGTTCTGCGAATCCTACGCTATCTTCAGGGTACTTTGACGTGGTCTTTGTTTTTGTTCTCCTCGAGTTGCGTGCTTATTATGATGCTGACTAGGCTTTTGATGTAACTGATTGTTGATCCATCAAGGGATTTTGCATTTTCCTTAGCAATTCCCTCATTTCTTGGCGTGCCAAGAAACAGCAAATTGTCTCGCGCTCCTCTACCGAGTCCGAGTATTGCATTATGGCCGACACCGCTGTTGAGATTGTCTCGGCTTCGTCATTTGCTTGCCGACATGGGCATCTCGCTCCAAGATCCCACTCCTCTATATTGTTCCAACAAAAGTGCCATCCATATTGGGAGTAATCCTGTTTTCATGAGCGACCAAATATATTGAGATCGGCATGCCATCTTACTCGTCATCATCTTCAAGCTCACCCCATCTCTTCCTTTTGTGGGGACTACAGACCAGTTAGCCAATGGTTTTACAAAGGCTTTTATATCGCCACGTTTTCAGTATCTACTTTCCATACTCTCGTTGTTTGATCCATCTTGAGTTTGGAGGGGGTGTTAGAATATCTTCTGATCGGGATAATATTTTTATGGATCCTGTATATCTTCTAGGATATTCTAGAATTTTTCTTTGTATATTCTCTGGGATTGTTTTCCTAGAATGTTTTAGATTAGAATTCATTGTACCTATTTATTCTTTATGCCTTAATGCCTATACACAGTTTTTTTCCTAAATCTTTTCTCTCTATCACAGAGAACCACTACTCTGAACCTATTTATAGACTAGTACAAGGGAAACTTCTAGTCGGATGCAATAGATGCAGCAAAGGACACAACAATAAAAATTGATTGATGTAAACATCTCCCTAGAATAAGATTTTGGACCTGAATAGGTCTTTAAAAGGCTCATGGAGGAAATAAGCAAGAAAATCACCTTGGGGTGAGAAACCTGACACCGTTCTCCTATTCCTTCTTTGTCGGGAAGACAAAAATTAATAAGGAATTAGGGGGTCTCACAGTGGTAAATGTAGACACCACATCAGAACTTCTGTTCTGGCTACTGTCGGGTAGGTAGGTATAATAGCCTCTCGCGCCTGAAATGAGTGAGGGTGAATTAAATGCTCACAACTGGGTTGACACGCCTTACGGCACTGTCCTCAACCATAGGTTGACCCAATTCCCCCATTTGAGAACAGTGCTGCCACTACTCAGAGCCTATTTATAGACTAGTACAAAGGAAACTTCTAGTCGGATGCAATAGATGCAGCAAAGGACACAATAATAAAAATTGATTGATGTAAAGATCCCCCTAGAATATAAGATTTTATCTACTCGTGAAACAAGTAATGGAGACAATGAACTAATTGTGTTAGACAGTGGGGAAACAAGAGTAATGCTAGTCAAAACATTCTAGGCTTCGGATTTTACAGTGCCAACACTTTCGTTACATCAATCTGGTATAGGGAACTCTCGACTTCATTTGCATTTATAGATAATAATAACATGTGTCGGTCTCACGACTCTTAAAAAAATTCAACATGAGTAAAAAAGCGTCTTAGAATGCGTATTGGTTTTTCTGTAAAGCACATGCAATATACATTTCCTAATAAATTGACAACTCGAAAAAGTGAAATCAACCTTACATGATTAGTAAGACTCTTATTTAATAATGAAGAGAAACATCATATTTTAATTTATACATGACCAGTAAACGCAAAATCAAATGAGTATTCAATTATGGCTTGATAATTATATATTCTCTATACTTATATTTGAGTAAGCGGGAAAATGGATTACGGGTTCACGTTTTATGTGGGAGAGAGACCTCCGCGAGCAGTACTGTTTTTTTGTTTGGTAATTCGATGAAATTTATTGCTGCTAAAGAGAGAGGGTAGACCGATTGCCTTATAAGCCCAAAATCTCTACTTCATACAAATCATGTCCTGGCCTAATTTGACAGCCACAAACCCAAGCCCAATCCTACATCATACAACAATATTTTACAGAACAAAACTACCAAAAGACAAGTCAATAGAAACAGATTAAAATCATCACTATGTAGAAGTCTTGTGAGTTTCTCCCCAGTCCCACAATTGAAGGAAATGCCTCTTTGCTATGCTCTCGAGCTTTCTGGTGCCGAGAAATTTCCCCACTTCTTTATTTCTTTCTATTTATTAAAAAATTCGATTTTTTATTATTTTTATTTTTATTTTTATTTCTTTCTTTCTTTTTGCTTTTCTTCTTTCTTGATGGGTCACGGGCCATGGCAAGCATCGAGCTCGAGGCTCATGCTTGTCGATCGGAAAGTGGCAAGCCTAAGCTCACCTATGGCTGATCACCGTGGCTAGCAACCAACCAAAGAAGAAGGGGAAAGAAAAAAAAAATAAAAGGAAAAAAGAAATAGAAAAAATAAAGAAGTAGAAAGAAAATTAAAAATTAAAAATCGTTTTTTAAGAAAATTAAAAATTTATTAAAATGAGTGTACAAAGGAAAATCAAATCGAATTTTCCTCGCCGAACGGTGAAAAATATTTTTTAATTCATTTTCAAGTTTTAGCTGAATACGGAAAATATTATGATTTTTCTAGAAAATGGCTTATTGGAAAATATTGTTCAAAAACGCTATATTTTCGTCAAAACGAAAAGAGTATTAGTAGAATTCAAACTTAATGGACCTTTGATAGCCTGCAATTTTACACCCGAAGAATTCTCGAAGCGAGAAAACCCGAGGCTCCCTGAATTAAGATGGAGGAAACTTTCGTCGGTGAGTTTGAGCTAAGATTGCTTTCTTATCATCATCGTTCTTCAGAGTTCCCGAGCTACTAAGTTTGAGGCAAGCAATCTAGTTGTCCTGAAAATCTTGGGAAGTGACATTTCATGTGGTTGGGGTGGATTGAGGGAAATCATGGTATTTACAAGAGAAATGCTTCATATTTGGTTAGATTAAGTAAGAAAGGATGGAAGAGACGAATAATTCCACTGGGCCCACGATAGGAGGAAACGGAGGGAAATGCGACATAAGCTCCTTTTACCAATTTATGTTCCCTTCATTTCTTTTCACTTCCACGCACGTACCAAAAACACAAACGAAAAATTCTCCTGTTTCCTTTCAGTTCCTCGTTAACTTGAATACCTAAACAGACCATCGATAGTCGAGATTCATGGTCTTGACCAATCAGAATCGTCAAAAGATTTACCTATTTATCCGATTCGTCTAACTAACAAAACCTGATAGAATTGGGACTCTCGTTGTGGATGGTTGGAAACTTTCTCGGCTGTAGACCCTTACGAAAGTTTTCTAATGTAGAAGGCTAGATGGCCCTTATCGTATGTACTAATTTGAAGCATCCCATTACCTTGCTCGAGAAGTCATTGGTAGAATTTCTGGTTTTTGTTCAGGGCAGGAGAAAAAGGAGCGCTAGCATGAGATCCCAAATTCTTCTTTCAATAAACAGATCTTTTGAGATTTTTTAGCTGCAAGAAGAAAAACAAACCATGGTCAAGGACGAGACGACCGTGTTAATGGAATATAAATTAGGAATCATTAACGGTGTAAATCATTTTCGTTATTCGTAGCGAATAACAAAAATGAAGCACAAATGATTGCAGCATCTCTTCTCACAATTGATCATGTTTGTTTGTTTTTTTATTTATTTGTTTTCGAGTTGAAAAGAAATTCATAAGGTTGAACTTTCGTAGATCTTTAGAAGAGGCCTTCTTCTGTGCACATCTAGTATTACTGGAGTTCCTCCGTGCTCTTAAATACATGGATGATGATGAGCCTAAGTATGATTACTTTACCTTCTTCCTCAAATCAACATAATAATTAGTGCCAAGTAGACTTGGGTTTGCTGTTATCTACAAAAGATAATGGCCCAATAAGGATTGCTATGACTATAGTTCCTTGCGTCGCAGGCCAGGCTTGGATGGCCTTAGTCTTGGGTGGGCTAGGCCCAAGATCAAATCTACTCAACACTAATTGACCAGAAGCGGGCCATTAGCATGCCTGTGATCAAGTCTACTTGGCCCTAATTGATCACAGAAGGGCCAAGTAGACTTGATCACGGACCTACCCGACACAAGACTAAGCCCACCCAAGCCCGACCTGTGACACAAGGAACTGTAGTTACGGCAACCCAAAAAAAAATAAAAAATCAAGGTACATAAATACAATCAGAATAGAATAAAGAAATTACATTGTGCGATGCAATCAAAACATCTAACAAGCAATAAAGGCATGTCTTACTCATAGAAGGGCCAAGCTTATCCCCTCAAGCACTAGGCACCTGTACTCCCGTCTAAGGGGCAAAACTGCAATAGGTTAGAAGGTTTTTCCTTTCATAAAAGGGCGGTAGATACGGACAAGTACTACAACTGGTTCATCTGCAGATCTAACCCCCCTATAGAGTGCCAGATGAGGGGAGACCCTTATGTCGAGACATCCGTCTTTTTGATGGACAACTAATGAGAGATGGTCATAATAAGGTTTACAAGTCGTTTTCGGATGTAATTGAAAGCAAAGAGGGAAGATTTTGTGACACTCTGCTTGGCAAACGAGTCGATTATTCAGCTCATTCTGTCATTGACAATGTAAGGCCCACCCCGATTAAGTTCGAGCTAGACTTGCATTGATGTTATGGGGATGGATAGGCTTGAGCATTATTTTAGGCCCGATCTACTGATCAACCCTAATGTCAGATAACTTTTCTCCTCCTATATATTAATAAATTTCAAGTACTTGGTATTTAGTTTTATATGATTGTCTTAAAACACTATGTAGAGGCATTTGATGTTATTGGTTCCTAAATCTTTGGTACATAAGACATGAGACCTTGCCCTTCAACTCGACACTGTGAGATTGGACTCGAGAGTCAAGACCCCGTTCCTTGGACACTGAGCACCGCCCAGCTGGGACGTTTCTTCTACGGTCCTGTTGGGGGGCTTGTCGGCCACCTTTAGAAAGCAACTTGTCGGCCCGGCGTTCAAAGAGCCGTCCTCTCGCGGCCGGCATCTAGATTGGCCTCTGGATCACCAACGACGAACGAACTTGGAATTTGGGGACTCCAGTACTTCGAGCGAAGCCAAGGACTCGGGCCGATTACCGGTTGAAGGTGAGAAAGGTGGGGGATTCACCGCCCCATTATCGCCTAGCTCTGGCACTCGTAAAATGAATGTCGTCAATGGTGGTGGTGGAAGAGAGATGTTGCAGAATGGTCATCAAAAGGAGCGATCCAAAAGAAACAGCTAAAAGGAGGAGGGGAAATTCGCATTGAAAACTTTCATGAATGACACTTTGCAGAAAGTTGAAACGATCATAAAAGAACTCGTCGGATCCACAGCAGCATCAGCTAACGACTAGCAGAAACCCATGGGAATTACTACTTATCGGATAGAACAAAATCAAAATCTGGACATCCACACAAAGATAATATAACTCTTGCGAAAAGAAAAAAAACAAACAAACAAACTCGAACACTTCTTCTCATTCTGTCTCGTTCTTTCACCTAATGCAAACAAGCTTCTTAGTCGAACAGGAAAGGGAAGGTAATTGAAAAAAAAAAAAAAAAAGTGGGGACAACGACAATGAGCGATTAAGAATAACAGAAACTGTTCGGACAACAAAATCAATCGAACATTCACTTTCGAATTCAGGATACGGATAGTTGAAGTGTCACACGTTAATGAGAAATTCAAGGGTCTTTTTGGTAGAATTAGCTTTATGGCATTGAGTTTTGCATCGTTCCTTGGAGGAGGAAAGTTCGAGACTTCGCTTCTTCACCGGTCGCCATTTAGCTTGTCTCACCCAATCAATCTAGCACCAGCAAAAGCGAATCGGGTCGGATAGACTTCTTTTCCGAACAAAAGCCAAAAATTATTTGGGATATTTAGTGACACAAAGCTAATTTGGGATAAATGTATGACATTGATACTAATTCGAGATTTTTGTAACACAAAAATAGTTTGAAGTAAATAAGGCACTATTACACCTATTTAGCATTTTTTGTAACCAAAAAAAAAAATTAAGATAAATATATCACAAATTTACCAATTAGAGAAATTTTTGTGGTATTAACATAATTAAATAATATTGACTTTGCATATTGCATAGCTCTTCTTTTTATTTTAATAAAATTCAACATCAGTTGCTTTTTATCACCTGTAGATCTTTAGAATTGATGGGTTTCGTGTTAACTTTAAATGGCGAAGGATCTAATAAGGAATTTGATCATTAAATATCCCAAACACAAAGCCCACTTTTAATTACAAGAAAAGAAAATAAAAGAAAGGAAACCAATATTTATGGGCAAGAAATTGCGGGTTTCTTTTCATCCTCGCTGTCACTTCAATCGCAAGTTTCCTGTTTTTTACAGCAGTGTAGACCAAGAAACATTTGACTTTGGTAAAAGCAAAATCTCTTCCAAGGCGCAGGCAATCGATTCTCTCGCATGTTAAATTGTTAATTACCCTTCCTGGTTATTTCCTCTTTCGAAACACCAAGAAGAGAAGGAACGCCTTATATCAGGATATATACCGGCTTGATCCATCCTGTGCTCAAGGCTTGCCAGCCATGGGATAAATTATCGTTAGTTAGTGTCAAGTTCTGTCTCTCTCCTGTCCAGAGTCCCTTTCATCACCGCAAATTACAAGAGGCGAGAGGGAGAGAGATTTTTTTTTTTTTTGGTCAGTCCTACTCTATTCCTACTCTACACTCACTTGCAGACTTGTGCCTTGCCTCTTGCAGGGCGTGGGAGTCGCAACCCACTCTCGAAACTTACGTGTCCCTACCCCCATCCCCCCTTGAGAAGGTGGGGATTTGAACCAGAGAGAGAGAGATTGACGTGCATGGAAAACAGAGTGATGGAAGAGGTGACCCACGACGAGAATAGAAATGTTTGGAGCGAGGATCGCAATCAATTCCCAAAGGGCTTAAAGGTTCCCGTGGTTGACGACAATGTCACCTGTCTCCACCTTCTGGACTAGATGCTTCAAGATTGTTCGTACCACGTAACTTCACTAGCGCTAATGTGTGTTGTTATGTTGTTTCCTGAGTCGATTGCTATAGTGTTACTGGCTGTATGTATGATTGTTAGAAATTAAATTGAATTCATCGGTGCCGATATTTCGATACCAAGACTATCAAGTTGTCGATATTTCAACACTGATCCACATTGAAGAAAAATCATAATTGTTGCATTACCTTTAATGAGTTTCTTTTTTTCTCTTTGTTTCTTCTTGCTCGTAGCCGATGGCCGGCAACGGGTGGGGGTGACATATGGCAGGGGGCAAGGGGCGACAAGAAATAAGAAGAAATGAAAAAAAGAAAAAAAAAAAACTTATTTCTAGAAATTATTTCTAGGAACAATAAGCTATTTTTATTTTTTTTGCTACCTATTTCTATTCTAAATCTATTCCCCGGCTACTTTCTATTCCGAGGAATAAAAAAATTAATTACCGTTATCAAACATATTTCTGTTCTTTTTTTTATTATGAGGAACAAAAGAACAAAAAAACAAAGAAATTAGAACATTAACAAGCGGACTCGTAGTGATTGTTTCTGAGATATGATGAGATATTGTAAGATATTGTGATTATTTTGTAATTTTCTAGAGATTCATCTCACTCGAAATGCTAGCTATATTTATTGGAAAGAGTAAAAATCATAAAACAAGTCTATAAATAGGGAAGTTTTGTAATTGTTTTCGTTAAGATGAAATAAATCGAAAAGCCATCTATTTTCTTCTTCTTTGAGCAAATTGTGAGTGTTTCACTTTCAAGTCATCCCATTAAATTAGTATTAGAGCTTACAGTTTGTGATCATGACCTCAACAAACAATCAACTTCCTCTTCAATACCCTCGTCTTACCAAAAAAAATTATGGTAACTAGGCCGTTAGAATGAGAGCTCCACTTGGCACTTACGGTATATGGGCACTTGTCAACACTAGCTATGATGAGCCACAAGATGAAGTTACTTTGAACCAAAACCAAAGGAATGACTTGGAGAAGGTTCGGATGAAAGATCAAAATACCTTGTCAATCATCTATTAAGCTTTATATGATTCCATGTACGCCACTACTGCGAAGGAGGCATGGGAGATTCTTCACAACACACACCAAGGAATTTAGAAAGTTCAGAAGAGTTGCCTTCAAACCTTGAGAGGCTAATTCAAGGTAATTCATATGAGATAATTTGAATTGATTGCTGATTATTTCACAAGAGTTTTGGCAATTGTCAACTAGATGAAAAGAAACGAAAAAAATGTTTCAGCTGTGTTGTCGAGAAAATATCCTTGGACAAGAAGTACAACTACATTGCTGTTGTAATTGAAAAATCCAAAAACTTAGATGCCATGACAATCAATGAGCTTATGGGTTCATTACAAGCCCATGAAGAAAGGTTCAAAAGAAAAAAGATTGAAGTAGTGGAGGAAGTTCTCCAAATTCAATTGACCATTTTAGATGAGAAGGAACAAAGAAGAGAACATACATAAACTCGCAGGACAAACTAAGATCGTGATTGTGGTCGAGGCCGAGGTCGCTTTCAAGGAAGAGGTCATGGACAAAGCAGAGGAGATGTTGCTCAAAGTGATGGTAGATATCAATATCAAAGGGGTGTTCGTGGAAGAGGAAAGAACTCGACGGGCCAATGGTATGATAAATCTAAAATTCGATGTTATCATTGCAATAAACTTGGCCATTATGTTTATGACTGTTGGAACAAGGAGAGTAGCAAAGCAGTTGAAAAGGCAAATTTAGTGAATGATGCTAATCAAGTTCTCTTATTGACATTCAAAAAAGATGAATGAGGACAAAATGATACATGGTACTTGGATACCAATGCAAGCAAAGCAACCATATGTGTGGGAGAAAGGAGATGCTTACCGAGTTAGATGAGACAATTAAAAGGAGAATCTCTTTCAGTAATAGCTCCAAAATTCTTGTCGAAGGCAAAGGTACAATTCCGATTCACTTGAAGAATGGTGCACGTTAGTTTATTACTAATGTTTATCATGTCCGGAAAATGTCAAGCAATACTTTGAGTTTGGGACAACTTCTAGAGAAAGATTATATTGTTCATAGGAAATATCTTACTTTTGTGTTAAGAGACGGGAATAATAAATTGATTGTAAATATGAAAATATCAAAGAACAAGATTTTTACTCTCAATATAAAATATGAAATGTCTTGATATCTGAAGGCATGCATGGATGATTCTTCATGGTTATGGCATTTGAGGTTCGGCCATCTCAGTTTTGGCGGACTCAATTTTTTTCTCACAAGAAGATAGTATATGGCTTAACACATATTGATCATCCTAATCAATTATGTGAAGGGTGTGTTATCGGTAAGCATTTTAGAAATAGCTTTCCGAAGGAAGTGACTTATCAAGCGAGGAAGCTACTTGAGTTGATTCATTTGGATATGTGTGGCCTAATCAATCCTTACTCATAGGGTAATCATCGATATTTTATTACTTTTATTGATGATTTTATTTGGAAAACTTGGGTGCATTTTTTGAAAGAAAAACAGAAGTATTCGATACTTTCAAACAATTCAAAAATCTAGCTAAAAAGGAGAGCGGTTATTCTATTAAAGCTTTGAGGACCGATTATGGCGGAGAATTCACCTCAACCTTATTCAACAAATTCTATGAGGATCATGGTATTCGGCCTTTCTTGACAGCTCAGTATTCTCCTCAACAAAATGGCGTAGCTAAATAGAAAAATAGAACTATTCTTGACATGTTGAAGAGTAAAACTTTGTCCAAGGAGCTTTGGGCTGAAGCTATTTCGTGTGCATCCTATCTTCAAAATAGATGTCCCACATATGGACTCGAAAGTGTAACTCCATAAGAAGCATGACTGAAAGAACACCACGTGTTTCGCAATTGAGGATTTTCAAGAGCATTGCCTATACTTATGTCCCAAATCAGAAAAGATCAAAACTGGAAGACAAGCAAAAATAGAGATGTCAAGTTCGAAGAAGATGGCACATGGGAAGACAACCCAAAAGATGAAGCGGATGCTCATGGTGATACCAATCATTCTTCACCTTCTTCTCCAATATCTTCTTCAAGTTCATCATCACGAACCTCTTCAAATGGTGTCGATGAACCGCCAGTACCAAGATTGAGGAGATTGTCCAATGTTTATGAAGCTATCGATGAGCTTCATCTTGTATGTCTTCTTGCAAATTGTGAACCACTTGTCTATGAAAATGCTACCAAAGAAGAAAAATGGAGGAAAGCCATAAATGAAGAAATTGAAGCCATTGAGAAGAATCAAACATGGGAGCTTGCCAATCTCCCATGGGACAAGAAAACGATTGGTGTCAAATGAGTGTGCAAAGCCAAGAAGAACGAGAAAGGAAAAGTGACAAGGTACAAGGCTAGATTAGTCACAAAGAGGTACAAGCAAAAAGTCGAAATGATAAAGTTCTTGCCCCTGTCATCCGCATGGAAACGATTAGATTGATCATTTACATTGTTATTCAAAACTATTGGCAACTTTATCAAATGGATGTCACATTAGCATTTTTGAATGGTGTCCTTGAAGAAAAAGGGTTGTTGTGAAAGGTCATGAAGACAAAGTGCTAAATTTAAAGAAAGCTCTTTAAGGCCTTAAACAAGCAATGAGAGCATGGAATTCCAAAATCGATACTTATTTGAAGGCAAATGGATTCTTACAATGTCCATACGAGCATAAACTCTATTTGAAGCAAGAAAAAGGTGATGTTCTATTCACCTGTTTATATGTCGATGATCTTGTTTTTACAGGAAATAATCCGACAATGAATTCGAAATGATCAATAATAGTCTTATGAATTATTTCCTTGGGATTGAAGTGAAGCAAAGTGCCGAGGGAATTTTTATTTCCCAAAATGGATATGTAGAAAATATCCTTAAAAAATTCAACATGAAGAATTGTAATTCAATCAATACACCAATGGAGTGTGGAACCAAGCTTTCGAAGTTTGATTATGGTCTCAATGTTGATTCAACATATCATAGAAGCTTGATTGGGAGTTTGAGATACTTGACATGCACGAGACTGGATATTATGTACAGTGTTGGAATTGTGAGTCGATATTATGGAGAAGCTGAAGTCATCTTATCTTAAAGCTGCAAAGATGAGACTTTAGTACATCAAAGATACTACTTCTCATGGCTTACACTACTATAGCTTTGAATCCTTCCAACTTAGAGTTTATTCAGATAGTGATTATGGTGGAGATATCGATGATCAAAAGAGCACCACAGGTTTTGCATTTTTCTTTTATGACACTGCTTTCACTTGCTTGATGCGGGAGCATCCGACTTAGCTCCATCAACCCAATTAACACCATAATTGCAAATTCAAGCCAAGATCGAATTTGGGTATAACGTATTTCAATGGGTCGAGACTGAAATTCGAACTTAAGCAATATCGAACCATTTTTGTCGACTTATCAGTACTGACAATTAAGGAGTTATTGAAGTTATCAATGTGGTATATTAGCCATTGCTTTCTTGGTAAGCTATTTTAGCTGCTGATTTCGAAGTTTCTCAACAGCATAACAATGGGAAGCTATTCTAACCAACTTCCTTGGATATTTGATAAAGTCTTGGAGTACTTATCTTACAGTCATGATGGGAGCATGAATTTTGCAAGGTTGAAGAATAAATCATATGAGTTCCCAAGTCATTAAATGCATCTCTATTTCCCTAAGAGTCTTTATTGTTAATGTAAAGTTTCAAGAGTCGAAGTTATGAGTTCTTAGGTCTTTAATGTTAGGCTAGTTCTAATGTCTATTTATTATTTTTCCATTTCCTAAGTTGAATTCCTCCTATTAAATAAAGAAAGCCTCTCCATTGTAAGGCATATGATTTTGATGAATATAAATACTTGAGATTTCCTCTGCTTGAGTGAATATCTTTGAGAGTGGATAACTCTTATTTCGATCTCTTTATCCTTGGAGAGTGGATACTTTTCGGTGGTGAGCTAAGAAGTCCTTTATTGTCGATCGATGGATTTTCCTTTAGGCCCTGGAGGTGAACTTCTCTTATCCCGAAATCCTTTATCCTTGGCTGGTGGTTCGTCCTTTAAGCCTCGGTGGTGAATTTCGTTAATCCCAATTCTCACCCTTGGTTGGTGGCATGTCCTTTATACCTTGGTGGAGATTATTATCTTTTCTTGCATTTTGCATTTCATCCTTTGATATCCATCCTTATACACATCATCCCATACACTTAACCACAAAAATCCCTACCTCTTGGAATCACTCACCCACGTACGCATCACATGGTCATCAAAGAAGCAACCCAGTGTCACTCTATCGACAAGTGAAGCTGAATAGGTAGTCGCATCCTCATATTTGTCAAAAATATTCTTATGGACCAAAATAAAGTAACTAAGATTTTTTTTTTGATAATGTTTCCGTTATTGTATTGGCGAAAGATCTAGTTTTTCATGAACGAAGCAAACATAGCGATGTTTAATATCACTTCATTCAAGGACAAGTTAAAAAGAATGAGATTGAAGTATTGCATGTGAATACAAGAAATCAAGTAGCATACATTTTTACTAAACCTTTCAAGATCAATACTTTCCAAAAGTTCAAGAGCCTCATTGGAATGATCAATGGAAGAGAATTTGGTTTGAGGGGAAGTGTTAGAAATTAAGCCAAATTCATCGTTGCCGATGCTTCGATATGGAGACCATCGAGTTGCTGATACTTCGACACTGAGATCCCCGAATTGATACTGAAGATTGTTCGGTATTCGTATTGAAGAAGAATCATAATTGTTGTGTTACTTTTAATGAATCCATTTGTATTTCTAGGTGTAGTGATTGTGTCTAAAGATATGGTGAGATATGATGAGATATTGTAAGATATGGTGATTATTTTGTAAGTTTTTAGAGATTCATCTTCTCTCGAACACTAGCTATATTTATTGGGAAGAGCAAAAGTCATGTAACAAGTCTATAAATAAGGGAGTCTTATAATTTTTCTTTTGTTAAGGTGAAATAAATCAAAAAGCCTATCTTTTTCTCTTCTTTGAGCGAGTTGCGGAAGCGTTTCACCTTCAAATTATCCCATCAATAATTAGTCACCGCGACTAAACTGCTGAAGAGCGAATTCTCACCTGCGTACCTGAAGTAGTCAAGGAATTAGCTTTCTTGATCCCGGTTTGGTGTTCTCCAATTATAACCAGATTTTCGAATCTAGCACAAGCACAGACGAACTCAAATTCCCATCTAACCCTACCGATATAATCTTAGATACTAGCTCTGATTTCCCCTAACGCACTCTTGTAGAGATGACGAAGGTAAGATTAGAAGATATTTTAGGACAAAATCAAGGAGACTTTGAGCTCAGGCAATAACCATGACCAATCTCTAAACATCATCTAGCACTATTACAGATGAGAAGATGCAAGTAGATTCCTTATGCTTGTGCCTGAAGATGGACAGTTTAAATGATATGGAGAGGAGAAGTTTGATACTTGAATGCGTCTTATGCAGATGGTTTAGCCAAAAATCTGCATGTACGATATGTATAATGTGTGTTTGTATAGTGACCAAGTGCCAGCAAGAAGAGGATGCGTTTTTGACGATTCAAGAGAATAAGGGCAAGTTCGACATTGTCCTAACGGATGTTCACTTGCTTGGCATGGATGGACTTCAGGTTCTCGCCAAGATCGCTACCATGGGGATAACCTTGCCTGTAGTTAGTAAGTTCTTAATATGCCAATTAATTCAAGCTAGACTCATAAATTTATGGAATTAATACAATACATTCAATTTCTCTTATTTAAATTTGCTAGTGTTTTCCAATGATGCTGAAAAGGCCACTGTTGTGATGGGAGTAAACAACGGCACTTGTGATTTTCTAATAAAGCTCATTCAAATCTCCACTCTTAAGATTCTGTGATGTGCTTAGGAGCAACCGATCATCGAGCAACAATTCTACTAAAGAATTGGAGACACCACATGCTCTGACCACATCTTCATCTAACAATACCCATGCTCGGGCAGAGAATGAGGATGTGAATTTTCAAAGCTTGGAAAAGAGCAGCGAAGATGAAATTGATCCCGATCATGGCAAGAACAGAAGTGGGCCGAAGAAGCCCCACATTGTATGGACATTTGAGCTCAACTAGATGTTTATTGTGGCCGTCAAAAGTCTTGGAAACCATGGTACGTGATGCATGCATGAACTCATTTCTTTTTCGAGTGAGATAATAGTTGATTTTACTAGCATGTTTTTAAAAGAGAATAAGTGCCCCGCCGAGTCTTCAATGCTGAGGTAGCCCTCTTCTTTCTTGTGTCCTATGCTGACAAGTGAAGTATGACTAATTAGCTATCTGAGGACACTAGATTAGAGGCGCTATGTAGAAGCTTGAGTAATCTTTGGTCTGAGAATGATGTAATAGTCGTTAAGGAAGGAATCTCTAAAGAAAAACTAACAGAATGCCGATTAACTTTGTTTGGAAAACTCTACTCTCGCCCGAATGTGAACTTTCAGGCTTTTCTAAATACTATGAAATAGGCTTGGAAGACAGAGAATGTATCCTGCACCGTATTAGAGCCGGGGTTCTTTTCATTTTCCTTCAAGTCCGAAGCTGACAAGCAGAAAGTTTTAGACTCTGGGCCGTGGTCTTTCTCAAGTACTCTCCTCATGCTTCAACAATGTGATCCGAATTTTCCTAAAATATGTTACAATTTCACTCATTGCCCCTTTTGGGTGCACCTGTATGGCCTTCCATTCGGCAGAGTGACAAAAGAAGTAGTTAAAGAAATAACATCCAAGATTGGTGAAGTTAAAGACGTGAATCTAGAAACCAAAGGAAGCAGCACCTATAAGGTTGGCAAAGCCAGGGTTATTCTTATCCTAGGTACCCCCCTAAAAACAGGTGTTGTCATTAACCTAGGAAGTAAAAAGTTGTGGATAGAATTCAAATATGAGCGACTCCCACACTACTGCTATTCTTGTGGAAGAATCGAGCATTATACCACGGCATGTAAAGAAATTCCATATGAAACCACAAGGTTGGAGGAGGACTTACCAAATAACTTTAGGAATTGGCTACATGTTGAAGTCAGGGAACTTAGTCCTTATGGAAAAGTTTTCTATGGGAAACAAGTTGCACTCCTTGAAGATCCAGATATTGTACCAGAATCCCCTCTTGCTGCAGAAACAAGTGCAAATCAACATGTGGAAAATGAAAATGAACAACCTATTCTACCCTTACAAAGTTAGCATTTTCCAAAGGAGGCTACGAAACAAAACGCTAATTCACTCCACACTTCTCTAGCCATAACGATAAGGGAAGGGATAGGAACACGAAGAGAGATAGCAATTTTGCCTTGATGAGGAATCTATGATGATTATCTATAACGAATGCAGTCAAAAGAACGAGAACAAGAGCAACAACACCGAGACAACAACCGACCGACCCCAAAACAAGGGCAAAATCAGAAGCACTAAACTTCCTTCATTGAAAAAAGAAAAGAGATTTTGTCCCTATGAAGCGCAATCCTCGAAGACTCCAGCAACCGACAAGCTACAACTAGTGAATATTCCTATTACTGAAGAGGAGCATTCCACACACTAGGCTTTGGTGGCTAGCCCTAATAAGCCATCGGGGAATCCATGAAACTACTTAGTTGGAATTGTCAGGGTTTTGGCCCACCCCTGACAACCCTGACAATTCAAGCTCTAAGGGTCCTCGTGACTCAGGAAAAGCCCAATGTTATCTTTTTAATGGAGACTAAAAACCAAGAGTAGATGGTGCAGCGATTGAGAAGAAGATTGAAATATCAAAACAACTTTTTGGTGAATCCTGAAGGAATCTCGGGGGGTTTGGCTATTTTCTGGGATGACATGGTTACCATATCAGTGGATTCATCTTCGGCGTCCCTTATAAATGCATAGTGTCGACTTCTCGACAACAGGCAAATTACGAGACTCATTTTCCTACATGCCCCAATAGATTTTAACGATAGAATTCTCTTATGGGAGGAATTAAAAAGAGTAAGGGTCTTAAATCATCTACATTGGCTGTGTATAGGCGATTTTAATGAAGTGTTGTACCATTGGGAAAAGGTGGGAAAGAGGATGGCAGAAAATTTTCGTCTTACAGCATTCCGGGATTTTTTATATGCGTGTTCTTTAATGGACCTAGAAAGCAAGGGATGTGCATTCACATGGACAAATAGAAGGGATGGAGAAGAAAACGTTAAAAAAAAAAAAAGTCTGGATAGAGCTTTATGTACCATGGAGTGGAGAATAACATATCCAAATGTAGAAGTTGTCGCCCTCCCAACCATCGGATCGGATCATAGTCCACTTATTCTATCACTTTTTCCTACAACAAGTCGTAAATGTCAAGATTTTAGGTATGAAGCTTATTGGACAAAAGATGAGGAATGTAGGCGAATTGTGAAGCGAGCTTAGGAAGAGTCCCAAAGTAAAAATATGGCCGACAAATTAAATATAGTGGCTGTTTAGCTTACTGCATGGAGTAAAAAAAAGATTTTCCAATGCACAAAAAAGGATAGGTGGACTGAAATGCGAGCTTCAAACCTTGATGAACAACCAAGACATACAGTACAACCATCACAAAATTCAGCACATCAACCAAGAGATTGAATCACTATGGCAACAAGAGGAAATGTTCTAGGGTATGAGATCAAAAATCAAATGTCTGAAATGGGGGGATAAGAATACAAAGTTTTTCCATACAACTACTGTTCAACGGAGGAGTAGAAACATAATATCCATGCTTTTGAATGATCAGGGAGAGTGGGTTAAGGATGAAGAAGCCCTTAAGGACATAACGGTGAATTTTTTCAAAAATACTTATACTTCAAAAGGTCCTAGGAATTTTCAGCCCATTCTAGACCATATCTCAACCTTGGTGGATGCATCCATGAACCAATCACTAGTGGTACCTGTCACCATGGAAGAAATTAAAGAAGCTACTAACCAATTGGGACCTACTAAAGCTCCCGGGCCGAATGGGTTACATGGCTTATTCTTTCAACATCATTGGAACAACATTGGAGGTAATATATGTCGAGAGGTCCAACAATTCTTCGAAACAGGAACTCTAAACTGACCTTTGAATAAGACACAAATCACTCTCATACCCAAAACTTAAAACCTAGAAAAGTTAGAGCAATATCGTCCTATCAGCCTGTGCAATTTTGCCTACAAAATCATATCCAAAATCCTCACAAACAGACCGAAACCCATTTTACCAAACCTAATTGAAGCAGAACAAAGCGCCTTTGTGGGAAATCGGCAAATTCAGGATAACATTATGATTGTATAAGAAGTGCTACACCGTTTAAGAACTCGTGATTGGCACCACAAATTCCAAGCTATCCTTAAGCTTGATATGCAAGAGGCTTATAATCAATTAGAATGGGACTTCCTTCAAGAATGTCTAAGAAAGATGGGGTTCTGTGAAGAATGAATTAAATGGACCACGCAGTGTGCCATAACAGTTTCTTATAGAATCAAGTTCAATGGTATATCATTGGCATATTTCAAGCTGACTAGGGGTATTCGCCAAAGAGACCCTTTATCCCCTTATCTTTTCATCATAGTAGCTAATGTCCTCTCTCTTATGATGAAGCAAGCACACTCCGTGGGATCCAACTAAATAGAAACTGCCCCACCATTTTCCATTTACTATTTGCAGACGACTCGATATTTTTCCTAAACGGAACAATTTTGGAATGTCAAAATCTGGCGACTATCCTTCACCAATATTGTTACGCATCAGGTCAAGCTATAAATTTAAATAAATCAGGGATATTTTTCAGCAAAGGGTGTCCAAAACAACTATGAAGAAACATGGCGACAGAGCTACGAGTTCCTGAAATTGTGAAATCAGGGAAATATTTATGAATCCCTTCAGACTAGGGTGCCTCCAATAAAGAAGTGTTTGCCTGGATTCTCGCTAGAATAAATATGAAGTTGGAGAGTTGGAAGGAAAACTTGCTATCCAAAGCTAGTAAGGAAATGCTTCTTAAAGCAGTAGTGCATGCAATACCCCAGTATGCAATGTCAATTTTTAAAATCCCTGTATCTATTCTCAAAGCTATTGAAAATAAAATAGCTAGCTTTTGGTGGAGAAACAACAACAAAGAGGCTGGGTTACACTGGAGAAAATGGCAGACTCTTAAGATCCGAGAAGAGGAGAGTGGGCTTGGCTTTAAGGATCTACTCACTTTTAACATCGCCATGCTAGGAAAACAAGCTTGGCGTCTCTCTTAATACCCTGATACTTTATGGAGCCAAATCATGAAAGGGTTATATTTTCTCAATTGTGATTTCTGGCAAGTAGGGAGAGGCTCGCGCCCATCATGGGGTTGGCAGAGTTTACTACCAGGAAGAGAAGTGATCACCCCCCAGGTTAAGTGGGTAGTGGGGAATGGACAGAGAATTTCTATTAGGGAGAATAAATGGCTGAACAGGGGACCAATCGGAGGACCAGCAAGAAGGAATGAACCTTGCAAAGTGGCGGAGTTGATAGATTTTGAAGCTGCTGAGTAGAAAGAAGATCTCTTGCAGTGAATGTTTGATCATCAGACGATATCGAAAATTCTCGCTATCCCTATCGGCCTCCCTACTTCAGAAGATAGACTGGTATGGATAAATAATAAGGCCCCGTTTGGTTCGGCTTTAGGGGAATGCCCTTGGGGAAATACAAAGGCCTTTAGTATAAAGGGGGTTTGGCAAAATGCAAATACTGTTTGGTAAACTATAATTGAAAAAATGCCTTGAGATGCAACTTGGGGAAATTGTTGTTTGGTAAACACATACATTTGGAAAGTCCTTTCATGTGCCAAATTTAAAATTTTGCAACTTTAATTTGTTTAAAATCAAAAACAAAAAGCAGCATATCCGCAGGTTTTCTGTGTCTTAAATTCTGTTACCAAATTCTTAACTACTCCAACAAATGGCTTGTTCACCGACTCAGCTCATGCATTTCTAGGCAACATGCCGATAGAACTTTCCTTTTGTGCAATTAAAAAGTCGGTTTTTTACATAACTGACCTGTGTCGATAACACCCTTACTTCGCCACAATTTTTTCTTTTTTTTTTTTTTTGGGTCTGAAACTTCGCCACAACTCACCCTACATTAATTTAAGCCAAAAAAAATTTTCTGTAGCTTTCATCTTTCAGTGCTTCACCAACACCCAAAACTTCAAACTCTTTTGTAGTATTCTAGCATTCTTCACTTTCCATCTTCACGTTAATATGGAGCTTTTGTTTGATCTTGAGTCAGCTTTGAATAAAGATCAAGTGAGGCTTCACATAATTAGTTCACTGCTTGCCGAGGCCATAGTCACCATTCAGGATAAGGAGACATTATTTACTTGGACAAAACTTCATCACTACACCAGCTGATCATATAAATACAAAAGTTACTATCATATTGGCACCGTGGCAATTTAATACTTTAGCAAGGATCACCAAAGGAGAGCTCTACAATAGGAAATCTGCCTTGTTTATTTACTTCTTACAAAAGGATCCATTCCTAAGTAGGGAAAAAATAACAAGATTTGATATTTTGTAGATTATCTACATTAAATACAAAGCATGCGTTTTGTCTCTATAAACTGTACATTTATATTAGGAGTGGCTCAAGTAGGACAATAAGAATTAAGCACCACAAAGGTGCAACAGTCTAGCAAGATATCAGCCAAAGAGAATAGGCTAGGCAAATGAAGAGCCAAAACATCAAGGCTATTCAAATTTCAACTGAAGGCCATCTGCATGATTGCCTCAGCCACCTACGCTGATTTGGTGACTTCTATTTGGTATTAGCATCCGACTGCGAAAACATGAGATCTCATCTGTATGCATATACATTTCTCTGTAACCTGACTTTTTATTATCAGGAGAGTAATCGCAACTTTGGTTCCTCAGCTAGCCCAAAATTTTCTATCATTCTCTTTCTGCCAAAATAATAAAGATCACCACATCATTGTTGGGTGAAAGAAGGACATCCTTTGCATCTCACAGAAGAAAACTAAAAACTTACAACAAATAAGGTAAGGTTGCATGAATCGTTAGTTAAGAAGCATCTTTAACAACCAAATTAGGCATAATTAGTAACACTAATATTGCATCAGAATGACATTATTAACACCAAATCCATTGGATAAGAGAGAATATACTTGTATAGCACCAATTCTGTTCATTCCATTTTGGTGGACTCACCGGAAAATCCTACCATACACTAGGACAACACCCAACATGGTACTTGAGAGATTAAGAAAAGTACACAAGCATTTCAACTTCTGTAGACTAGTATAATTGAATGTTTGCGAATTGATATGTTGAAATAGCAAGTAAAGATTGAAACATATTCATATAAGAAAAGCATATGCGCTTATCTACCTAGCTTGCAGAAACTGGAAATTTAGTGTCCTTAAACAGCGGCTCATACAATATCTGATTTTCAGAATACTAGGGTTCAACATTAAAATCCTAAAACGCCATATGACTGATGCTCCACTATGGGTGTTAGCATAAGTCATTCAAGCTAAAAACACACATAAGTTTTAATTCCACTTCTATAATCACTCCCTTTATTATGTTCATTGGATTCCTTTGCTATAGTTTGGTATAACCATGGCTAGGGGTGTCAACGGTTCGGTTCGGTTCGATTTTTTTGAAAAACTGAGCCGAAACCGAACTGAATATGAACCGAACCGAAATTTCGGTTCCGTTCGGTTTGATTCGGTTTTTCAGTTTTGGTTTTCAATTTTTGGTTTTTGGTTTTCGTTTTTTTTTTGTTAAACTCAGATTTCTCCACTTTTATTTGTTGGTTCGGTTCGGTTCGGTTAACCGATAAAAACCGAACCGAACCGAAAAATTTCAATTTTTAATGAAAACCGAATCGAATGAAAATCGAACCGAAAAAAATGAATTTTTCGGTTCGGTTCGGTTCGGTTACTGACACCCCTAACCATGGCATTTAGATAAGCCTTTTTTTTTTTCATGAGGCAGGATACTGACTACTAATAGCATCTACTTCTATTACAGGTGGGATAGGTGGGATTTCACCCATTGCAACTCAAGGTAAGTGAAGAAAAGGTTTCCTGTGGAAAACCTTTGGGCCTCCAACACCTATTACTACTTCAGTGACAATATTGAATTGGAGAAGGGAAAATCAAATGATACGTCCATGTAACTCTTCCAGTAAGAGTTTATATAAACTAAATATATTCGAGATTAATAAAAAATAACGCAACCTACAAGCAATAAGACGCCTAAAAATCCTTAGGCTCCGGATAAGTAAATTTTTTTCATGAGCATAACAGCCATCATCCAGTAACTGTTCTCCTACCAGAAAGCCACATGGCATTACTGCTGCAATTATGTTCATCCACATGCTATGATAAGCCCCGCTAGTGAAAGAAGACGATCCATTTCAAACAAGA
Source organism: Eucalyptus decipiens (assembly GCA_014182575.1). Classification (NCBI taxonomy): domain Eukaryota; kingdom Viridiplantae; phylum Streptophyta; class Magnoliopsida; order Myrtales; family Myrtaceae; genus Eucalyptus; species Eucalyptus decipiens. Next base: position 23,911,808 of record CM024614.1, on the reverse strand, counting down.
AAGAAATATAACCATCTTCTTATGCTACATAATCGTCAATGTAATAAGAGCTACTGGCCTACATACCCGTTAAATCCCATATTGAAACTTAACCAAGACTAAACTATCCGACGAGAAAACATTAAAGCGAAAGCTACCTCAGAATCCACGTTGCGCCTCGACCTAATAACATGCTACGATCTCTCGCCAAATCAGAACATGCCACTCTAGCCATAAGATATTCAATTACTCACACAAATTTCCACAAAAATCGTAACATGAATTGAGAAAATCTGACCTGGACAGAAGTGAGCACGAGCGCAAGCATGACAGGAAAGCTCGAGGGCAACGAGTGTGAAGGAGTGACGCAAGGAAGAGAACTCAAACCCCTGTCAACCATGAAGGAACGCTATTTCAAGCACAAAAGGGGGAGTCATCAAGGTACGAGAAAGGTGAGGGACTTCCATACATCCGAACAGAACCAAGGAAATCTTACTTGGAGAGGCGAGTGAATGTGAGGGTCGAACACAAAACAATCGTGAGGTATAGAGAGGCGTGAGAGCGTAAGAAGAGTAATGCCCGCGGCCCTCGCAAGTAATCTCGTGCGGAATCTTCAGCGGCGACCACAAAATCGGACCATCGAGCGATGGAATCGAAGCTTCCGAGCTTACCCAATTACCCTGCTACTAGCGCGACGCAACCGCGAGAGCAGAACGGCGAGAGGCGATCTTTGAGGTTGGGATGGCTGATCTCGGATGGACACCGAAGAGTAGCTCGCAAGGAGACGGTGAGGGACGGCGGAGAGAGGTGTGAAAGTGCAGAGGAGGTGTGAGGCTATAGTAAGGAAGATGAGGCTTAGGTTTTTCTATTTATAAAAGGGTAAAAACATATTTTGGTTAATAAATGAGGACAAAATGGGCAACTAGCATATTTTAATTAAACAAAGGAAGTTGCATTCCGAAAATGCTACTTCTCAAATGCACCTCTACCCCTCCATTCCCCCAAAGTCCTTTGAAGCCCCTTGGAGATGCAATTGCATCTTCCCAAAATCCTCAAAAAAATTGAACCAAACACCACTTGCATTTACCCAAACTCCCTTAGACCCCCAAAGCCTATTCCAAATGCTAAACCAAACAGGACCTAAGTTTGGAAATTACACGGTGAAGAGTGGATACTTGCTGAACAGAAAACGTACAATGCCTTCAAGAGATCACACGCCAACAACATCCCACCAGTTTAACCCAAATCTTTGGAAACAAATCTGGAATGCAGCTATACAACCGAAAATAAAATTATTCCTATGAAGTGCATGTTAAAATGCCTTACCTACATTGGATAACCTATACAAAAGGAAGGTTGTACTCGCTCCTGTGTGTCCAGTATGCAATATTGAACCAGAGACTATCGAGCATACACTCCTCCTTTGCCTGTGGACAACACAACTTTGGAATGACTCATCCCTACAAGTTGAAGTGAACCGAGTGGGTTTAACCCGTTTTGATAAATGGTTATATAAAGCTCACACAAGTTCAAGAAATTCGCAATGCTTTGACCTGATCGCAACTACACTATGATGCATATAGAAGGATAAAAACCATTTTATATTCAGGAAGAACCCCCTTAGTTCTCATCACACCTTGTTTAGAGCCAGAACATTACAAGAAAGCTATGCTACATGGAATCCTAAACCAAGAAGGCAAAAGCATGACGACAACTTATAAAGCAAATGGCAACCCCCAAGCCCCGGCATACTCAAAATCAACATAGATGCATCGTTTGGACAAGCCTCCACAGCATACACAACAACAGACTCAAACCAAGAAAACCCACTGCCAAGTACTGGACATCATTTAGCGTTACCTCGGGCACCAGTCAGGCCTAATAACCCCTCAACCACCATTCCCACAATTCTTGATTTAACCTGGGCAGCAGTTCAAATTAGTTCAGAAGCTATGCGAGGTCCACAGAAGATTGCAAAAAAGGTCAGTCACGCCTCAAGTACAAACAACAACCCCCAAATCTCGAGCACTAGTGAGGAAATGGTTCGACCTAAACCAAATCATAAAACACAAAGAGCACGAACCTGTGAGTGGTGTACCCTGCACCCAACCAACGGATCAAACTGAACCACCCTCATCAAACAGGGCTTAAATCATCCTCCATCCTCCATTAACATGCAGATCGGCCATTGATGACAGGGGATCAACGGCTCTGGTGAGTGAATCAGATGTTGCCACACTTTAACTAGCCATACACCACGTGATTACTCGTGAGATGGATCTGAACCAAGAAGTTGGTGCTGATTGCTTCGAACTAACCAGTAGTACCCTTGATTCTGGACAACTCCCATATCTACTTAGTAACTTAGACGCAGATCACAAGGGAAAGAAAGTTATGAAAAGAATACAGAGTGTTGACAACAGTAGCCTTCACACGAGCCCAAATCTGATAGGGAAAGAAAACGGTGGAATCTCCAGCAAAAAGTAGCAAAATCCCCTCTCCAATGCTAGACCCATTTTCAGCTTGGCATCCCGTCTTTGTCCATCGTTGTGGACAACGAACGAAGACACAGAACAAATTTGGGAAAAGCAGTAGCTGACGGTGGTACCCAAATCATCCTTGGGTCGGGCGAGAGGTTCGAGAGTGGAGAATGCTACAATTCCAATGCCAACTTCAGGAGAGGGATGGATTTGCGCAGATTTAAGGCTACAGCCAGGTGTAAGCGCCCCACAAGCTCAGATCTGGATATTGATGAAGACGGCAGCACTTTAGACTCTCAACAACGACTCCCCCCCTCCTCTGCAACTGTGGCTTGTATTTGCAGGGACGCCTTTGAGAGGATCATTGATGGGTTTTCTAAATCCATAGAGGCGAAATCAGTTGAACTAGCAAAGGCATAAGCATTGGTTGAAACCCCAAACTTTATTTCCTCAAAGATTGCCCCGAATAGACCAGAACGAGAGATACTCATACACTCTGACTGTAGTACCCTGGTAGTTATGGTTCTCTCTTCAAACACCTTAAGTTGGGAGGTACAGCCTTTAGTAGATAGGGCCAGGCGCAAACTGGAAGACTCTTCGGGTATTATTTTAGCCCATTGCAATCGAGATACAAACAAGGTGGCTGACTGGCTAGCCAAAGCCCATCAAATGGGATGCCTTATTAGGAATTGGGTTAATAGTCCCCCGTCTGCTTTTTTGGATTTATTGTGTGCTGATACTAGAGATGTTTGTACTAAAAACTTTTCTTACTAATGCATTTCAGTATGTTTGTTCAAAAAAAAAAAAAAAAAACCCCAAGAAGATACTGCAACTTGGGAGGAAAATGACGAGTGTCCCTCATCTCACTACGAAAATTTAGGTGCCCCAGTGACAAACACCTCAACATTATACTAGTCTTAACATCTAACATGTGTCATTTTGTTCCCACTAGTCAAAAATTCCCGCATTATCTCTCTTCAATTAATGTTTTTACATTTTTTTTCCTTTTTTTTCTTCTTCTTCTTCCTCCCTTCACTCTCTATGTCCTCTCTCTTCTACATTTTCTTAAACAAAGAACAAACCACTCTTTTTTGTCAAAATGCTCTCTTGCTTTCAAGACCCTACAGGTCGGAGCTTCTGTGTCGTGTCTGACACGTGTCGGATTTTTCAACACGTGGTCAACATTTCTTGATACGTTCCGACGCGCGTGTCCGAAGGAAAGAATCGTTGAAGAAGAAGATGGAGGGTGGAGGCGAGTCTAGGGAGCGGAGGCAACACTGCCGACGGCGAGGCTGCAGCTAAGGCCCTTCGGCGAGCGACTGCGATGAGGCGAGATCTGAGAGGATCATGCAACGAGGAGGAAGAAGAGGCCGTGGTTAAGGTTTAGCAAGAAGAGAGCGAGGGTGGTGGGGGACGACGAAAAGAAACCGGAGCCAGAGAGGAGGGTGGATGGGGTGGCGTGGGGTGGGGAAGAGATGAACCGAAGGGGGAGGGGTGGGGGAGGGGGAAGGTGGTGGCGTGGGTTAGGGATGATTGATGGGGGCGGGGTGATTGATGAGGGGCGGGGAGTAGGTGGTGTCGTCGAGGGGAGGGGAGAGAGAGAGAGGAGGGAAGAAACCGAAATGGGGGAGAAAATAATGGGGAAAATATTGAGTCCGGATTTTGGGGTTGGTGTGGGCCCTAGGGGACAAGGGAGAGAGAAATGGAAGAGGGCAAATGATTTTGGGGGATGAGCGTAGAGGGAAAAAAGAGAGGGAAATAATTTTTGAGAGATTTTTTAGGAGAATAATTGTTATTTTTTATAAAAATAAATAAATTAGTTAAAAAATGATTTCAAAAAATAAAATTATTGAATGTTAAATAAAAATATTTATTCAATAATAACGTGTCCCGACGTGTCGGAATTTTTTATTTTTGAGAAATGACGTGTTGGCATGTTGTGTTGTATTGTGTCGCGTGTCCGTGCTACCTAGTCTACGGCCTCCGCATGTCACCTCCATCTTTGCCTGCTTCTTCTCCGACCTTCGGTGCTACTGCCTTCTATCCAACTCCTCTCGCGCCTTTCGCATCGGTGCCTGCATTGACCAAGAGCTTGAGGGCCCTCCACCATGTCAACAAACCACACCGTGCCTTCGATTCCTCCTCCACTTCATCCGTTGCCTACGCTGACCTTGGTTGACCTTGAAGATTCAAGGTCGACCTAAGCTCTTGATCACAAATATAGGGCTCACTCGAGCTTAAATCCAAAATATGAGGCTTAAGTTTACCAGCGGAACTCGAGCTTGATGACCGGCTCAAGAACTAAGACGACGATGAGGTGGTGGTGGAAGGCGATTCGCGGGAATAAGTCTCCGGCACAATGAAAGGAGGAATTCTTTGGTGGAGTGAAAAAAGAAAAAGAAGAAAAAAATAAGAGTCGGTTTGTTCTCTATTTAAGAAAACACAGAAGAAAGAGGGGAGAGGGGAGAGAGAGAGAGAGAGAGAGAGTGAAAGCAGGAAGAAGAAGAAGAAAAAAATAAAGGAAAACATTAATTGAAGAGAGATAATGTAAGGATTTTTTACTAGTGGCCCAAAATGACAGATGTCAGACATTAAATGGACTAGTATGAAGCTGAGGTGGCTGTCAATGGGCACCTAATATTTTCTCCATCTCACTAGGCAAAACGTCTCCAGCCACCTCCAAGTAACAGCCCCTTCAATCTCATTTAGAAAGATCGAGAGCAAATTGGGGGCAAAAAAGGACATATGATTGCTTTAACAATTATATTTATTCCTTGAACTCATGTCAAAAATGCTTAGTAAGTCAAGCTTGTTAATTATGTAGAAATACCACACGAACTCCAAGAAGATAGGTGAAGCCTCGGAGCATCAAAGTACACTTTGGGCCCGTTTAGTTCAACTTTGCGAAAATGGCTTTACATTTCCCCAATATCTTTGAATGAATTGGCATTTTGTGAATGTACGAGTGTTTGGATACTCATTTTTTGTGTATATTTTGCAAAGCAACTTTAAAGTGAGAAGAAAAAGGAAAAAAAAGAAAATGGAGGAGGAGATGCAGTTGCATGGAGAGGGGAAAATCGTGGGGAGGTGGCTCCACAATGGTGTTGGTGGTAGGGAGGCGGTTGGTGGCGGCAGCTGTGGTGGCAATTGGGTGGGGGAGGGGGTTGGCTCACCTAAGGTCGATGACCTCACCGACCTCAAGTGACACTTTGGGTTGCGCAACCCAGCCGCCTGGGTCGCGCCGACCTCATGCGACACCCTGGGTCGCTCTACCTCGAGCGGCGTCACCTCGGTCGCGCGACCAAGGCAACGCCCAAGGTCGCCCAACCTCAAGCCACCTCACCTGAGGTCACGCGACCTCAGGCGAGGCTTCTCAGTGGTCAAATCTGGCCCCTCGGCGGCCAGATTTGGCCACTCACAATTGAGTGCCGCCCATCGGCTGGGCTTCGCGGTGGAGCAACAAGTCTAAATCCAAAGAAGAAAACAATGGATAATGTTTTTTTAGGGCAAAAGAGGAAAACATAATTATCAATAAGGGCAATATTGAAAAGAAAAAAAAAACTCATTAAACCTTATATAAGCATTCCGAAAATGCATTCCAAATGCTAGCATTTGGTAAATGGAGTCTCAAAAATTTGAACTAAACGCCTAATATTTTTCCCAGGAGGCTTTGGGGGCTCAAAGTCCCTTGGAAATACTGAACCAAACGGGGCCTTTCTTCTCCCAATTACAGGCCTAGCTTCTCCAATCTGACTCGTTTCACTCCACCATCGTCGTCACCAATAGGGTGCGGCAGTATCCAAAGATATGCTGCTTCAGCTCAATATCCATCACAAGCCATAAGCATCGCCCCTCTACAGCAATGCACAGATTGTAGCATGAGGATGCCTAGTCTTGCCGAGTTCCCAGATCATAACACGCTCCCGAGGTAAAAATTGGGCTCCAATCACAATCGAACCCGCCTCTCCAGAACTACGGTCGCCAACAACAGGTAGATGAATCAGCTCCATGGTTACCGTATGCTCTGCGCCATCTGTCGGGTCTGCCTCACCAATGAATAACACAAACCCAGTTCTTCCTAAACAAAGTGACAACTCGCTCATCATGCAGATGTCGCAAACACCTTCAAATATGCAAATCCTGGATGAAGTTGCATCTGCAAGACGCTATCTTTCCGCCGCTACTCAGCATCATCCATTCCATAGCCAGATTTCGACACATGACATTCAAAGCCTTAATTCAAGTACTCCCCATCCTGCTTTTGAGCAGGATCTACTTGCAGCCCCCAGCACCATCGGAGCTAAAGGGAATGAATCTTACTGCGGCAATATCATCACAGTCGAAGGAGAGTTCTGCCACCAGAATAACCATAATCCCGTCGCCAAGGACTTGCCAAGTATATGGTAACAAGGCTATGTTCGCAGATATGCTTGATACAGTTAGCCGATTTGGTGGCTGGAACTAATTCCAGATTTGGTTGGTCAGTTTAGTTTCGATATAGCAATTGGCAATAACGACTCGTTCTGATGACTATTATTTTCGTCTTTAATGCAGAATTTCGTTGAGGAACTTGGGTTTGGGGAACGGTGTGTTGCAGAGAAGACTAAAGAGTAATCTTCCTGCATCGGCGTATCTCTGTCAATAGTTGAGTAGATAAAGTTAAACTCTGGTTATTCTGTTCTGCATTGAAGCGATAGCTAAATCTGTAAATATTTCACTAATACCATTTACAAATCTCTTTTTCTTAGTTACTTTTCTTTCACTCATTCTTTTGCCATCCTTCTTTATTCGACCTTCAACCCATGCCCACACGTAACCGACCACAGCGAGTTCGCATGGAGATCACATGACCAAAATGAAACGCATCTATAGCAGGTTCATAACATTCATGCTTAGATAACAAAGCAAGAGTTCATACAATGACTGATATGCTCCAGCATTCTTAGTTGTTTTCGAACCTTAGTACATTCGCTCACACAGAAGGCATGTTCAAGAAAAAAGAACGTAATCTACACTCCCAACGACAGCACCAGCTACCATCACCAAGCACTTGCGACTCGGCATGCTCCAATCATTCTTTTGTATAATAATTCATAGAAACTCTAGAAGGGAAAAGGTGTATACAAGTTAACCCCTAAAATGACTCGACACACTTCATGATCTTAGCATCAAACCAGACTTGAACGGATGTACAAATCAGCAAATACAGATACGTTCCCAACGAAAGATAAGATATTAGTCTCTTTTAGCAAATTCACATTTAAGAGAAAAATTTAAAATGAGATAGGTGTATTAGAAGTCTTAAAACTTATCAAGAAAGTACAATTAAGTCCTAAAATCTATCGATTGGGTCAAATTAAATTTGGGAGAATTACCAATTCAGTCCTAAACCTATTGCAATTTGGCCAATTCAGTCCTAAACTTTTTTTTTTTGGCCAATTTAGTCCTAAACCTTTTATAATTGTGCCAATTCAGTCCTTCCGGCCAAAATTGGCCGGCGGAGCTGACGTGGACGCCGACCGGAGACAGCTGGCCAGCGAACAATTTTTTAATAATTTTTTTAATTTTTTTAATTTTTTTAATTTTTTTAATTTTTTAATTTTTTTAATTTTTTTAATTTTTTTAATTTTTTTAATTTTTTAAATTTTTTACCTTCTTCTTCTTCCTCGGCTGGCCGGCGCCGCCAGAGGCGGGCCGGCGAGGCTGACCTCGCCGCCCGGCGGCGAAGGCGAGCCTCGCCAAATCTGGGTTACGGCCTCGCTAGTGGCCGGCGAGGCCGCCGTCGCCAGATCTGGCGAGGCTCGCCTCGCCATGGCTGGGCGAGGCCGAGCCTCGCCTTGGCTGGGCGACCGCGGCCTCGCCGTCGGCCGGGCGAGGCTCGCCCTCGCTTGCCACCGGCGAAGGCGAGCCTCGCCTTGGGCGGGCGACGGCGGCTCGCGCCGTCGGCCGGGCGAGGCTCGCCCGCTTGCCATCGGCGGCGAAGGCGAGGCCGCCGTCGCCGGATCGGGCGAGGCTCGGCCTCGCCATGGCCGGGCGAGGCCGAGCCTCGCCTTGGCCGGGCGACGGCGGCCTCGCCGCCGGGCGAGGCCGAGCCTCGCCTTGGGCGGGCGACGGCGGCCTCGCGCCGTCGGGCGAGGCTCGCCCGCCTCGCACCGGCGGCGAGCCTCGCCCGGCCGACGGGCGAGGCCGCCGTCGCCATCCTGGCGAGGCTCGACCTCGCCATGGCCGGGCGAGGCCGAGCCTCGCCTTGGCCGGGCGAGGCTCGCCTTCGCCGGTGGCGGCGGGGCGAGCCTCGCCGGTGGCGGCGGGCGAGCCTCGCCGGTGGCGGCGAGTCGGCCTCGCCGCCAGAGGAAGAAGAAGAAGGTAAAAAAATCAAAAAGAAATTCGAAAGAAATTCGAAAAAAATTAAAAAATTGAAAAAAAAATTAAAAAATTATTAAAAAATTGTTCGCCCGGCCACTGTCTCCCGGCGTCCACGTCGGCTCCGGCCGGCCAATTTTGGCCGGAAGGACTAAATTGGCACAATTATAAAAGGTTTAGGACTAAATTGGCCAAAAAAAAAGTTTAGACCTGAATTGGCCAAATTGCAATAGGTTTAGGACTGAATTGGTAATTCTCCCGATTAAATTGTTCCGTTAATTGCACTAAATTTTTAAAATTTGATTGCACTTCTTTAGGACTTGACTATATCTTTTAAAAGTTTTAAGACTCAATTGTATTTTAGTGACAAGTTTTAGAATTTTTAATATACTTATCATATCATATTTCTGTACGGCTTTAGTCTTCGGAAATTGAAGTTAAAAAAAAAGTAATTGATCAATACGAGCGCTGACACACTAACATCCCTTAAACCCTCAAGCCTGAGTGATGAGTTCAACAATTGGCAGACATGATAGGCCCAAATTGACTTTCTCTTAAGAAAAACATAGGAAGAAAACACGAGAAAGCCTTTTCCTAACCGATCGGAGAGCAGGACTATACCATACCAAACATCGAAATCTTGTCGACCACTTCTACTAAAGCCAAATGCTAATCCACATCCAGTTTCAATGCACAATTCTTTTTTCCTTTGAATTCATAAACCCTTCGGCGACGATCAAAATGGCCTCGCCGCTACCGCAACAAATTCATCAGCATGCACATAGGATGGGCTGGAAATGTCAGCAATGCTCACGCGATGCATCGGACAATGAATAATCTCAGCGAAACAGAGGTCAGTTAACACCCAAGTCAAAGCGTCCGACTTTTACTATTTCGAAATCACAGGTCAAGAATCACTAGACTGATCAACATGTACTGGAAGCAGAGAGACCAACGCGGATCGGTGAATACCAAGATTGGATCGAACTCCTATGTGATGGTTTTCGATTTGGAAATAATGAGTTCGGGAACATGATGACGCTACATCAATTAACAACTGGTGATTCATGCTAGAATGTTTATAATTGACCAATAACTAACAAAGGATTAATTTATTAGAAATGCATTTTTTTTCAAAAAAATAATTTTGAATAAATTTGTCACGGTATACTAATTTAGAGTTTTTGGTATCAAAAATTCAGCAGTTGTGCCACTGGGGTTAAAGTTTATAAGTTCGGGGGGATTTGCCCTTATTTTTTCAACGTGCAATATAGCATCTTAGCCTATGTTAGGAATATAAATGTTGTCCGCTTTCTTTTTGGCATCCCGACATCAAATATCGAACGGTATCCTAAAATTGAAATGTCCCATTTTGCGTCAAAAGAAATATAGTCAATCCAAAAGGAGGTCGAAACAAAAACTAAGGTGTCATCCAATTCGACAGTTTCACAATTGATAGGTCCATTTGTTCACTCATTTGCTTCACAGTACACATAACTCAGTTTAAACCACCAACTTAGATCCCAAGTTGCCTAATATCTTCGATCACATCATGTGATAAGCCATATAACACCCCGCCCCAACTCGTACCTTATGACAATACTCTTTCAATGAGAAGTGTTCAATTTCGTGTTTTCATTGTCGTTCTATATATCAAACGCGTCCTTACTATATATCTCAAAATTATAGACACCACAAATCATTAACCCCATATGAGTGTGGGAAAAATTACCAACAAAGTTCTAGAACTATTGGACAAATGCCAATTTAGTCTCAATTTAAAAAAAAAAAAAAAAATTCGACCAATTTAGTAATGTAGCCCTTATTGGTAGCAAATCTCTCACTTGAAGACTAGCTACTTTACATGGCTTGGCCAATGTTAAAATGAACAAACTTTTCATTTTTCTAAAAGAAAGAAAAAAAAATCAAAAAAATTGTCAATATCAATAACGGTCATGACACGTATAATGATCAACATCTATATCAACGATTTCCGATTAAAATTGACCAAAATAACTACATTATTTTGGTCGGAATGGTTATATTGGCTAAATCATCTAACGATTTGAATTAAATTGATCAACTTGAAAAATTCAAAATCAATAAATTTGGGATTATCGTGATGATTATGTCAAAATTGGAAACGGTTAAGGCTGAAAGCCCCCGGATTACCCAATTTCCACTTCCAAAAAACGACAAAGAAAAGGGAAAAAAACAAAAGAAAAGAAAATTCCAACGTTGATTATTGCACGATCGAGTCGAGCCCATTGCCTCCCCTCTTGATTTCCGCCGACGACCATGGGAGCCCATCGTCGACTAGCGTTCTAGGTTCACCTTTCGATGCAAGACAAGACAATAGCATTGAAGTTGGTCGCTTGTTTTTGTCTCCTTCTTGTCTCCCCTTAAACCTTCCTAAAACACACCGACATTATATGTACTAAATTAGATTGAACCGTCGTATCTCATGGGCCTCGTGTAGGATTCACATGAGTCTCGTCACTTTTGATGATCCAAATTCAAACATTCTATGATTAAGAAGAAAATCTTAGATGCAATGATGGTGATTTATGAAATTTTTAATATTAAGCAGTGTGACGAAATCTTTTTAAACGTAAAATACGGTTCACTTATTATTAAAAGGTCCAATTACAATTTATCATGACATTTACAACATCAATTTAGTAAGTTGGGCTTAGTATGCCCAATATCGCTCTCAACTTAAAGCTATCAATTTAGTAAGTTGGGCTTCGTACGCCCAATATCGCTCTCAACTTAAAGCTAGAGAGTGAATCGAATAAGAATTCTCCTTTAAAAAAGCTTTTCTCTACTTGGAAAAGGACATCTAATATCAAAAATGTTTTCAAAGATACTAATGATAAGGGTTTCTATGGCCCGTCAAGAGCAATCGGACGCCCAACTCACGAAATAATCAATCTAACCTATTATTGGAATGGATTGCGAGAAGAAGTATTTATAGTTCGACGTGTCAAGACATTGTATCAATGCTCTAGTCGAAGTATCAATTTCTCAAACATCAATTTGCACTTACTGGGAGGAATGATTGAATTATGAAATGAAATCTTGGAGCAAGAAAAGTGAATTGTCTTCCGGGAAGCAAAGCGATGCATTGCACTACGAGTCAAACCCCAATCCAAACGAAACGGCCAGCTGAGTCTTCTTCCCGCTCCCCGCGCCGGTGAACGAAAGAAACCCAAAACGACAAGCCGCGAAATGCGGATCGCGGCATGGGACAGTGGGGCTTTACCAACTCGGCCCCGTCAAAGCTCACACCCACCAACCATTTCACGTGAGATTTCCTTTAGCTGTCTTTGTTTTCGTACACGTTAGTACCTGTCGCTTTTCTTCTCCAAGTAAAAAAGTTAAAAAAAAAAAAATCTAAAACCATACCATTTTATAATATATTTATCCTAAACTTTTTATGACATAAAAGATTCAAATTATGTTCGTAGTGACACATTTATCCTAATTTTTTTCTATTGAAATTAAAAAACCAAAAATCTATACTTATGTGACACATATATCATATTTCGTCAATGTTCTATCGAATAGTTTTTAACAAAAACGTTGTTTTTATTTCATTTAAATCACACGGGCACCATATTGATGCTATGCATGTAGGCATATTTTTAATAGTACTCATTGACGAAACATTGACAGAAGAGAGTAGGCATGTCCATAGGTGTAAGTTTGGGAATTTTTGTGCCAATTTGAGATTTTCTGTGATTTGTTCCCTTTTTCTTTTTTCCGTTTTTATAAGAATCTCGGGACTCCATGTATTTCTTCTGAACAAAACATTTTAGATATTGGAAACCTACAAGTCCGTGCAGTACGCCTCGAAAATCAATTTTATCGGTCCACCGCACATGAGGACAAAAACACAAGGGCCTCGTCACAGGGCCCATCACATGGCCTCACACGAAACCGGGACGCATTTTAGCTCGATCTCCTCCATCAAAAATCTGCTCACAATTTCCAAAACAGTAGCAAAAGGAAATTCGAAAAAGGGCCAAATCGAAGGGAGGGAGGGAGGGAGGGGGAGGCAGAAAGAACTTCATGATGCGTCGCGCTTGCTCCTGGCGGGCCCTTCCCCTCGATCGGTTTCTTCTGCATCAATTGGTCGTGTCCCGAGACAAATCTGCACAGCAGCGACCACACGATCCGTATCGCTGGTTGTCTGGTCCGTTCGTTTGGATCGTTGCGGGCTCGTAACTCGTGGTGCGAGACTGCTAGTCGACAATAAAAGACAGCAATCAGCATAGGTGTGATTGGGACTATCATGGCCTGTGTTTTGCTTGTCGCCTTCCGGAGTAGGAAGAACGCCAAAAAGCTTTTTTCTGTGGAGGACCGGATTCTCTTCCTTGTCTAAAGGGCTCCAGTTTCACAAGAAAAGATTCGCATTCACACCGCTTGAAGTCGATTGGAGTTGCTTGGCTAAATCTAGGATATATAATTGTATTAGAAAAATGACATAAGTAATCTCTGAATTTTGATCGAATATGCATTGTGATCTTGAAACTTTTAAGCTTTTTTTAATTTGGTTAATGTAGTTCCTGAATTTAGGTGTTTAATTTAGCCCTTGTGTTATATGAAATAGTTTGATATTGTCCCTAAATTTGAACTAATGAAATGACGACATTAGTCATTTTCATAGAATTCAGGGACTCGATTGAATATTTACCAAAAGTTTGAGTCACATTAAACAAATTAAAAATTAAGGGATCACATTACATATTAAGTTAAAGTTGATCAATCATTTTGAGCAAACTAAAATTTAGATATTACATATTAGTGGACTCGACCGATAAATCCCCCCTCTGGCAATGTGGGTGCTGATTTTGAGCATAAAAAGGGTCTCATTTTGAATTCACACCCCTTTACCATATTCCAATTTTTATTTCTCATTTATTATTGTTTTTTGGTAAATTCCAAACAAGACCCCTCTTGACTTTGGTCAGGAAAAGAAAAAAGACCGCCTTGACCGCTCACATCAAATTTGCTAAGGACCCCTTTTTTTTTTTTCCATTTTTTGGGACCATTAGGTCAATGATCGTACATATATAGAAAATAAAAGCAAACCAGAATGAATAAATAAAATGAAAAGTAACAAATAAACCCGCGTTGATGCTTTGCAAAGAGATCCCTATTCAGATCCTTAATTTTTTTTGTCCCACGATCGTTCGACTCAAATATCAAATGACAGGGTTCTTGCAACGAGTTCTAAAAGAATTCGTAAAATAGATCCCTACGGTTTCCTTTCGGCAAGATCACGAGGAAATTAAATAGCAAAAAGGAGAGAATTTCCCTCTCTTCTTTTCGAAAAAGGATAATGTGAATCGCATTTTCTGTTTCTCCGGCTGATAAAGAGCTAACATTTTTCAGTGCATTGATCGTCGACATTAGTTTTGGGATCGGCGACATTGCGTTGTTCTTTTTCGGCACGCGAAATTTTTTTTTTTTTTAAAAAGAGCATAAATAAAAGGAAAAAAAGAAACAAAGTTAGAAAAGGGGATTGGTGTCGGCGCCTATTCGATGTTTCCGATGCGTACTTTGTGGCGCTCCTCCTTTTTTCTTTAGTGCTTTTGACTGTCGTTTCCCACCTAGCTTAGTTTCCGCTTTTTGCCTGGCATTGCTTGTAATTTCTTAATTAAAAAAAACATTTACGAGGATTTTTTTTAATATTCAAATAAAATTATAGAGACCCGATTATCCGAAAGTTCACAAAATAGGAGAAGCACGATCGATAAAAAAAAAAAGAGAAGTTTTTAGAGGATATTTTAAGCCCAACATGTTGCACGAAAAGGGGATTTAACCTTAAAATCGTGATCAACGTTTAATCATATTATAAGAATACTTTCTTTCTTTATAATCTCGAGATAGAAAAGCAAACACTTGACTACTTATACACACGGAACACATTGTATGTTCCGTATTGGTTAAGTCCAAGCATTTAGTCTATACAAGTGGACAATTGAAAGCACTTTGTGTTATACAAATCATTCCCTGATATCCAAGTTGGAAAATCTCCCCACGTCCAACTAAATATTCTAGGCCCAGATGGTCACTTTATAAGAACTTTAGTCACGTGTCCTCGCAAAAATTATCAAGTAACTTTAAAGTCGGTGAGGGAGTTTTATTCTCTTTTGGTAGTTGCAAGTTCAAATTATAATGGGAGCATTTTAAAAATAAAATCCCAAATGAATCGGGTGGATAAAGGAAATTATGCTTAGGCTAATCTGAGGTTTGTGAAGAGCTCAGCTAGACACTACCCGATCTTTGTCGAAACATAAGATTTGTACAAGCTGGAAATCCAAGCTCCATTCGAAAAAAAATAAAAAATGCATTGCCCAATAAAATATTCAACTCTCCCTCGGCACATGGATGATAAAGAAATAAGACTCAAGGACTAGAGAAGAGGGAGATCGGTCCCTTGAGTTTGACTAACGTGACGCGAATGGAATCTCTCCATTCGTTCTACTCAGGAAAAAAAATGGAATCTGCAAGATCTGTTCCAGAATAAAGAATGAAAACTCTGGAAATCTTGTCCGGATTTTGACCATGCCCCAAATTTCGGTAGACCAAGGTGATCCGAATCTCGCCCCAGTGGTCACCCTTTCAACATGGAAAGGGAAGGTGAGAGGTTCAAATCCATACCTTCACAGGGGAAGGTAGGGACGCGTAAGTTTCAGGAGTGGATTTCGACTCCTACGCCCTGTAAGAGGCAAGGCAAAAGTCTGAAAGTGAGTGTAGAGTAGGAATAGAGTATGACTGACAAAAAAAAAAAAAAAGATGACCCGAGTCATTTGATCCGATTGATCTTATTTGACGGTTCAAATCGGGTTTTTTTTCAGCTTGCTGTGCGTCCCTAGCTCTTAAAATTCAATGTGTCTTATGTGTGTGGGATCCACATTACTAATTCTCGGATCTTATGGAATTGTAGCTGCTTACATTTTTTTTTTTTTTGTAATTCTTCATGAACTTTATAACGCAAAATTTTAATAAAAAAATTTAATTAACGTGCGAGATTTATTTTTTTCCCCCATCCGACGGTCGTGAAAAGTCGGTTTATTCTTCTTCTTTTTTCCGACGGTCACGATGTTCGGAAGCCGTTCCCCCGAAGTAGTTCCTGTGAAACCCCCTCGGTCCGACGAGAGATCCGGCGGTAAATCTGGAAGAGAACACGACGCCAATAACCAAAACGAAAGCGATCTGTATCTTTGTATCTCGTAAAACACGAAATTTGCCGTGTCAGAGAATCACGGGCGTGGACTAAGTTTTTCTCCTTTTCAAGAAGTAATTTCCCGGAAAAAGGGTCTGTTTTCCCAGATGCGAAGTGGGGAAAAAAAGTAGAAAAATCGGGACTTGCCCACCGGAGGAAGAAAGGGTCTCTAGTTGCTGCTGCGCGCCTGGTGCGTGTGCATGTGCTCGAGATATAGAGTCTAGAGAGGGAGGGGATGGAGGGAGGGAGCGCGTGTTCTCTTTTTAACCTTTTTACAGAGGCGAGATCTCTGAGGGTGGATCTCCAAAGCTGTCCCTTTTGTCGAAGACGAGAATGTTTCCGGCTAGGAGCCGACACGGCTCGAGACAACAGCAGCGTCGCCTCTCTTGATAAAAGCGAATTCCCAGCATTTCGAGTAGGAGAGAGAAAGAGAGAGAGGAAGGGGGGCGTCGTCAAGAACAGAACAGAACAGAACAGAACAGAACAGAGCGTGGCGGAGCGCGTTGTGGGGGTGGGGTACTGTTGCGAAAGCGACGAGTAACTGTCATACTGTAAATGAGGAAGGCGGGAGTTTGGCGTTGGGTGGTCCTGCGGGGCTCTGCGCGACTTCCTTGACAGCGACGTATCTACCGACGTTTCAGCCATTTTCACTTTCTCTCTCTTCCTCTCTCTCTCCTCCCTGCTCTGTTGGCTCCTGCCTCCGCTTTTACTGCACCCCACCGCAACCGAATGGTTGACCTCTTCTGTTTCGAGGGGAAAAAAGTAAAGTCCTTGAATTTTTACGTGAAGTGAAATCAAACTCCTAAAATATTTCAACTGATCTCTTGTTATGTTATAAGCCCTTTCCTTTCTAAAATGTGCAATCTAATCCTTTTGATTGACTGTACCTAAAATTATCTATGGTGTCGTTTGAGAATTTGCTTAATGGACATCTTGAAACTGTGCTTCTCAACATGAATTTAAGACGTTCTTTGCATTTTTAAATAATTTTCTTAGGATTCAATAGAGACATTTGAAAGATTTAGAACTTCATTGCATTTTTCAACATAGTTTTTTTTTTTTATATTTTTTTTAGGTAAGGTATTACCTTTCCTTGTGACTCGTCTTTAGGAATAGCTACAAACGGCCTCTTATATTGGTACCAAGTAAGGCTTTGCTAGCATGATCATGGGATAGCCTTTGGATTACTCCGAGCAGGAGATGTGATTTGATCCTGTGATCCATCATGTTGAAGCAATTTCTTGTACATCGTTATGGAGGGTGGGAAAGATACACATAATTTTGTATGCACATCACTCGACATAATCACGAGCATTGTATTTCCCTCCCTCTTCGTTGATAGATTTGTTTAGGAGATATAAACATGGACACCGTCTATAAACGATCATGACTTAACACCAACCACATTAAGCTAAAAATAGCAATATATAAAAAAATTCATGATAATATTACGTCTGTGCAAATGCCGTGTTTGCTAATTTTGCGAATCTAACACTACCCTCTATTTTATAAATTTACTATATAATGGATTATACTGTACATTCTCATTTAAGAAAAGATTCTACCTGCCTTCTCTCGTATTATGTGCTATCCATACATTGAAAATCGAATAATATTTTTCTAATAAGCATATTTTATAAAATGTCCCATCAGCACATGCTAATAAGACTTTTAACATGAAAAATCATCACGATATAAAAGAAAATTAGGTAACTGATGGTGGGGAGAATTGATTGGCGGAGGGGCATGGTTTGACCTACACTCTCTAGTTCCGAGCCTCTAATCTCCAGGGCCAAAATCCAAAATCAACTGCCACCGGTTGGAAATAGGGCTCGAAGTTCGCAACAAGTTAAGGACAAATTCCTTCTGTCGATTCGCGCATCGAAATTCGACTTTGACACGGACCCTCCAAGATAGTAATTACAACATCCGCCGACGGCCCGAAAATTATTTTACGCGAGCGAACATGTCCGCTCCTCCCTTGTAAGATTTTTTTTTTTTTTTGGTAATGTTAGGTGATTTCAAGCTCTTCTTGTCTTAAAAACTAATTTTAAAAATAAGATTTTCATTTGTATTTATAAATCGACTATCAATTCCTCTCACAATTAATATGAGATAATCTCAATATTTTAATCATCCACTCTCTCCTCCCAATTCTCGATTTCGGGATATATAATGTCGTTCACGCAGAATTTCTCTCAACACCGATTGGTGTAGGAGCTAATTTTCGTAACTTACAATTGGGGACAGGGAAGGGTGAATTTCACCTTTGACGAAGGAGCGTGCACATGGGCTTGTACTCGGATGGCCATAACAAGTCACACGTACGTTGCCCCATCTCCCTCTTCTGTCCCTTTCTTTCTCTTTTTAGAAAATGGCCACATAAAATGCACTAGTGACGTTGCCACACAAAAAAAAAAAAAAAAAAAAAAGATAGAACTTTTGTTATTTTTCATTACACGGCTCGTCGTTGCCTTGTTTGTGGCTATAAAACCCGCTTAACCATATAGATTTCTATACCGGCGGAATAATTTCACGGGGCTCTTTCAAGTCACGCAAGATCTAAGGCGAAGACTGCGAGGGGGGCACGATCCAGAACACGAAAACCGACCCACAAAACCGGGTTGGTAATTGTTTTAGCCTGCAATTAGTCGCTAAGTACTCATTGAATTTGAATAAGTTTGGCGAGATTAGACATTTTTATTCTGGGTGGAAGAGATTTGACAATTGAAGTGGAGTGGAAGTGTAGAGAGAGAGAGGGAGAGATGGGGGAGGTGACTTTAATTGGCACTCCCGCAACGCGTGAACCGCATGCGTAATCCGTGGCGAATCCAGGCATAGCGCACTAAAATCCGATCAGTGTGCTTTTCCATTAAAAGAAGAAATCGAATTAGAGAAGGACCTTCTCGTGGAAGCATTGATGAGATAGAGAGAGAGAGAGAGAGAGAGAGAGAGATGATGGGCATCATGCACTATGCCATGGCCCCTTTAAATGCCATGCAATCTCTCTCTCCATCGCTCCCTTTTTCTTTTATTTCCCCCCTTCTTCTTTTTTTTGTACACTGACACGTGCCCCCTTTTTGACCTTTTCTTTTTTTGGCCGGGTAGGTGACCAATACATATTCTTTACTTCCTAGGCACGGAAAATGAAAGGCATTATGGATGGACGTAAAACTCGATATAATTAAAATGGGTATTAATTCTTTTCATGTGCAATGAAAATAACATTCGCTCCATTATTTTTTGGGTGCCAGGCGATAGAGCATATATCATATACATATACATATACATATATATATTTTGGTGTGCGTGTGTAACTCATTATTGAGTATGTCGGCAGAGAGAAAGGGAAAAGGAGGAGTTGATCAAGACTCCCATCCTCCCTTTTGTTTTTTCTTTGTTCTTTTTATTTTTCTGCATGAGCAATGATAATTACATGATGAGGAAATTAATGAAAGTGTCTTCCCCTCTCATTCTCTGAAAAATACCTTCCTCTTTCAGCCCTAGCGATAGGGACGCCTCGCTTTAATTGCAGCATCGAGTCAGAGGAATTTAGGCCCAACCCCCCAAGAAAAAGTAAAAACAGTTTGCCATTAAATGCCTCCCCCTTGCTTAATTACAATGTCCTTTTTTTTTTATATTCAGTTTTTTTTTTTTTTACTTTTTACTGCGGGCTGCACAGCTGCTGCCGCTTGCTCGATTTCGTGCGAAACAATTAAAAAAAGGGAAAAGGGAAAAAAATGGGGAGGAAAAAAGGAAAAGAAAAAGGGAAAAATTTGGGTGGGGATGGCGCAGGCGTTGATGTTTCCACATCCTAGGATCTACGGAACGACACCGAAGCATGCATTAATTAGGGTTTTCTCGGCGCAAGGACGTGCCGACACGTGGACTTATGGGGGGTGGGGAGGACGCGTCCATCAGAAGTCTTTTGGGTTTCCCTTTTTTCATCTCTCCATTAGTCATATTCCATTCTTTCTCCTTATTTCATTTTGTCATGTCGAATATAATTCTAATCTCTTTATAAAAATTGGATAATACATTACACAACTTTGATGTACCATCCAAGAACTTGTTCGGTACAACAGTAATCACAGCAAACGCCGCAACAATGGATGATACAACAGCACTCGCAATTGCAAAGCTAGATCCCATAGCTTGCAGAACATTTCACGACCATTTGGCGAGATTAGCTCAAGATTAGCTCGAGACAACCTTTTCTTGGACTTTCCTGTCCATGCACTTTCGTGGATTAAAAAAAAAAAAAGACCGGACCTAACGCGTAAGTCGCAACACTTCATGACATAGTTAATAATCATGATAAGCAGTGGACGAAGGTTGAAAAAAAAAAACAGGGAAAAGAAAAGATAACTACATGCAAAAAAAAAAAAGAAAAAAAGAAATTGCGGCTGAGCTTTGGAAAACAAAAGATAAAAATGGGAACGAGAATCTCTCGAAGCGAGAAAGAGATTCGCGAGCAGTCACATAAGAGCTCACGGCCGTTAACTAGAAAAAGGTGAAAACGGAAAAAAAAAAAAAAAAATCGCGGGAGGCCGTTACTTTTTCTGAGGAGGCTCAGTTTTCCTTTTTTAATTATCATTTCCCCCACTCCTCCAAAGAAAAAAAAAAAAAAAAAGAAGAAGGAAGAAGAAAACGAAAATACCAAATTTCCCCTCCACCCTCCCCCCTGGAAAGAAAATGACACGTCAGCAAAAACTGAAGTGACAGCAATGACAAATCAGCAAAAGCAGGAGAAAGGAAGGAAGCAAGGAAGGAAGGAAGGGAAGGCAATGGGGGCGATGATGCTCGAAGCTTCAACCATTTTTTAGAGAGAGAAAGAGAATAGTAGCCCCCCCCCCCCCGTTAACAAACCCGAAACCAGATCTCTTCAATTCCTCCTTTTATTTTCCCTCCTCCCCCGTCGCATTTTCTCGAGAAAAACGCCCCCTCCTCCTCGTCCTCCTCCCCTCTTTTTCCCGAGAAAAAAGAAAATTCCATTTTCTCGGCCTCCTACCCCCGCCGGAGAGATTCCGATCGCCGATCCCCGCCGGGCCGCCGATCCAGCTCCCGCCCCCGCCGGATTAGGGAATTCGCGGCGACGGTGCGTTCTCTCTCTCTCTCTTCTGCGGAGGTGGCTCCGTCTCCTCGCACTGTCGGTGCGCTTCCCTCTCTTTCTCTCTCTCTGTCTCTCTCTACCTTTCTTTTTCGGGGGCGTTACGGGAGATCCGTACGGCCGCCGCTCGGCATTGTTGAGTTTCAATGCGGGTTCTGCTTTTACGAGCTTTCAATGCCCGCCCCTCCTCGACGTAAATGCTCGCGGCGGCCGTTCCGTACGCTCCGGAGTTCTCCTAACGGTCCTCTGCTCCTCCTCCTTCTTCTTTACTGTGATTTATTGTTGCTGTTGGATTGGACGTTTCCTTCTTCTTCTTCTTCTTCTTTCGAGCGAGTATTCTGATGGGTTTTCGAGCTGCTCTGCGACGGCGCGTTCAGGAGGTGCGCGTCGGTGTCGAGCCTCGTTTCGGGGTTCTCCCTGGCTGTTGTTTAAGGCAATTTCTGGGCAGTGAACAGTGCTCCCCGGTGTTCCATTGATTTCAGTAGCGAGTATAGCGCGTGAAAGGCGGCGAATTTAAGTGCGAGCCGGTTGTAAAAGAAGGAAACTCGCGTTTTTTTTTCTCCCTCTTCCACTCTCGGTTGTCAGCTGCTAGAGTTTCGCCAAGTTTCCAGATCTGTCGAAATTTGTGGGTATCTCGAGGTCTTTCTGTGGTGTCCGGTAATGGCACGTCAGTTCACCGGAGTGAGCGATCGTGTCTTGTTCTTACAATTCCTGAGCTCGCGCGATGAGGGTCCTGCATTAAATGCATTCTAGATACTGGGGCAGGCAAGAACCGGGGATCGCGAGTGCTGCTTTCTTTTGCTCGAGCTGGACCGTTCTGGATGGTCGCTTTCATCTTTTCATTGCTCTTTTGCACTCTGATAAGCAATTAGACTCTGGAATGATCGAAGGGAATTTGTAGCAGACTAGAGGGTCTTCTTTATACCTGTTCGTTTTTCTCATTTGGGTGTGGGTGCTGATGCCCATTTGCAGATAGATGATCGTTTTTGAATTGCATCTTATCTGATGATTCATCGTCGTCGTTTCCAGAATCAGACTATCTTGGTTTATTTCTATTATGCCTTTCTAGCTTTTGATTTTCGTAATACGTCTTTCCCAGGCACATGTGCGCTGCTGAGATTGAGTCTGGTTCGATCTCTTCCCCCGAAGAGTAAGGTTAAGCTGGTGATATATTATAGTGGATTGAGATGTCAGGTATGTCTCATGTGTTTATATATTCCTCCTTAATCCGAGACAACAAGTCGCGCGACCCCGGTGATCTATAAATTGATTTATGGTAATGTTTTCTGCAGAAGAACTAGAAGGATTGAGGGGTTACGACGACATAAGAGAAAGAAGAACAGATCCTGAGAACGCCGATGACGAAAGACGGAGATCTAAAATTGGGACTCTTAGGAAGAAAGCTATAAATGCTTCGAACAAGTTCACTCATTCCCTTAAGAAGAGAGGAAAAAGGAAAGTCGATTACAGGGTACCGGCGGTTTCCATAGAGGATGTAAGAGATGCAAAAGAGGAAGGAGCAGTTCTTCAATTGCGTCAAAAGCTTCTCGACAGAGATTTGTTGCCATCTAGGCTTGATGACTATCATACATTGTTGAGGTTAGTTCAATTCGTCCTTCCTGTTTTTCAGTGTTCTTGAGTGAGAATTAAACATGCTGACCTCTTCCTTTTCGTTCTTATATATAGGTTTCTGAAAGCTAGGGATTTTAACATTGAAAAAACAATCCAAATGTGGGAGGAAATGCTTAATTGGAGGCAAGAATATGAAACAGATACCATCTTGGAGGTAATTAGAAATCCTTTTTCACAAATGCTCTACCATCAGAAGAATCTGTATCATCAATCTATGCTCCGTGGCAATTATTGAATTAAGCAGATGTTTCCCAATATTGGAAACAAGGACAAAATAGATGATGCGTGAGAAGTGGATTGTTCGCTATGTCACATCCTTAATCTGTTTGAAATGTGTAGGATTTTGAGTTTAATGAGTTGGAAGAAGTCTTGCAATATTATCCCCAAGGGTACCATGGTGTCGATAAGGAGGGCAGGCCAGTGTACATTGAAAGGCTGGGTAAAGCTCACCCTAGTAAGCTCATGCGTATAACCACTATTGAGCGATACCTGAGATATCATGTCCAAGAATTTGAGAGGGCTCTACAGGAGAAATTCCCAGCGTGTTCGATTGCAGCAAAGAGGCGAATATGTTCAACGACAACTATATTGGATGTAGATGGATTGGTATGTTGCTGGTAACTCTATGCCATTGGCAATTTTTTTAAGTTTCTTCTTCCCTAAGTTTATTTTGGCAGCACTTATGTCTGCTCAAACATTCTTCTTGAGGGTGCTTTCCAATGTTTGATTGTTATTATATCCTCTTTAAGAAAAATTTCCGATGTTATTTTGGCCTCCTAGATGACTTTGCTAGTTCATTTTGTTGTGGAATTTGAGTATGGTGATAAGCAACGAAAGATTAATTTATCCATTGATAGTTGCTTTTTTTAGTAATTGTGCTGGTCTTTTTAACTTGTTGATTCAAATTCATATGAGATGCAGAGCATGAAGAACTTCACTCGAACTGCCGCAAGTCTTTTGGCTGCTATGGCGAAAATAGACAACAGCTATTACCCTGAGGTATTTGATTACCATGAACACCATTGTGTGCACTTTTTGTAATGTCTCTGACTGGTCTGAATTCTGCAGACTCTTCATCGCATGTACATTGTTAATGCCGGTACTGGCTTCAAGAAAATGCTCTGGCCTGCAGCTCAGAAATTTCTTGACGCGAAGACATTAAGGAAGATACATGTAAAATGATCCTACCTTGAGTCCCATACTATCTGCCTACCTTCTTCGTTTAACGTTTTGCTAATCTATGGTTACCTCCTATCTTTCAGGTTTTGGACTCCAAATCCTTACCTCGACTCCTCGAAGTTATTGACTCAAGGTTTGTTTTTTATTTTTATTTTTTATGCTGATTTATTGTTGTTAAGTAACTTCGAACATGCAGGTGTTGACTTCAGATTTGGTTTTTCCTTCCAGCCAACTGCCTGACTTTTTGGGTGGTTCTTGCACCTGTTCCGGTGAAGGAGGGTGCCTTAGGTCTAACAAGGGTCCGTGGAATGATCCTGACATAATGAAGGTACTGCATCTTTTTATTTGTATTTCTTTCTTTACTCAAATTGGTGAATCAAAAGTTTAAGTTGAAGTGATTCTGACATTGTGAAGCTCCTGCGCAACGCGGAAGCAATGTTTGTGAGACAAATTACCCGAGTTTCTGACGATCAAGAGAAAGTTGACTCTTATATTCAGATACTCCCATTGAAGGCAAGTGTTAACCGCTTGCATGTTGACAGGACTGATTTTGTTGTGTTTCTAATCTAGATTGTCAGCTCTTCTTCTTCTTCTACTTCTTTTGCTTAGTTATTATGCACTCTACTTATCAGGGCAGAGCTAGCGATATGTCAGCAGCTGAATCAGGGTCAGATGTAGATGATGCTTGTTCTCCAACAGCGCAAAGAAGTTCTAGTTTTCCTTGTTTGGACCCAGTGCATGAAGAGGTGATTCCTAGAAATTGGGACATGATGTCTTAGATTACCTTGTGTCTGTGTTAGATGCTGTGTTACTGTCTCTATTTGTACATCACTCAATAAGGACATAACTGATGCAGGCAAGAGCATCGGATTCAGAAGCCTATTACAGCTGCCATGATAACTTCATTTCAATTAGGAAAGCCAGTGAAAGTGAACTGGGAGTGGAAGCTGCTCAGGATCTGCTGCTTAATAGAAGTTTGTCTTGCAAGGATCTACAGACCTCAGAAGGTATTGATCATTTGCCTGATTGACTAGATGGCAGATTCTATCCTACTCGTGGTTCTTTAGAAACAATTGACAAACAACGCTTCTGATTAGGAGCAGGCATAAATGGGATCCAGAAAATAGAAAAAATAAAAATAAAATTTGAGCTGGCATAATTGTTGACAGCCTTTTATATGATGATCCATTTTGTAATTGTCAATCTTTCTTGGCAAAGTATTCTTTTGACTATTGATATACTGATACATCTCTCTCTAGGAACTTCCTTTGTTCATTAGTTAGGCAACATCAGGGAAAAGGTGGATGTCAGGAATGTCAAAAGTGATAAAAATATATATATTTGAGCAGGCATAATTGTTGACAGCCTTTTTTATGATGATGCATTTTGTAATTGTCAATCTTTCTTGGTGAAGTATTCTTTGACTATTGATGTACTGGTACATCTCTCTCTAGGGACTTCCATTGTTCACTGGTTGGGCAACATCAGGGAAAAGGTGGATGTCAGGAATGTCCAGAGTGCGGCACGAATATTTGTCTCGTTCATGGTCAAACTTTTTGCATTCTTCCGCTTTTTTGCATCTAAATTAGGGAGAAAGCGGAATATTGTTCATCCATCTAACATGATTGAGAGCAACACAAACAGCCAACTGGAAGTTGTAGATGATATTATAGATGAAGAAGATCGTATCCTCCCATGTATAGAACGTCTTCAAAAATTAGAGAAAGCACTTGAGGAACTTAGTCATAAGCCTGCGGAAATTCCATTGGAAAAGGAGAGAATGCTTTTGGAATCTCTGGAAAGAATAAAGTCAGTGGAGTTTGACCTTGATAAAACAAAGAGAGTGAGTTGTGCTCCCCTTAATCTTGAATCTGAAAGAAGGACCATGATGGCAATACTGTGGGTAATTTTCTCATTCCATTGGAATTTTGTTACAGGTACTTCATGCTACAGTGATGAAGCAACTGGAGATCACTCAACGGTGGGAGAATTTGCAGGATTCAAGGTGTCGAGTAAGTTGACATCTTTAGAAATTTCCTTGTTTACAGACGTCATCATTGAATTTTGTCCCTGAACCAATTTACATGCTTGTTCATAAAAATTGTAAATGCATGACAGTAACAAGATCTAGACGAATGTGCAAAACTAGAATTGTTTGATTATGCTTTATTGGTGTGTGAATGGCTAGTATAAGACGCCAAACAACAAAAGTGAAGTAAGATTTCCACACTAGAAATGTTGACGCTTTCGGTTTTCTTTGGAATGCAAATCTTACTGGATCATTATTGCAGCAAAGGAGGTTCTTCTGTTAGATGCTTGAAGAGTCAACCATGGATGACACAAAAAGTGAAGATGAGAACACAGAAAAGTTGGTGCTGTGGTCCATAATATTGGGTTTTCGAATCCACTATTTGCACCCAACGCTTGCTTTTCACTGTTAGCATATATGCTCAAGTTGGCAACAGATGCCCGCTGCTTCACGGTTGTCCTGCAGTTTCGACACAGTATATGGAAGAAAGAAACGCCTGAAGAAATTCATTTTGTTGCACGGCACGATGTTGGTGGCCATTGTATATCGGAGCATTGTATAGTCGGTGAATTTTTAATGGGATAGAAGAGAAAAGTGGGTGACACCGATAGTAAAGTAATTGCATTCCCTTTTGATATGGAGGGATTGCTTTTGAAATTTTGTCAAATCATCATGAAATGGTCTGATGAGATCTTCCCCGCCCGAAAATCTCTGCGAAGTCTTTGCAACATTGGAGTAACATATCAAGCATATCAGCAGCGGCATTTAATTATTTTGCACATAGATTTGTGCTTTAGCAGGATGGTGCCACGGATCAAATTTGAAGCAGAGTCAGATTTAAGATTGTTCCGAGGCTAACTTGTGAAACTGCGAAATTCCAGGACATGATTTAAGATTGACGAGCCTCGTATTGTTTGGCAAAACGTCAAATTTAAGCTGTGTTGTTCTCTTTACTTGGTCAAAGAATAAAATTAGTGCTCGTGCGGACGATTGTCAATAATCCGCCGCAGGATCTGACTACGTCCTCTCTTCATTTAAGCAAAGTATGGAAAACCTTTTAATTACTGAAAAGCAGGTGAAGTCTTGAGCAGGGTGACAAAGGGGGGCCGGAATCAGCGGGGGCAGTTGCAGGGATGGGGACTGCAACTCGAAAGAAATTTACCTACCGGACTTGAACCTATTTCTTGAGCTCATTATATTAAATCAAGGGGATAATTCCATAAATGGTTCCCGAAATTTGGGGATAATTCCATAAATGGTTCTCGAAATTTGATCTAAGGTCCAATATTAATTTTGAATTTTTAATATGTTTAATATTTGATCTAAGGTCCAATATCAGTTTTGAATTTTTAGTATGTTTTAATATGATTCTTAAATTTTGATAAGTATTTAATTTAATCTATAAATTATATGAAGATGTTTAATATTATCCTTCAGTTATTATAAGTTTAGAGATAATATTGGGCATTTCTATAAATTTTAGCCGATTAAATTGAACATCAACCAAAAGTTCAAGAATTATATTACATGTTGAATTAAAAGTCTATGAATCATTTATCTCATTTTCTTGAGGCGAAGTGAATTGCTTTCTAAAAATATAATAACTTAGCAGAAAACAGAAGAAAAAATGGTTCAACTAAATTATGTATTCAAAAATGGTCAACAGCTGGCGATGGCGAGGTAAGAAGAAACTGCGACTTCGAGAGAAGAAAGTGACGTTCGCGAGCTTGAAGTCACTTTGTCTCTCTCTCTCTCTCTCTCTCTCTCTATCTGCACCTTCCCCACGTACGACTTGTTCGTCATTGTCCATCTCTCTACCCAACTCACCACCGAATGTTACGCTGTCTTCAACTCCCCACTTCAGCTGACGTTCCACATGGCTTTGCTACGCGCTGCTTGAACCTTAGCTCGCCTTTTCTTTCCGCGTAAAGCAGAAATTGACGACGCCAAGAAGAAACCCGCTTGCTTCTCCGCAAAAAGAAACCCGATTCCTCTCCCTCCCTCCCTCCCTCCCTCTCTCGGTCTTGCTTTCTGGGTCCCTTGTACTTGAGCTCAAGAACCCAGAAATCAATGGCGCCGTACGGGTTCTCTCCCTGCATGCTGTGTGCCCTCTTCTTGATTCTTTCGGCATGTGCCTCCAAAGCCGCTCCTTTGCCCAACTCCATTTCAGGTATCTTTATCTGGAGACTCCTCTTTTCCAGAACCCGCCACTTCATCCTCGCGTGGTGGACCAGTGAATGTCATCCTGAGATTTTCTATTTTCTTGATATGTCGATGCAGATGAGACGTTCGAATCTCGGGCTCTTGCGGGTCGGCATCTCCTTCAGGCTAAACAAAGTAAAGATCTTTCACGACCCCGTTTCTTTATTGTCATTTCTTCCGAGCTTTTTGATGCATCGGGCCATTTCGGGATCTCGGCGTCCCAAATTTGTTTCCGGTGTGGAGATATTGTGGCAACAGATCCCTGGTTGATGGTTTTGTTTAGTTACTCGAATTATGCAAGAGTTGTGGCTCTTAGGTAAGTTAGTTCTAGCATATGTCCGGTGTCTTTTATGCTGAATGACTACTTAGTTCGGCGAAGTGCAGATCAAATTCCAATCAGATATCTGTCCAGCTTCTACTTCAGGGTTATCTTACACTCCCTCTCGATGGAATGGGTAAAAAAGATGGAACTTTGTCTTAGGAAGTTCCAATTTTTGATTTGGTAGAATTCTAGAATGCTATAGTTAGGCCACTATTGTTCTATCTCCGCAAGAAATTCTCAAATCTATGGAATTGAAGAGCCTCGATCTAGTATGAAAGGGAAAAAGAACAAAACCTTTAACTGGAAGCGTGTGAAAAGCGTGGTGTTACGACTAGGTTTGTGCTGTTCTCATCATCTGGTTCTTGTAGCATAACTGGGGACTCCGCAAATTGATGACCCCTTTGAGGGAGCTCTTTAGAAACATTATCAGCAAAGTACTTTACTTTTAACAGATGTATGTTATCAATACTGCACTAGCTGTAGCTAGCCACCATTCATGCTGCATACGTATATCAATGAAAAGGCAAAAAATGATCACAAAGATATGGGCAAATAATGCCCCAGCCTCATCTCTGCACCGATTTGCTCAACCTGCATGTTTCTTTAATTTGATTATTGTGTCGCATATCCAAGTCTAGAGCATTTAGAATCTCAATTTTCTGCAATGAATTTTGCAGGTTGTCCAGTGAATTTTGAGTTCCTGAACTACACGGTCATCACGAGCAAATGTAAAGGACCTACTTACCCTGCCAAGGTCTGTTGTGGAGCATTCAAGGAGTTTGCGTGCCCTTATGTTGATGTCATAAACGACCTAACGAATGACTGCGCTTCGACCATGTTCAGCTACATTAACCTCTACGGGAAGTACCCACCTGGCCTTTTTGCTGCCGAATGCAGAGAAGGAAAACAAGGGCTCGAGTGCCCAGCATCAGCACCATCATCCGTAGGCGCTGACAGTAGCGGGGCTCAAAGCACATTCCATGCCCCCCTTCGATTAGTCCTTTCAATTGGCTTCATCATCCTCGTGTTCCACGTTCTGTTTGGACCGCGACTATAATCTCTCTTCATTGTTGTATTCTTTTTATAATAACATCGAGAAATATATGATTGCTGGCCCCTTCATCTTTTTGTCTTGTCATGTTTAGGTAAGCGTGTTCTTGAATGACCTGCCCCTGATCTTTGCTGGGTTTCCACATAACTGTTGTTGGATATTTATTGAGTCACTTCGTGATTATGTATACTTAGCTGTATACCAATATGCCATACTTCTTGAATTATCAACTTGCAACTTGCGGAATGAAATCATTGGATGGTTGTCGTCTCAAAGGCTGTGGCGTGCAATTTTCGTTCTTTTTCCCGAATGCCCGGCCCAACCACCATCGACCTTAGCCATTGACAGTGGGGCTCAAGTAAAACTCAGTGCATCTCTTCTGTTAATAATTCATCGGGCTCCATCGTCGTCCGTGATTTAAGAAAAAGAGATTTGAAAATGGTATCAATGAATAGTTTTAGCCTTCGATTCAATACAAATCAGAATAACCAGAGTTCAACTTTATCTATACAATTATTAACAGAAATATGCCGCCGCAGGAAGCCTCTTTGCTTTAGTCTTCTCCTACATGGCACCGTTGTCCTGGATGTTGCTGTCGAGAAAAGGAGCGTCTTCCCCAAGCCCAAGTTCCTCAAGGAACCCAAGATCATCAAGGAAATTCTGCATTAGAAACGAACATAATAGTCATCAAAATGGGTCATCATTGTCGATCGCTATATTAAAACCAAACTGACCGACCAAATTTGGAGAATAGCTCCAGCCAGTAAATCAACTTACCGTATCAAGCATATCTGTGAACATAGCCTCGTTTCCAGATACTTGGCGGTCCTCAACAACGGGGTTATGGTTATTCTGGTAGCTGAACTCTCCTTTGACTGGGGCGATATTGCCGCCGTAAGATTCATTTGCTCCGATGGTGCTGAGGGCTACAAGCGGACCCTGCTCAGAGGCATGATTGGGGGTACTTGAATTAAGGCTTTGAATGGCATGTGTTGGAATCTGGCTATGCAATGGATGATGGTGAGTAGTGGCGGAAAGATAGTGTCTTGGATGTGCAGCTGCATCCGGGATTTGCATATGTGTAGGTGTTTGGGACATCTGCATGATGAGCGAGTTGTCACTTTGTTTAGGAAGAACTGGTGGTGCGTTATTCATAGGTGGGGCGAACCCAACGGATAGTGCAGGAGCATATGGCAGGCATTGAGCTGATTCATTCACTTGCTGTTGGCGACCATAGTTCTGGAGAGGCATGTGTGGTTGCTGCAACGGCGCAAGCGGTTGTGATTGGAGCCCCATTTGGTACCTTGGGAGCGTGTTATGATGTGGGAACTCGACAGGATTAGGCATCCTTGAGCTGCAGCCTGTGCAGTGCTGTTGAGGGGCGATACTCATAGCCTGCGACGGATATTGAGCTGCAGCAGCATATTTTTGGATACCGCCGTACCCTATTGATGGTGGAGGGGAAGGAGTCGGATTGGTGAAGCCAGGGCCGTTAATGAGAGAAAAAGTTGCATTTTGATGGTCCGAGGCTTCACCTATCTTCTTGGAGTTCGTGCGGTATTTCTGCATAATTAAAAAGCTTGATTTCATAAACATTTCTCACGGGAATTTAAGGAATAAATACAATTTTTAATGCATTCATATTCCTTTTTTCCCAAGTTGCTCTTGATCTTTCTAAATGAGATTGAATCAGGGACTCTTACCTGAAGGTGGCTGGAGACGTTTTGCCTAGTGAGATGTGGGACACCCGTCATTTTCCTCATAATTTGCAATATCTTCTTGGGTTTGACATCTGCATTGCGGGTCATATAAACCACGTCAGTCAAGTCAACTATCATCTCTCTCAAAAAGGATACAAGTTCATGCGCCCATCACGTACCATGGTTTCCAACACTATTGACGGCCATAACAAAGATCCTGTTGAGCTCAGATGTCCATACAACGCGGGGCTTCTTCGCCCCCACTTTGTTCTTGCCATGATTGGCTTCATCTTCGCTGCCCTTTTTCAAGCTTTTAGAATTCACTTCCTCGTTCTCTGCCCGAGTATGACTATCGTCAGATGAAGATGTGGTCAGAAGGTGCGACGTCTCAAATTCTTTAGTAGAATTGTTGCTTGAGGATCGGTTGCTCCGAAGCACATGTTGCCATAGAATCTTGAGAGTGCTGACATGAATGGGCTTCACTAGATAACTGCAAGCGCCGCTGTTCACTCCTTTCATGACAGTGTCCTTTTCAGCGTCGCTTGAAAACACTAATGAATGTAAACAATAGAAAAGGAATATATCACATTAATTCCCATAAATTTATGAGTCTGGTTTGAATTAATTGACATATAAGAACTTACTGACTACAGGCAAGGTTATCCCCATGGCAGCGATCTCGGCGAGAAGCTGAAAGCCATCCATGCCAGGCATGTGAACATCCGTTAGGACAATGTCGAACCTGCCCTTATTCTCACGAATCATTGACAGTGCATCCTCTCCTCGCTCACACTTTGTCACTGTAAAAACACATTATACATATCATGCATGCAGATTCTTGGCTAAACCATCTGCATAAGATGGATTCAAGTATCAAACTTCTCCTCTCTATATCATTTTAACCGTCCACCTTCAGGCACAAGCATAAGGAATCAACCTTCGTCATCTCTGTCTCCAAACATGAGTCAGTATCTAAGATTTTATCTCTAGGGTTAGATGGGAATTTGAGATCGTCTGTGCCTACACTGGATTCAAAAATCTGGTTGCAATTTGAACATCAACTCGCGATCAAGAAAGCTAATTCCTTGACTACTTCGAGTACACGGTTAGAATTATCTCTTCCGCAGTTCAGTTGCAGTGACTAATTGAACGTACAGCCAATAATACCACAGCGATCGACTCAGGAAACAACATAACAACACACATTATTGCAGTTGCGAAGCAAAGCAGTGCTAGTGAAGTTACCTCGGTACGAACAATCTTGAAGCATCTTCTCCAGAAGGTGGAGACAGGTGACATCGTCGTCAACCAAGAGAACCCTTAAACCCTTTGGGAATTGATCACCATCCTTGCTCCAAAAGTTACTATTCTCGTCGTGGGTCACGCCTTCCATCGCTGTGTTTTCCATGCACGTCTCTCTCTCTCTCTCTCTCTCTCTCGCCTCTTGTAATTTGCGGTGATGGAGGGGACTTTGGACAGGAGAGAGACAGAACTTAAACGATAACTAACGATATTCAGACCATGGCTGTCAAACCTTGAGCATAGGATGGATCAAGGCGTTCTTTACTTCACGGTGTTTCGAAACAGGAAATAACCAGGAGGGGTAATTACCATAAGAGAGAATAGATTACATGCGCCTTGGAAGATCTTGCTTTTACCAAAGTCAAATGTTTCTTGGTCTGGACTACTGTAAAAAACGGGAAACTTGGGATTGAAGCGACCGCGAGAATGAGCAGAAACTCGATATTTCCGGCCCATAAATATTTGTTTCCCTTTTTTAATCTTTTCTTTTCTTGTATGTAAAAGTGGGTTTTTTTTTTGGTATATTTAATGATCAAATTCCTTATTAGATCCTTCGCCATAAAAATCAACACGAAAAAACCATCAATTCTAAATATTTCTGGTGATAAAATACAATTGATGTGCAACTATTTATAAAAATAAAAAAAGAGCTATATAGTATTTAATGCAAAGTCAAATTCTACTTAATTACGTTAATACCAAAAAAATTTCCTAAACTTGTAAACTCATGCCATATTTATCCCAAATTATAGGTATACTTATGTCATATTTACTTCAAACTATTTTTTGTATCATAAAAAATATCAAATTAGCATCCCTATCACACATTTATCTCAAATTAGTTTTCATGTGACAAAAACTTCAAAATAATTTTTGGGCTTTTGCTCCGGAAAGAAGTCTGTCCAACCCAATTCGCTTTTGCCAGTGCTACACCGGATGGACGACACAAGCTAATAGCAACTGGTGAAGAAGAGAAGTTCCAAACTTTCCTCCTCCAAGAAATGCTGCAAAAACTCAAGGTCATAAATCTAATTATCCAAGAAAGACCCTCGCATTTCTCATTAACGTGCGACGCTTCAATGATCCGTATCCTGAATTCGTAAGTGAATGTTCGATCGATCTTGTTGTCCGAACAGTTTCTGTTATTATTAATTGCTCATTTCTATATTTTCTCTTATACCTTTCTTTTCCTGTTTTGATTAAGAAGCGTGTCTGCATTCGGGAAAGCACGAGACAGATTGCGAAGAAGTCTTTGTTGTGTTATTTTTTTATTGCAAGAGTTATTTTATCTTCGTATGGATGTTTAGACTTCGATTTTTGTTATATCTGATAGGTTGTAACTCCCATGAGTTTCGGTTAGTCGTTAGCTGATGCTGCTGTGGATCGACGAGTTTCTTTTATGATCGTTTCCTCTTTCTGCAAAGTGTCCTTCTTGAAAGTCTTCAATGCCAATTTCCCCTCCTCCTTTTAGCTGTTTCCTCTGCATCACTCCTTTT
This sequence comes from Eucalyptus decipiens, assembly GCA_014182575.1. NCBI lineage: Eukaryota > Viridiplantae > Streptophyta > Magnoliopsida > Myrtales > Myrtaceae > Eucalyptus > Eucalyptus decipiens. Next base: position 23,877,729 of record CM024614.1, on the reverse strand, counting down.
GAAGACCATCCTTCTACATCTCTCTCTTCCACCACCACTGAAGTTCCTCGTTTCCTCGACCCAGTCGAGTTTGTCCCTGCTACCATCACGCCAGCCTTCACAACCATGCTGTCCTCCTTCAGCCAGTCAAGATGTCATCAGGGTTGAGGTTGAGTCGCTGCGATGAGTAGCATCCACGACGGTTTCGCTTATTGCTACCATTGGCACATTGTGTAGCACTCCTCTCACTTTTCGTGGACTTTGATGAAAACCGATAGGCTACGTCCAATATTTCTGCTCTTTGGGTTTTCTGTAGCCTCGTATGGGTTTGTCCCTGGTTTGGTTTAAGCAAGTCGTTCCTCCTTTGTTGATTCACAGATGCATTGCCGGTTGAGAACAGTTGCTGCTACCTCTCACTGGAGTTACGCCACCCTCCAGTTTAAGCTAAGGCCGCGATTGGCGTGCAATCTTATTTCTTCTTTAGCCACTGACAGTGGGGCTCAAATCAAACGCAGTGCACCTCTTTTGCTAGCACATTCACCCGGCTTGGTCGTCGTCCGTGTCTTCCAGGTCCTGTGATTGTTGTCCTTTTGCAAATTCGAGGAATACAGCCACCAGCCTTGACGGCCTCCATCTACTAATTTTCTGGTACGCACCTGCCCCCGACGTGCCATAGTTTTCGAATGGTCAAATCTTACGAGGAACAAAATCATTTCGGATAGTCGTCGTTTCAAGAGTCTGGAATGCAACATACTTTAGTTTCCCTGGCCGAGTGCATTGATGACGGGACTATCTCAGTTGCACCTAGTGATTGAGCCGAACTTGGAGAGAGAGAGAGAGAGAGAGAGGTATTTCTTTTGAAAAAAAATCCGGTCACATCTGGCTTGATTGGACGGTTGATCCGAACCGTCATACATAGCAGGAAAACCAATGCGATTCGAAAGTGAGCCCGAAAAGTCTATACCTCTGTGACAATTTGGAACTTTTTGAAGAGAGATCTGAGAGAGAACTTGAGATGAGGAAGATTCACTATGTTATTCTGAGCAATTCTTCAATTACAATATCTTTGGCACTTGAAATATATTCCCAACGCGAACACGTGTTGTAATCTACACACAGAGGAACATAGCAAAAGCGGAATCCTCATGCCAGTATTATTTAGCAAGATCTTGGACATCATGGACAAGTCATACAGGAAAAGAGAAGGCCGAATTGCGACGCCAATTAATCATGTATTCACCTATCTTAGCTTCAAGTGTTTGTTGTCTGAGAAGAACAAAACGCTGATTTTCTCTGTCCAGTCAACTTCCTCAAGGTTTCACTGCTGCCCAGATAAGCACCAGCCTTAACAGATTGAAGTCGCTGGGCATTCACCATAAGAGATTGAACCTAGACTTCTGTCGAAACTTCTTCTTTGTCAAGCACCAGGGCCCAGGGAATGTGCTCAACTGTGTTATGCCAGAAAAATCTAAAGAAATCAGAATCCACCTAAAGCCTGAAGAGGAAGTCTTCCTCCCCCCACTTTTCTTGGCTCATCGAAGATTAGATCTTAAATATGTATGCAAGCAGCATATACACAGTTAACATTAGACCTTAAATGGCAAAAAAAAAGTGAAGAAGCCTCACATTGGTGATTAGCTTAGCCCCAAACCAAGCAGTATCCGCACCAAAAGGTGGTGTTACGACCCTGATCCCACTTGAAATGGAAGGGGGAAGAAGTCCATGCAATTCTTTCTCCAACCTCTCTGAACAAGAATTTTCGAATGCACGTCAAATATTATTTTGTCAAAATTTGGGACCTGAACGGTAATTCACAAATACTCTCAAAGTATGATTATCGAGGCATATAATATTGCTCATTACATAGCATTTTCTAACAAGAATGTTGATACAGGAGCAGACAGCATATACCTGCTAGTCCAGGTAAACATGCTGTTCCTCCAGACAAGACCACGGTCTTGAACCATGTGTCATCAGCATTTAGCTCTGCATCATGGCAATGTTCTATGCAAAGCGCTACTGCCTGGTGCAAGCTCATTGTTTGTCTGTGTGAAGCATATGATATAACTTAAAAGCATTTCTCATCTTACAAAGTCCGAAAAAAGACTGCAGTGTTGTATTACAAAATGCAGAGAGAGAGAGAGAAGAGAGAGAGAGAGAGAGGCTGGAGACAAATAAGACAGATGAAGAATCTGCTTTCATAAGGCAGTCGACATTTGTCTGAGAAAATCTATATAAGACTTAAAGCACTAAGCTCCTCAAACATCAAAAAATTGATGGCAAATGGAAGAGATGATCTTACACTCCTGCCATGCGAGGCTGAAATAGGATCTCTCCTGTTTGAAAGCGTTCTCTGGAAAGAGTAAATGACCCTTCCACTGGATGTTCATAAGTTGCTTCCGTGTTCTTGCGTAACTCGGCTTCATAATCAGCCGCAACATAACATAGCTTCTGCATTTCCATTTCGTCCAACATAAAAACAATAGCAGATATCAGATGGTGGTGCTACGTAAGTGTAAAAGATGAGCTTGAAGAAGCCAATAAAATAGGTTAGACATTGTACAGCTTGAGTTCATGGTTGAGTGGCCAAGATCTGCCTCAAATTTTATGTGGATTGTGAAGAGGAAACAAATTTTAGGCATACGATTTCACTCAAATGTTCCACATATAGAGAGGATCGAGTTGATTAGCAGAAAGTTGTAACTGCAGAAGAAAAGCATCAGCATTTGGGACCTCGAGTCCCTTTTCTAGTCTTGTTAACCAAGAGTGTTCTTAAAGGGCAGGACCTGGTCAGACTTTATTAGAAATTCCATTGTTCCAGGTACCATTCTTGCACAGACTAACATTGTCATGGGGAGTCAGCTGATGAATCCTCACTGTTTTGCAGCATGTTTAAATGACGGAGAGATTTAGAAAGAATCCAATGCACTCTGGAATACAAGATACAAGTGAACCCTGCTCAACCATCAAGGAAGAATGTGTTACCTCCTTCAATGTACGGATGGTATACAATGACTCAAAACTCATATTCTTCTGCTGCATCAGCTCCCGGAGGAATCCTGTCAGTTTTAAAGCTCCAAGTCCCGTAACTTCCACACCTACCTTGCGCATAACTTTACCATGCAAAACTTGGGGAGAGAAAGAGAAAATGGGGTAAATTAGGAAGTTTCAGATCTTACAGCATTAAAAAACAGACAAAAAGTGGGAAGCAGCGATTTTGCATTTGGATATTCCAGAGGTTCACCGTCCCATTGTATTTTTCATGAACCTAGTGTGTTAAATGTACACTCTCTATCTCATTGTTAACCCTTTAACATCATAAAATGCTAGAAATTTAGTTTTTTGAAGAAGGGGTAGCACGAGATCAAAACTGTTTGGGATGTCAAGATTATGATCACATTCTACATAACATCTTTTATAGTGTTCTTTACATATAAGACTAACAAACATTTTTGTTCTCTTTTACTGAAAATTTAATACAGATCGATGAAGTTTTCTAGAACACAATGAGTTCACGTTAAACAAATAAGAGAATGTTTCGCAAGAAGAACCAAAATCAATAACTAAGTTAAGCATAGATGAACAGGTGATCTGAAACCACCAAATTCCAACCATCAAATGGATTTCTACGGGATTGATGAAGTAACAGATTTAGGTCCATGCATCACTTCCTGAGAAGAAGTCAAGAAAATAGATGAGGCAGGAGGCCTGATTGGCATCTCACTCCCACCAGAAATTAAAGCTGCATCACTCATAAATAGAAATGAAGAAATGATTACTTGGAACAATGGAGGTCGCCTGGAAACCAATATTGATGGAAATTCCTGAAATTCGCCTAGCTGCATAGAGTGACAAAGTTGCCTACAGTCAAAGAAGAAGCATAAAGAGTTTATGCTCAAAGCAAGAAGTTAACCAGTTTGAAATGAAAAGGAGAAGGAAGTTCCTAGCAATAGGTATGGCAAGGTCTTTGAATTCTCAATAAGTCGAGCACAAACGCACATATCACCAAGAGAAAGAAAGCATCCAACTAGAGTGATTGTGCATCAAGAAATCTAAATTGTGATACAATAGATAAAAATTGCCCCCCACCCCCCACCCCCTTTTTCTTTTCTTTTTTTTTTTCTGGTTTTTCTGTGACCAAGTAAGTGATTTACATCTGACAAGTGTGCATTTGAATGTTTGTTGGCAGACTCACAAACAGATGCTTCAGAGCAGACCTAGCTTGCTAGTCGGTAACAACGCATCACAAATAAGAATAACATGCAATCCACAATTCTCTTTCTCCTCTCTCTAATATTCAAACAACTAAGGGCATAGTAAAGGAAATGAGATTTAAACCTGATTAATAGCACAGACTTCGGGAACGTTCATCTCAAACAAAGTAGAGTAGATGGCCTCTTTGAGCTGCCGTCTTGATGCTTTTGCAGATTCAGTATCTAAACAACAAAAAGAAAAGGTCTAGTCTCTCAAGACAATATAAGATTCCCTTTTTTGGGCAAAGGGTAAAACTAATGAAGGATACAAACTGTATTATACAGTGAAGACATGAGAAATGATCAGTCTATATCACTGCACAATGCAATTTACCATATGGAGGGGCTCTGACAAGGAAGCATCAAGATCCGGGTTCAGACACTACTTCCAAAATACATGTTATGCAAGCAACTTACTCACCATCATAGTGGCAGATTGGAATGGACACAACGATTGGCTGCATTGATGGCCTCACCTGCATCCTGCAATATATCAGAATCCACATCTTTAAATGTAGAAGTGCAAGATTAACAGGAAATAACGAAGTCTAAGGTTGAAATAATTTTCGTAAAAAGAAAACATCAAAATTCTTGGTAGAATTAAAATTTCAATTAATCCGATAATTGCAGATTACTAGAATTCCCAAAGTCAAATAAGAGGAGAGAGAAGAACCTGCTATACATTGTCGCGAAAAAATGCCGAAGTCTAGCACGCATTGGAGATTCGATATTGCCAAATTCCTACACATTATCCAACAATATTTAAACAGATGCAACTTCTGGTCCTGGGGCTTCACACAAATGAAGACACGTCTCATGGATGTTCCCAGACTCCCACGTGCCTCGCTAAAATTAAGGGAATGTGAATTCTTGAATCCTTACCAGGAAGGTTGCTGACCTGCCAGATGGACAATCATATTTGCTCCAACCATATTTGCAATATCCAGAACCACCTATCTCAAGACAATGAAAGAGGCAATGAGAACACTATGATCAAGATACATGAAATCAATAGGTATCGAATCACCTTCGAGAAGCAGGGGGCTTACCATCAATTATGACGGCACCTTGTACCTGCGCTCGCTGGCTGTACATCCTCATGAACGATTGCTCAGGCACCTCACTAGGGACCGTCCTGCAATGCTTTCGCCTCCATTAACCAACTACTCCTCAATCTAGTTCCACAAATCATCGGCTAAAATGACTTCAAAGACCTCTTCAAAGCACGGTACGAACGACAATTTGACGATCGCGATCATATCGATCATTACGAATTGAATAATCTACTCGCATCCGAAACGGCCGAAGAGAACTCACTGAATCGGGTAGCCGTGCCGCAGATGAGTCTCGGCGAAGAAGATCGATTCCCAGGGCTGGTTCGGGCACTCCTCGCGGAGGAACCAAATCCCGAGGGGATCGTCGGACACGAGGGACCGCCACGACTTGCACACCAGGCTCATCCGCATCGCGTCCTTCGGCCCCAGCAGCCGCAGAATCTGCACCAGCACCTTCTTCGGGAGCTTCTCGAAGTCCCCCCGGGACGACGACGGCTGGGCCGAGGCCGCCCCGCCGGCGGCGGAGGGGGGCCGAGGGGACGCCAATTCGACGATCTTCCTCAGGATCGACGACATTGCCGGCCGGAACGGCGGCCGGGGAGCGGACGGCGGCGGGGAGCGGGGAGAGACGAAGGAGGAGAGTTAGTCCGGGCAGGTGAGAAAGTGATGATTTTTCATCATTTTGCGTTTTTTTTTTTGTAGGGTTTTGGGAAACGGCGATGACGTGGTCAGTAAAAACACGTGCCACGTGGCGAAACGAGGGCCCTGGTCTATATGTCCTCTTCGAGGATCGAATTTTCTTTCCCGAAGATTTTCCCGGAAAATTTACCGCATCATTGCAGGAGAACCGGTCCGAAAGACGACTGAAGCGAAACCCCGAGAAAATCACAGCCTGCCGTTCGGAGAAACTAAGGAGATCCTGGAGAGAGAGATGCGTCGCTCGCAGAGAAGAATCGAGGGGCTTTGGAGGATCGTTCCGGCCAGGCCCGCCGCCGACGATGGCGCAATCGGAGTCGCGATGGTTGACCCGCGCGAAGCCGGATCATTGGAAGAGAAGAATAGTTTATTAAAAGCTTATAAAAAGTAAGCATTTTGAAAAGGGCAATTCAAAACCACTGGGATTCGCCCCAGTGGCCACCCTTCCAACATGGAAGGGGAAAGTGAGGGAGTCGAATCCCCACATTCTCAGGAGAATGGGGTGGGGACGCATAAGTTTCAGGAGTGGGTTTCGACTCCCACACCCTACAAGAGAGCGTGACAAAAGTCCGAGAGTGAGTGTAGAGTAGTAATAAGTAGGATTAACCAAAAAAAAAAAAAGCAACTCAACCAGACCAAAAAAAAAAAAATAATAACCACTGTGATTCGCCCCAGTGGCTACTCTTTCAACATGGAAGGGGAGGTGAATAGTGCAAATCACCACCTTCTCATGGGGATAGGGTGAAGACGGGTAAGTTTCAGGAGTGGGTTTCGATTCTCATGCCTTGCAAGAGGCAGGACAAAAGTCTGAAAGTGAGTATAAAGTAGAAATAAAGTAGGACTGACCAAAAAAAAAAAAATCAGACCCAAAAAGGCAGGAGAAGAGAAGGACAGGGACTAAATTATACACATTAAAGAAACGCAATTGACCGTGTTGAGCTTGCCTTAAAAAAATAAAGAGGGATAAAATAAATATAAAAAAAAATGAAAAGCGTGGCCGCAAATATCTCCAAAATGGGTCCAGGGTAAACCTGGCACCTTTTAGTATTATGAGGGCGGCTTTTAAAAAGTGATGCACCCCTACTACCATGTTGGGGTCGACCTCGGGATCGAACACTACCCCATCGGGCAGTTCTTATGTGCAAGTCAAGTTAAGAGCGCCATATAGAATTTCACTTGTGAAAAAGATACCGAGAGGGTCAAATAAATTATCACTAGCTCCGTCCTACTTCATTGGTGAACGAGTTTCTACTTTGTTTGGCATTAGTGCTTGAGTCATCCGATTGCCCACATGGTTTGCTGATATCTCCTTCTTCCTCATCTAGTTTTTGTGAATCATGTCACTTGGGCAAGTCGCATCGTCATCTCTTCACTAGATTATTAACGACTTATAATGCTCTTTTGGAAATACTTTATTATGATCTATAGGGACCATCTCCCATTATTTCAGTGAATGGTTTTCATTATTCCGTCATTTTTATTGATACTTATAGTGGATACACATGGTTTTTTTCCACTTACTATGAAATTTGACGCTCTCTCTACTTTTGTACTATTTAAATCCAAAGTGGAAAAACACTTCAATTGTAAGATCAAGGCCCTTCAAATTGATGGAGATGGTGAGTATAAGAAATATGATCCTTATCTCCATCGGGCATGGCATCCTGCATTGTCTCTCATGCCCGTGCACATAGGAACAAAGTGGTTAGGTTGAGTGCAAACACCATCATGTTGTGGAAATTGGCATAACATTGCTTACTCGAGTTTCTATTTGTCATTTACATTGGATTGATGCTTTCCTCATTGTAGTCTTTCAGATTAACCACATACCTAAAATGGGGTTGAGTGGATTGTCTCCTTATGAAAAATTGTTTAGCTAGGAACTTGATTATTTATAGTTGCGTGTTTTTGGATGTGCTTGCTACTCTTTGTTGCGCCATTATTCTCTCCATAAACTTGATGATTAAACAATGCAATGTATCTTTGTTGGCTATTCTCCTCATCACCATGGCTATTGTTGTCTACATCGTAGCACTGGTTAAATATAAGAATCTTGCCATGTGATTTTCAAAGAGCACTTGTTTTAATTTGCTAAACCACAATATGGTTACTTGTTCTTACAATCACCAAGTACTCTTGTTTGCTTTGGTTATTTCACTATTAAGCCCCCACAGCTTTAGGGGGTGTCCATTACCACATTGATTCCATTAAGTCCATCTAATATCATGGGCAACTCTTCATCACAACTTCGACAATCATCTACTTCCACAATTCTACGTGGATCCTACCATCTTCTCAACTTCAACCACCAACTTCTACCCATCCAGTGGTCACTCGTTTGCAAAATAAATTCGTTTACCAAAGGATTTTTCTTCTTTGCAAACAAAGACCCAACTAACAACAAATAATGTCCAATAAATTTAATGCTCTCATTCAAAATGGCACTTGGGAATTGGTTCTTCATCACCCTTCCATGAAAGTGGTTAATGGCAAGTGGATTTATTGCCTAAAAACCGAGGATAATGGCTCCATTGATAGACACAAAGCATGACTCGTTGAAGGGCTTTACTTAACAGGCTAGCTTGGATTATGATGAAACTTTTAGTCCACATATCAAACTGACAATGATTTGACTTGTTCTCTCCTTAGCTATTATACATGACTGGTATTTATGCAAATTGGACATTAAGAATGCATTTCTCCGTGGCACCATAAAGAATAAGTCCACATGAGTAGCCCCAAGGATTTGTTGATTCATGTTATCCTAGCCATGCATGTTGTCTTTGGAAAGCTCTACATGGGCTAAAACAAGCTCTAAGAGCTTGGTTTTCTCAGCTAACTTCATGCCTATTATCTATCAAGTTTGTGGCTTCCACTGTTGACTCTTCATTATTCATTTAGTGTATATCAACCACATTCTATTTATTCTCATCTATGTTGATGATATTATATTTACTGGGAGCTCTACCTCTTCCATCACCAAATTAATCACTCAACTTGGCATTGTGTCACGCTCCGACCCTCTTCAGATGTGTAGCATCCCTCGAGTCACTTAGGCCATTTAAGTGCGATGTCCCAAGAGGTGTCGCCAACCCATTCGTATTATCGTTTACTTATACTATGGCATCCTAAAATTTCATAACAATTTCTAAATGCACTACGATCCATAAATAGGCAATGGAAGCGCCATCGGACTATATTATAGCCATTAGACCTATGGATTACAATTAAACAAGGTCGAGCATTTAATGGACAATTGTTTTGTTAGAAATCTATCCTATGTCCATGTGTGATCAAGGATCGCACTAAAGGATAAATTGATAAGGAATTTTCTGTTCTTGGCCGTATACTCTATAAGTCGGATTACCATCGATTAACTTTGCAATATTATATGGCCATGTGAGTATTTGTAATTATGTATATATATAAGTGGGGATTAAGGTGGATTATTAGGAGCAAGTGTGGGTTGGATGCCTAAGGCCCAAAACAGCCCAAAGCAGCCCACATTCCCCCTATTCGGTCGACCAAGGCCCGGTTGAATGAGGCCCATCATACTTGCATGAAGATTGACAAGTGGCAAGAGAGATTAAGCAAGTGTCGCTGCCCTTATTGCTTCACTGGAAACCTCCATGCAAATCCAATGATTACTAGCTAATCATGAGGGTGAAAGAAAAGAGAAGGGGCGGAGTGAACGAGAGAGTGATTGAGAGAGAGAGAGAGAGTGACTGAGAGAAAGAGAGAAAGCCCGAGAGAAAGAGAGAGCTCGTGAGGGTGCTTCGGCGAGGGGAGAAGGAGACCAGCCCCGCCGTGCATGTGCCATCTACTGCTGTCGACGTTGCCTAGCTTCGCCATCGATTGAGCTGCGCCCGGAGTCCTCAAATCGCCGTTTGCTTGCTGTGTTTTCGTTGAACTTAAGGCAAGTGAGAATCCATTGATCTACACTTTGCTTTCTGTGGTTGTGTGTGAAGTGTAATAGATTTAGGAGATGCTTGAGTTGTGATGCTAGATGCTGGAATTCGAAGGTATAAGAGTAGTTCTTCAAGCTAGCAAACTGTTTCATGGAAAAAACGGCTTGACCTTTGGCGACTCCGTGAATTTTCTGTAATTATCTAGCCGAAATTTGACTTCATGTCTTTGATGAAAGTTGTAGATGACATCTTGAGGAGTAATATACTAAAATTTGAAAATAAACGGACAAGTATTGGTTGGTGAAACGATTTTTCTCTGAAATTGTTAAATCTGGAAATTGTTACCGAGGGTTATGGAGAGTTATGGTGATTATAGCTTTTGATCTATCATGAATATGACTTCAAGTTCTTCACAAAAATTTTACCTCTAAGTTTTTTCTATAACATATCAAAATTTCAGAATTTTCTGAGTTTATTTAGGGGTTATACCGAATTTGTGAATAAAACTGTGCAATGGTGATGTTTGAAATCTTAAGGCTGTGATGCATGGACCATAGCGACTCGTACGAAGTTCTTTTGACATGGTGTTCTTCATGAAACCTTTTTCTCTAGATCTCATTTATAACATGTTAAATTTTCAATTTTCAGAATTTATTAAGATCATTTACTAATTTTTCCATAATTTTAATTAAAGGAGTGCATTCTGTTTTATCCGAAAATTATTTTATTTTCAAGAACAAATGAATTGCTCTATGAGATGTGATATCTTGGGTAGTTATTTATACAGCATATGTGGTGACATTTAGCATATCATATAACATCAAAAGTTGATTGAAACCTTTGACATTATTGCATCAAATGCTATTTTGAAAGTGAGACATATATGTGAATATACATTGTGATGTTGATGATACCGTCAGACCCTTGAGTCGACGATGCCCCGGGAGTGTCGGGATGCCCGGAGGTGTGTGCCAGAAGCCTTGTGATGCCAGTTGGGGTGCGGGATGCCCGGAGGTGTATGCTGGAGGTCTCGCGATGCCAGGTTGGGTGCAAGAGCCAGGAGGGATGCAAAGATTGGTCCCTGGGAAAAAATGAGATCCTTTTGAATATCAAAATGGGAAATGAATCATGCGTATGTGTGTGCATATGGCATGGTGCATGAATTGTCTATAAATTGAGTTGGTACTATTGGCATTGAAAATGTGGTCATTAAGGCATTGAATGGATCTCATGGAGATATATGCATGATTGCATGAATGATATGTGCATTTCACATTAAATCTTGGTTGTCTTGCTTGTTGCATTGTGTAGTTTGATGGATCTTTTACTGCTGAGTGGTTGTACTCACCCTTTTGGGACTAACATTTCAGATTAAGAGATACCTCTGTTACCGGTCACACGTGGTACTTTCTATGGCTTACCGTCCAACGTTGAGGTTGAGTGTTCGGAGCATTCCTGTGTTGGTGTTCGTGGTCTAGTGTTCATCCGTGTTTGAGTTTTAGTTATGTATGACGTGGGTCTACCTGATGGCCTTGTAGTCTAGGAGTTCCTGTCTGTGCATGTTCGTCGCAACGGGATAATGATGGGGATGCTGCTGCTGCCACTAGCCGATGCACTAGGCTGGCTGTGATTGTGCGTGTGACTGGTATCATATGACACTTTTTGGATAGCTGACATTGGATGATGGATCGGTGTACATGACTGATGTGAGGTCGGGTATTTTTGGGTTATAGTCGAGCTTAGTAAAGCCTTGGCCTTTTGATGTACCGACTCTTGATGTTCGATCAAGCTATGTAAATAAAAGTGTTTCAGCTCTAACGTATATATATAAATGGTGTAGTTGGTGTGCATTGCATTGCATTATTTTGTTGGAGTATGGGATAGGGAGATTTGAATATGCTTCCGTTATATGAACTACACTGGGACTGATTTAAATAATACAAATCCCCAGGATTTATGGATCCACTATAATTAAATGGTATTAGAGTGATATATTATTAGGGTAAATGAAAGGCAAGTGAACTGTGGCGACCCTAACGGATTGGGTGCCGTTTCGGGGTGCCACACACACGCGCGCGCGGGTATCCATAACAAGCTATTTACACACACACACACGTATCCATAATGTCACCACATCATACAAGCTATTTACATCCAAACTGAAGCACACAAGCACACAAGCTATCACATATTATGCCACATAAAAAATAGCCCCACAAACACACACATAATGTCACCACATCATACAAACTATTTACATCCAAACTGAAGCACACAAGCTTTAGCATCACCTATTATGCCACATAAAAAATAGCCCAAAAGCGTGGCCGCAAATATCTCCAAAATGGGTCCCAGGGTAAACCTGGCACCTTTAGTATTATGAGGGCGGCTTTTAAAAAGTGATGCACCCCTGCTACCACTTAGCTTCCTATGGGCTGCATATACTAGGGCTTTGGCTCGATGATCATGTTGTCCCTACTACCATCACGCCAGCCTTCACAACTATGCTGTCTTCCTTCAGCCAGTCAAGATGTCATCAGGGTTGAGGTCGAGTCGCTGCGATGAGTAGCATCCACGACGGTTTCGCTTATTGCTACCATTGGCACATTGTGTAGCACTCCTCTCACTTTTCGTGGACTTTGATGAAAACCGATAGGCTACGTCCAATATTTCTGCTCTTTGGGTTTTCTGTAGCCTCGTATGGGTTTGTCCCTGGTTTGGTTTAAGCAAGTCGTTCCTCCTTTGTTGATTCACAGATGCATTGCCGGTTGAGAACAGTTGCTGCTACCTCTCACTGGAGTTACGCCACCCTCCAGTTTAAGCTAAGGCCGCGATTGGCGTGCAATCTTATTTCTTCTTCCTTAGCCACTGACAGTGGGGCTCAAATCAAACGCAGTGCACTTGTTTTGCTAGCACATTCATCCGGCTTGGTCGTCGTCCGTGTCTTCCAGGTCCTGTGATTGTTGTCCGTTTGCAAATTCGAGGAATACAGCCACCAGCCTTGACGGCCTCCATCTACTAATTTTCTGGTACGCACCTGCCCCCGACGTGCCATAGTTTTCGAATGGTTAAATCTTGCGAGGAACAAAATCATTTCGGATAGTCGTCGTTTCAAGAGTCTGGAATGCAACATACTTTAGTTTCCCTGGCCGAGTGCATTGATGACGTGACTATCTCAGTTGCACCTAGTGATTGAGCCGAACTTGGAGAGAGAGAGAGAGAGAGAGAGAGAGAGAGAGAGAGAGAGAGGTATTTCTTTTGAAAAAAAATCCGGTCACATCTGGCTTGATTGGACGGTTGATCCGAACCGTCATACATAGCAGGAAAACCAATGCGATTCGAAAGTGAGCCCGAAAAGTCTATACCTCTGTGACAATTTGGAACTTTTTGAAGAGAGATCTGAGAGAGAACTTGAGATGAGGAAGATTCACTATGTTATTCTGAGCAATTCTTCAATTACAATATCTTTGGCACTTGAAATATATTCCCAACGCGAACACGTGTTGTAATCTACACACAGAGGAACATAGCAAAAGCGGAATCCTCATGCCAGTATTATTTAGCAAGATCTTGGACATCATGGACAAGTCATACAGGAAAAGAGAAGGCCGAATTGCGACGCCAATTAATCATGTATTCACCTATCTTAGCTTCAAGTGTTTGTTGTCTGAGAAGAACAAAACGCTGATTTTCTCTGTCCAGTCAACTTCCTCAAGGTTTCACTGCTGCCCAGATAAGCACCAGCCTTAACAGATTGAAGTCGCTGGGCATTCACCATAAGAGATTGAACCTAGACTTCTGTCGAAACTTCTTCTTTGTCAAGCACCAGGGCCCAGGGAATGTGCTCAACTGTGTTATGCCAGAAAAATCTAAAGAAATCAGAATCCACCTAAAGCCTGAAGAGGAAGTCTTCCTCCCCCCACTTTTCTTGGCTCATCGAAGATTAGATCTTAAATATGTATGCAAGCAGCATATACACAGTTAACATTAGACCTTAAATGGCAAAAAAAAAGTGAAGAAGCCTCACATTGGTGATTAGCTTAGCCCCAAACCAAGCAGTATCCGCACCAAAAGGTGGTGTTACGACCCTGATCCCACTTGAAATGGAAGGGGGAAGAAGTCCATGCAATTCTTTCTCCAACCTCTCTGAACAAGAATTTTCGAATGCACGTCAAATATTATTTTGTCAAAATTTGGGACCTGAACGGTAATTCACAAATACTCTCAAAGTATGATTATCGAGGCATATAATATTGCTCATTACATAGCATTTTCTAACAAGAATGTTGATACAGGAGCAGACAGCATATACCTGCTAGTCCAGGTAAACATGCTGTTCCTCCAGACAAGACCACGGTCTTGAACCATGTGTCATCAGCATTTAGCTCTGCATCATGGCAATGTTCTATGCAAAGCGCTACTGCCTGGTGCAAGCTCATTGTTTGTCTGTATGAAGCATATGATATAACCTAAAAGCATTTCTCATCTTACAAAGTCCGAAAAAAGACTGCAGTGTTGTATTACAAAATGCAGAGAGAGAGAGAGAAGAGAGAGAGAGAGAGAGAGAGAGAGAGAGAGGCTGGAGACAAATAAGACAGATGAAGAATCTGCTTTCATAAGGCAGTCGACATTTGTCTGAGAAAATCTATATAAGACTTAGAGCACTAAGCTCCTCAAACATCAAAAATTGATGGCAAATGGAAGAGATGATCTTACACTCCTGCCATGCGAGGCTGAAATAGGATCTCTCCTGTTTGAAAGCGTTCTCTGGAAAGAGTAAATGACCCTTCCACTGGATGTTCATAAGTTGCTTCCGTGTTCTTGCGTAACTCGGCTTCATAATCAGCCGCAACATAACATAGCTTCTGCATTTCCATTTCGTCCAACATAAAAACAATAGCAGATATCAGATGGTGGTGCTACGTAAGTGTAAAAGATGAGCTTGAAGAAGCCAATAAAATAGGTTAGACATTGTACAGCTTGAGTTCATGGTTGAGTGGCCAAGATCTGCCTCAAATTTTATGTGGATTGTGAAGAGGAAACAAATTTTAGGCATACGATTTCACTCAAATGTTCCACATATAGAGAGGATCGAGTTGATTAGCAGAAAGTTGTAACTGCAGAAGAAAAGCATCAGCATTTGGGACCTCGAGTCCCTTTTCTAGTCTTGTTAACCAAGAGTGTTCTTAAAGGGCAGGACCTGGTCAGACTTTATTAGAAATTCCATTGTTCCAGGTACCATTCTTGCACAGACTAACATTGTCATGGGGAGTCAGCTGATGAATCCCCACTGTTTTGCAGCATGTTTAAATGACGGAGAGATTTAGAAAGAATCCAATGCACTCTGGAATACAAGATACAAGTGAACCCTGCTCAACCATCAAGGAAGAATGTGTTACCTCCTTCAATGTACGGATGGTATACAATGACTCAAAACTCATATTCTTCTGCTGCATCAGCTCCCGGAGGAATCCTGTCAGTTTTAAAGCTCCAAGTCCCGTAACTTCCACACCTACCTTGCGCATAACTTTACCATGCAAAACTTGGGGAGAGAAAGAGAAAATGGGGTAAATTAGTAAGTTTCAGATCTTACAGAATTAAAAAACGGACAAAAAGCGGGAAGCAGCGATTTTGCATTTGGATATTCCAGAGGTTCACCATCCCATTATATTTTTCATGAACCTAGTGTGTTAAATTTACACTCTCTATCTCATTGTTAACCTTTAACATCATAAAATGCTAGAAATTTAGTTTTTTGAAGAAGGGGTAGCATGAGATCAAAACTGTTTGGGATGTCAAGATTATGACCACATTCTATATAACATCTTTTATAGTGTTCTTTACATATTAGACGAACAAACATTTGTGTTCTCTTTTACTGAAAATTTTATGACCACATTCTATATAACATCTTTTATAGTGTTCTTTACAATATTAGACAAACAAACATTTGTGTTCTCTTTTACTGAAAATTTAATACAGATCGATGAAGTTTTCTAGAACACAATGAGTTCACGTTAAACAAATAAGAGAATGTTTCGCAAGAAGAACCAAAATCAATAAGTAAGTTAAGCATAGATGAACAGGTGATCCGAAACCACCAGATTCCAACCATCAAATGGATTTCTATCGGATTGATGAAGTAACAGATTTAGGTCCATGCAACACTTCCTGAGAAGAAGTCAAGAAAATAGATGAGGCAGGAGGCCTGATTGGCATCTCACTCCCACCAGAAACTAAAGCTGCATCACTCATAAATAGAAATGAAGAAATGATTACTTGGAACAATGGAGGTCGCCTGGAAACCAATATTGATGGAAATTCCTGAAATTTGCCTCGCTGCATAGAGTGACAAAGTTGCCTACAGTCAAAGAAGAAGCATAAAGAGTTTATGCTCAAAGCAAGAAATTAACCAGTTTGAAATGAAAAGGAGAAGGAAGTTCCTAGCAATAGGTATGGCAAGGTCTTTGAATTCTCAATAAGTTGAGCACAAACGCACATATCACCAAGAGAAAGAAAGCATCCAACTAGAGTGATTGTGCATCAAGAAATCTAAATCGTGATACAATAGATAAAAATTGCCCCCACCCCCCCCCCCGCCCTTTCTTTTTTTTTTTCTGGTTTTTCTGTGACCAAGTAAGTGATTTACATTTGACAAGTGTGCATTTGAATGTTTGTTGGCAGACTCACAAACAGATGCTTCAGAGCAGACCTAGCTTGCTAGTTGGTAACAACGCATCACAAATAAGAATAACATGCAATCCACAATTCTCTTTATCCTCTCTCTAATATTCAAACAACTAAGGGCATAGTAAAGGAAATGAGATTTAAACCTGATTAATGGCACAGACTTCGGGAACATTCATCTCAAATAAAGTAGAGTAGATGGCCTCTTTGAGCTGCCGTCTTGATGCTTTTGCAGATTCAGTATCTAAACAAGAAAAAGAAAAGGTCTAGTCTCTCAAGACAATATGAGATTCCCTTTTTTGGGCAAAGGGTAAAACTAATGAAGGATACAAACTGTATTATACAGTGAAGACATGAGAAACGATCAGTCTATATCACTGCACAATGCAATTTGCTATATGGAGGGGCTCTGACAAGGAAGCATCAAGATCTGGGTTCAGACACTACTTCCACGATACATGGTATGCAAGCAACTTACTCACCATCATAGTGGCAGATTGGAATGGACACAACGATTGGCTGCATTGATGGCCTCACCTGCATCCTGCAATATATCAGAATCCACATCTTTAAATGTAGAAGTTCAAGATTAACAGGAAATAACGAAGTCTAAGGTTTAAATAATTTTCGTAAAAAGAAAACATCAAAATTCTTGGTAGAATTAAAATTTCAAATAATCTGATCATTGCAGATTACTAGAATTCCCAAAGTTAAATAAGAGGAGAGAGAAGAACCTGCTATACATCGTCGCGAAAAAATGCCGAAGTCTGGCATGCATTGGAGATTCGATATTGCCAAATTCCTACACATTATCCAACAATATTTAAACAGATGCAACTTCTGGTCCTGGGGCTTCACGCAAATGACGACATGTCTCATGGATGTTCCCAGACTCCCACGTGCCTCGCTAAAATTAAGGGAATGTGAATTCTTGAATCCTTACCAGGAAGGTTGCTGACCTGCCAGATGGACGATCATATTTGCTCCAACCATATTTGCAATATCCAGAACCACCTAGCTCAAGACAATGAAGGAGGCAATGAGAACACTATGATCAAGATACATGAAATCAATAGGTATCGAATCACCTTCGAGAAGCAGGGGGCTTACCATCAATTATGACGGCACCTTGTACCTGCGCTCGCTGGCTGTACATCCTCATGAACGATTGCTCAGGCACCTCCCTAGGGACCGTCCTGCAATGCTTTCGCCTCCATTAACCAACTACTCCTCCATCTAGTTCCACAAATCATCGGCTAAAATGACTTCAAAGACCTCTTCAAAGCACGGTACGAACGACAATTTGACGATCGCGATCATATCGATCATTACGAATTGAATAATCTACTCGCATCCGAAACGGCCGAAGAGAACTCACTGAATCGGGTAGCCGTGCCGCAGATAAGTCTCGGCGAAGAGGATCGATTCCCAGGGCTGGTTCGGGCACTCCTCGTGGAGGAACCAAATCCAGAGGGGATCGTCGGACACGAGGGACCGCCACGACTTGCACACCAGGCTCGTCCGCATCGCGTCCTTCGGCCCCAGCAGCCGCAGAATCTGCACCAGCACGTCCTCCGGGAGCTTCTCGAAGTCCCCCCGGGACGACGACGGCTGGGCCGAGGCCGCCCCGCCGCCGGCGGCGAGGAGGGCGGCCGGTTGGACGCCAACTCGACGATCTTCCTCAGGATCGACGACATCGCCGGCCGGAACGGCGACGGGGAGCGGACGGCGAGACGAAGGAGGAGAGTAGACCGGGCAGGTGAGGAAGTGAGGATTTTTCATCATTTTGCCTTTTTTTTTTTGTTGGCGGGGTGCGAAAGGCGATGACGTGGCCAGTGAAAAACGCGCCACGTGGCGAAACGAGGGCTCTGGTCTTAAATAGCCTCTTCGAGGAGATCTCTCTTCGAGGATCGAATTTTCTTTCCCGAAGATTTTCCCGGAAAATTCACCGCATCATTGCAGAAGAACCGGTCGGAAAGACGACTGAAGCGAAACCCCGAGAAAATCACTGCCTGCCGTTCGGAGAAACTAAGGAGATCCTGGAGGAGAGAGAGATGCGTCGCTCGCAGAGAAGAATCGAGGGGCTTTGGAGGATCGTTCCGGCCAGGCCCGCCGCCGGCGACGGCGGAAGAGGCCAGGCGAGGCGGCGCCGAGGGTCGCGCGGACCCACCAGTCGAAGGCCCTCAGCAATCGGAGTCGCGATGGTTGACCCAGACGCGCGAACCCGGATCATTGGAAGAGGAGAATAGTTTATTAAAAGCTTATAAAAAGTAAGCCTTTTGAAAAGGGCAACTCAATCAGACCTGAAAAGGAAGGAAAAGGGCGGGGACTAAATTATACACATTAAGAAACGCAATTGACCGTGCTGAGCTGCCTTAAAAAATATTATTAATACCCTGAAAAATTTTAAATTGATACATTTGTGATAAATTTATCTCAAACCGATACTTATGACAAATTTTCTTTTTTAATTTTACAGTTAAATTATTAAGTTAAATGATACGTGATAATTGACTAGATCAATTTGAGATTTTACGCCGATAAAATAAATATAAAGAAATGAAAAAGATGATCTGGAGGAGAGGGATTTGAACCCGACGTGAATCGAACACGCAACCTTCTGATCTGGAGTCAGACGCGCTACCATTGCGCCACGGATCCTCGTTGTTATACTTTCCCAGCTTTAATATCTATACACTTTAAGTTTTACGTGGCGACATCCCCCCGACACGTGTTCTCGTCTCGTGCTTTTAACCTTTTTTTTTTTTTTTTTCCTCATTTTACCTTGAAGGAACATGTTTGTGCGAGCTGATGATTCATTGCCGATTCCTTCTATACCAAACACCCTCTTTCATAGGCATGGTAAATAGAAGAAGTTAGATTTGTTGACCAAAGCATTTTTCTCAAAGATTGACGGTCATGATTCAATACCTAATTTTAGAAAAAAGGGGTTCAGATTTGATTGTCAGTTTTGATCTTTAAAACAATGGGCACGAGAATTTACTATCTACAACATGTGATTATTTGTGACGTTAAGATACTCATCTCCTCTAAAAGAGAATCTTTTCTACAGGGTCGAGATATTTTTGTATTTCATCAATTAGCTTTTAATTGGTATTAGACAAGATTGGCTCTTCGAGTAAGAATTAAAGAAAGTTCACTTTGCCCTTGACAAGTCTGTATCGCATACCGCATCTTCGAATCTAATCGGTCGGATTCTCTTTTCATATTATTTTATCCATCTACATCAATTTGCAATGAATTTCTTGCCCCCCCAATGAATTCTTGGATGGAAATTTATTCAAATAGGAATGTGACTTGCCCATGTCAGAAGAAAACGATTCGGCATCGATTCCTTTCCCTTCTTTCCTGCCCGAATCAGCAAGAGATTTTCATCGTTTTGAAAGCATTAGTGTCTAAGTAAGGAAACACGTGGATGTGTGTGTGCGTCTGCATTAAATTTTCAAATTAAAAATCTGTATTTACAATTAGATAATGATAGGCAATCATAAAATTATAATTAAAGTCACCTTCCTGAAATTGACAGTGCCTTCTCCACAGCACCAATTACCTACTATTTTAAGTAGCTCGTAATGAAATTTACCAAAATTCATGATTTCTACAAGGAACTCATATGCTCCATAAAAAATGATAAGTACGTCATTCTATATATATATATAATAAGAGTTTGGCTCATTCCTTGAAGTAACCCATTTTATATATTTAAGATGTCACTATAAGGAATTCACACGCTAATAAGAGTTTGGCTCATTCCTTGAAGTAACCCCATTTTATATATTTAAGATGTCACTATAAGGAATTCACACGCTTCTTAAGAAATGATGGAAATTCATCAAAATCGTGATTTTTATAGAAATATATTGTGACTATATCTGCTCGAACTGTCTAAGTATGCAATAGCGCAATAGCCATCAACACTTGATTAGCAACTGTAATGTCATCAAACTCGAATAATTTGAATGTTCATATTCAACGATATCACTTTTCACCATAAATCCGATGCCTAGGCAGCAGTAATGCCAGTGGAATGCACAAGAACTCATGCAACTGGGGCTGGGATCTTCCTTTCTCCGCCAAAAGAGGAAGATGATGCAAGTGTCACGGGCCAAAAGAAAGTCGCCGCGCGATCATGATCCCAATCAATCAGCCCGTGACACAAGCATCAGAAATTGTTAAAGGCTCTTGCAAAGTAGCTAAAAAGACCCTTTCTCGCATAAGATAGCGCTCATCATTTTTTGTCTTGATCATTAACAGGCTTCTAGAGTCCAATATGATAGGCTGAAAAGTGTGCATGTGCTATGCAAGGGAATAGGGTCTGGCGGCAAAGTGGATCATTGGAAAGTTGAGCTTTTCAGAAAGCTAAATTTTACATGGGAGAGGAGACATGAAGGTGCATGCCCAAACTGGAATCTCTTTCAGGTATTTCAGCACAAATTGCAGAAGAAACAGTCAGACAAGATAGCTTTAAGAGCACATCAACATGCGCATTCTCTTAGGTCATGATGTTTGACTCTGCATATTTAGAATTAACTTCTGCATGAACACCTATGAAAAAGGTAGTAAACCAAAGGAACCTCCACATTTGATTTTCACCACAATGATAAACTCCACTACACAATAATCCACATTTTGCACTTGCTTTTTGATGTAATGGTCATTCTCCAGCTCTAGGGTGGATATCTTTCTCGGCAACATGAGAGTATGCGAGCACACCAGATGAGAAAAGTAATGCTACCACCGGAAGACCGACATTTGAAAATCCATCGGGACAAGATTCCTCTTGCAATTTGCCTATTCATATACAGATACTGACTGTTGAAGACAAACGAAAGATAGTTACCTCAGCTAGTCGTGAAAGATCCATGATTTTCTTATGATCCTGGAGGCATGAAATGTGCTCCCTATCGACAGAGCGACCAGTTTAGGACCAGCTATAGGAACTAAATTACGGGTGTGCAAGAAGAAATGTCATTTTCAGCTAGCTAGCTCTATTGAGATTCTTAAGCCACCATTGCCCGTGTTAGAAACTCTCCCCCTGTTTTGCTAGTAAATGTTCAAGCATATTAATGGGAGACACTTGCCGGCGATGAATTAAGGCAGAGTAGCTCCATGAAACCGCTGCTTCTACCGAACCAAATTTCAAAGGCCGGGATTCAATTTTCGAATTTCTAATCCTGGTGCTCGTGGGCTGAAGAACTTACTCCTTGTGGGATTAAAACCATCAGTGACAACCACAGGATCTGTCAATAGGGCAAAGGTTTGAGATTTCGGGGGGATGATCAGCTTTCCGCAGGAGGAGAGGCAATTTGGTTATTCTAACGTGAAATTTTATTTAAAGATTTGCGAATTTCATTTGCGAAATTAAAAATGTGTAAGTGGTGATTCATCAAAAGTTAAGAGACTTTCCACTTAGAAAAGAGAAAAAGAAAAAAAGTGTAAATCCCAAAGATACAAACTAGCTTTCTCAATAATAAATTTATTCAAAATTTATTTTTTAACTACCAAAAACCTCAATTTAGTGTACCTTGTGATAAATTTAACCAAACTATCATAAAATATTTATAACAAATTTATCATTTATTAGTTTCCGTTAAATTAGATTAAAATCACCGAAACATCTATGATAAAAAAAATGGTAAAATCCAAACTAATATACACTCGTTAACCGCCGTCATCCAACTTAACAATTTATAAATTTATTATAGATAATGTTGAATCCATGCTCACTTGGACAAGAGGCCCTAGACCATCTTCGGGGCTCCGGATGGCGCACCGGTTGCTGAGGGACGTGGATGCCGACGGATGGGAGCGCCCCGATTTCCCCATCACCTGCAAGTTCTGCCTCGACGACAACCCTTGCGTTCGCATGGTACAATCCTTCTCCATCTCCATCTCCTTCTTCTCTCCTCCGATCTCGCTCTTTCGCTTGTCTGGTCCACGCCTCTCTTTTGGATTTCGTGTTCGCCGCCTTCGAATACCATTCTCTTTGGTCATTCCGTTCTCAGTGGTAGCTTGAATTCGAAGCCAACATCGCAGCGAGACGAGCATGGCGCGTTGTTGTGTCAAGTCACTGATTAGGCTGTTTTAGAGTAGCCCAGCAGCAGAACGGTGCCACCACTGCACCCCCAGGGCTGTCATTTAAGTGGGTTAGGTTGGGTATGGTCTGATTCGGATGTAGTCCTTGATAACTTATGTTGACTCATTTTTTCATAATACAAATTCAGCGATCCAATCGGGATTTGGACCCATATCCATATCC
The DNA here is from genome assembly GCA_014182575.1 of Eucalyptus decipiens. Taxonomy (NCBI): domain Eukaryota; kingdom Viridiplantae; phylum Streptophyta; class Magnoliopsida; order Myrtales; family Myrtaceae; genus Eucalyptus; species Eucalyptus decipiens. The sequence continues at coordinate 23,854,871 of CM024614.1, read as the reverse complement.
ACACCCAACCCAACTCAAGCGATAATGCTCAGCAAAATTTCTCCTTCAATCATTGCCTACGAAGAGTGGGACAACCCTGTGAATAGACTTGTCAAGCCGGTGAAGGAGCTTGGGTTTCACCCGTAACACAACCGGACCCATGCTCTTTCTATTCTTCTTCTTGAACGTTGCTGTCATCATCATGGTCGCCTGGCGTTAGTCTTCATCTTTGTCTCTTCTGCTGTCTGCACCTAGAAATTGAATTCGAGATCTCTGACTTCTGAATAGTTTGAAATTAAATATTCAACCATTTGCTCGACTAGGTGACCTCTTAGGGTGCATCTTAATCATCTATTTTATTCATTACGTCCCTTTTTTGTCCCAAACATAGGGTGCGTTTGATTCAGCATTCCTAAGAGGCTTTCAGCCTCAAAAACCCCTTGGGAAATATTGGATGTTTTAGCAATCATTTCAAGAGCTTTCAGTAAAAGTCGACGTGGGAAAGTTCGAAAGTTCTAATGTTAATAGGAAGTAACTTTGAGCTTTCAGCATCAGCATTTGACCAAATGCTGAAATTTTGTTTTTCCAAAACTATCATAACTCATTTTTCAAATTTCTTATTTTTGCTCTCGTTATTATTTTTTTAAATGCCAACATAATGCTAAAAAAATCAAATTTATATAAATGCTAAAAAAATTAAATATATTTTGGTCTTTTTAAAAAAATATTTTATATTTGATTTTTTTTGATATTTTTTTAGCATTATTGTCAACATTTATATTTAAAAAATTGCACATATTATTTTTTTTCAATTTTTTTCAATTTTAAACAAATAAAAATTAAAAAATTCCGACAAATGGTTTGGTCAGGTCATAAAAAAAATTAAAAAATTAAAAAATTCCGACGAAGGGTTTTTTTAAAGAAATTATATATATGTATTTGATTTTTTAGCATTATTTTCAAATTTATATTTAAAAAGTTACATACATTATTTTTTCAATTTTAAACAAATAAAAATTAAAAAAATTCGATGAAGGATTTGGTCTTTTTTTTTTAAATTATATATATGTATTTGATTTTTTTAGCATTATTGTTAAATTTTATATTTAAAAAGTTGCATATATTATAATTTTTTTCAATTTTAAACAAATGAAATTAAAAAAAAAAAAAAACTAATATTAATCATCCAATGAGCTTTTCAAATGTGTTTTCTATCAAACAAAGCATTTCTCTTAAAGTTGCTTCTCAAAGTATAATTTATCAAACAGTCTTTGCATTTGCTTAAAGTCCTTTAGGCTAAAATACTTTGTATTTTCCCAATGAGTTTCAAAATCCGAATCAAACGCACCCATAATCCACTTTGGACAATTGCTTGTCCCACTCCCCCAGCCACACAAACAAAATCAAAGATTTATCAGCAACATCTAAAAATGAAGCATATCACTATGAAAACTCTTTTATCGATTGGTGTAAACTAAGTAGCACCGACACCTATATATGACATGTGACACAACACGCCATCACGTTATTTATCAAAAAACAAATAATTATGACACATTGGATACATTGTATATTAAATGTATATTAAATGTATATTTTATATATATACATAATATAATTATCATTTTTATGATTATTTTGATCAAATTAATTTGATTAAAATTCATAAATAAATAAATAAATAATAAAATCTGGAATAATTTTACACTAAAAATATTAATACATCATTTATTAATATAATTTATTGTTTTAATTTAACAAATTCAATTGATCCATAAGCTTGGAGGAAAAAAAGTAATTCACAATCTAACCTCGGGTGTCAGACGTGTTGGAAGAGAAAAGAAAAAAAACTTGAAAGTGAATTATATCTTATGGAAAGTCAAAGTCAAAAAAGAAGAGAATACTAGATTTTTTTTCTTTCCCCATTTATTATATTTATTTTTTCACAAATATACAAATTGACCCCTCATTTATTAAAAAATTTTAAAATTGACTTCGTGTATCAAAATCATGTGTGGAAAACTTGCATGTGAGAATTTCAATTTGAGTGTTAGAGAGTATTAAAAAAATTGATTAAGTGTCAGATTTTCCAATACATGTTAATCAAGTTTCAAAAAGTGTTAGACACATGTTGGAGTATACGACATGACATGAAGGCTTTCGAAAAGTGTTGGTGTTTCCTAAGGCATAAACATCAACATTTTCACCACCGCCCTCAGTGGCGTAATTGGCTCGAGCTCTCTCCCTCTCATGAAGGGGAGAAGTTCGAATCCCAGATTCTTATTTGGAGTATTGTGGTGGTGGGTTATGCAGTCGCTCCCTTAGGGTTTGCTCGCCGGCTGTTGGCTTACGAGATTCCCTGCACTCAATGGCCAGAAGAACAAGAAAAAGCCGAACGATAGAGAGCTCAATGGCCAACACTAGACTCCATCTATTAGGACATTCCTACATTTCCGTCCCCCTTTCGATCCTTGGATTTGCAAACAATGAGCTTTGACTGAACAAAAATATCATCTCGTTTTGTTCCCTCGAGTTCCTTGGCCTAGGCGGTTTTCAATTTGGACATTGTGCGAAGGAAATCTCTATGTAATCACTTAGGGTCTGTTTGATGATGTGTCAAATTGTGTTTAATTCTATATTTTTGTTTCCCGAAACAAAAAAATTGAATAGAAATGTGTTTGATAACTTTTTTATTCTCAAAAATAGATTTATAACAAAATCAAGAAGTTAAAAAAGATTGTTTATTTGTTTTTGGGAACAACTCTAGAATCAAGTCTTTTTTTTTTTTTTTTGGTGACCCAAGGAACCCCGCACGGACAGCAGCCGGAGGTAAACCACTGGGGACAACACATGCTAGCCACCACACACGTGCCATCGAGTAAGTCGCCAAGAGTCTCAAGCTAGCCTTCTCGCAACTTGCGTTGCAGGAGCTTCGAACACTAGACCTCCTCAATGGAAGTCTAGCGTCTACTCAGCTGAGCCACTGCAGCGGGTGGTGTCTTTTCTTTTTCTTCTTCATTTTCCACTAAGAGGCTTGGGTTGATGAGGCTCAACCTTACTAGCCCTCATTTTGTTGGTCAAGAAGAAAAAATTAAAAAAAAAAATCATAGTCATAAAAAAATTGAGAGTTGTACCAAGGGTATTTCTATGACGAGAATATATATTTTGAATAGTTACCGAATACTTTCAAATGCTTAAAAACTTGTCTAGCAAATAAAAAAAAAAATATTTTTAAGTAAAAATTATTTTTGAGAAGAAAATGGTTATCAAATGTATCCTTACTTTCTCATTTGATCCTAACTCGACCATTGCTCCCTAAGGTCACCGCTCTTTCTTGTTCATCTATTTTTTATTTTTTTTTTCGGTCGAATTTCTTGTTCATCTTGCCAAGTGAAAATGCACTTGATCATGTCCTTATTTGAAAGTAATATCGTTACCTCAAGGGGGTGCATGATAACCAAAATTTCTATTCCATAAATAATTTTTCTATTCCAAACCCGTTTCTAAAATAAACCCGTTTGATAAACCTACTCAATTTTTTCCATTTCGAAATAATCTATTCCGTAAATTGATTTGAAAGAAATCGAAATGAAATTTTCTACTTCGATTTCTCCAGAAATCGAAATAATTTCTCCCACTAAACTCTAATTTCGGTGAGTCCTCCCTCATCTCCTCTACGTCTCTGCCTCCTCCTCTTCATCCACCTCTCCTCGTTTTATTAAAAATAAAAATAAATAAAAATAAAAATATTCATTTTATTCATTTAAAAATAAAAATAAATTTATTAAAAATAATTTATTTATGATAAATAAAAATAATTTATTTTTATTTGCCTTGAGTGTTTTGCCAAATAAATTTATTTTTAATGATATTTTTATTTTATTTTTTATGATTTATTTATTTTATTATTTATTTTTTTTGTTACTAAATCATTTTTATTTTTATTTTTTATATTAAAGGCCATCGGTCGTTGCCGCCGCCGTCCGAAAGAAAGAAATTTTGTATCGTTATCAAACGAATTTCTATTTTCAGAGTAGAAATTTTGTGTCGTTATCAAACGGTTATTTTTGTTTAAACTCTTTTAGAAATAGAAATAAAAAAATCTATTTCTGTCCAAAACTATTTCAGAATAGTAATACATCATTACCCCAAGCCTTTATTGATATAACGTCTATTTTGAAAAAAATAAGTGTACTTCGGGCCTAATTTGAAATTTTCTCGTGACAAAAGAGACAAAAGAACAAAAGAGGGGGAAAAAGAGGATGAAAAAAAGGGAAAATGTCACAAATGGTCCCTATACTATTACCTAATGTGCAATTTCGTCCCTGAACTTTCGATTGGCTCAATTTGGTCCCTGAACTATTGATAAATGCCCGATTTGGTCCCTAAATTTTCAATCGGCTCAATTTGGTCCATGAACTATTGATAAATGTCCGATTTAGTCCTTCGTTATTATTTTTCTTTTTTTTTTTTTTTGCTTATAGTAACGAAATTGAAAAAATAAGAAAAAATAACGAAAAAATAAGAAAAAATCGTAATGAAAAAAAAATAACCAAAAAAATAGTAAAAAAAAGAAACCCTAGCGGGCACGTTCATCTTCCTCGCGGAAAAACGAGGGTTGACACCGGCGAGGACTCCGCTTGGGTGGCACCTGGGCGAGGGGCGTCACGGGCGCGAGGCTTGCCGTCGGACATCGGGGAAAGGCGAGCGGCGGCAGGGCTCCGGCGGCGTCGGGTCACGGCAGGGACACGGGCACAGCGCGGTTGAGCATCGGGCGGAGGCGAGCGGGGCGTTCGGGTCGTGGCCGGCTGCGGGGCTCTCGAATCCGCGTCGGACACTCGAGCGGCGAGATCGGGACAACGATGGCGTCTGTGTCGGCACGGCCGGGGCGGGGACGTCGAGCGCCGGGTCGCGGCGGCAAGGATCGGCTCGGCTCAGAGCGTAAGCGCCGGTCGTCGCCGGTCGTCGGGCGAGCGTTGAGGTGCGCGGGACGCGGAGGTCGCCGGATCTCGGAAGTTGCGGCGACCGAGGCGTTGCAAGGTCGACGGGCGGCGGCGAGACCGGTGGAGCGGCGGTGGAGCAGAGAGGGCTCGTGGGTCGCCGGAGCGGCCGAGGTCCGCCGCGCAAAGGGCTGGGTGCGGGCAAGGCGCTTCCGCGAGGAAGATGAACAAAGACCCGCTAGGGTTTTTTTTTTTTTTTTCATTACTATTTTTTTGGTTTTTTTTGTTACGATTTTTTCTTTTTTTTTCGTAATTTTTTTATTTTTTCAATTTCGTTACTATAAGCAAAAAGAAAAAAAAGAAAATAGTAATGAAGGACTAAATCGATATTTTGTCAATAGTTTAGGACCAAATCGGCTAATCGAAAAGGGGATCAAATCGACATTTATCAATGGGGGCGACCAAATCGAACCCAATCGAAAGTTCGTGTGCGAAAAAAAAAAGGATGAAAAAAAGCTTTGCTCGTCGGTACCAATCCCTTCCCGCGCTCCCCCATCGCCGCCTTTGCAGCCTGCACCGGCGATCGGCTTCGACAACCATAGCCTCTAAGCCAAAGAGCTCCGATCTCCCTCTTTCGCCGGTTCGCTCCGTGCACCTCTCCCTTGGGTATGTGCTCACCACCTCCAGATACCGTTCTCTTGGTCATTCCACTCTCGATGGTAGCTCGAATTCGAAGCCAGCATCGCAGCAGGACGAGCGCCGCGCGTTGTCGTATCGGCTCGCTGATCGAGCTGTTTTTAGAGTAGCCCTGCAGCAGAACGGCTGATCAGCGAGCCTACTTCATTGGAACGGTGCCGCTGTACGCTGCATTGACCAGTTCAGTCCTTCCCTTGAATGGTTTTGCCTCGGTTTCTTGCTCATTTGCCTGCCCTTTTCTTTTTCCGGAACGAGGGTTCCTTGTTCGATAGAATGCGATGGTAGTTGGTTCCGGTTTTCTCGAGACGAGTTTGGCTTGGATCGCTGGCCATGAATACACCCCCCCTCGCATGGCCCGTTACATCTCCTTGCGAGCTCTCGGCCACGTTCTTTGCATGCTGCATAGTTTGCTTTTACGTTCTTTATATTCTACCTCGTTAATCGTGTCAGTTTGCTTTTTAAGGTGCCTTAGCTGAAGGGTTTATAGTGCCATCCTCTGATTTGTTTTCATCTGACCTATCTTTCTCTTTGTGCTGTTGGGCATATGTAATTGAATGCAGAATCTGCCACCGTCCATTTACAGTTTTCAGGTGGGGACCAGGTCGCTATGCTAGATACAAGAAAACTGAAATTTGCCAGACTTATTGCAAGTTGAAAAAAATCTGTCAAGTCTGCCTTTGGATCTTGAATATGGGTTGCCAGTTCAGGTTCGAGATACTGCTTTATCGATCAGCTCACACGATGCCATTCCCAAGAGTGATGTAAACAGGGAGTACTCCGCAGAGGAGCATGATCGAATAGTACTCTCTCTCTCTCTCTCTCTCTCATGCACTGAGTCCACATTGGTCCTTGCTTGCACAGTTGCACTTCATGTTTTCTCCCCCATCCATGTGCATTCACATTATAATTAGGAGAATATTGGAAACAGTGAGGCTGTTAAGAGTGGTAGCTGCAAAGTTATCACAGTATGCGATGATTGCTTGTAGACATCCCTTGGTTTGTGATAAATTCTGCTAAAGGGAGGTTCTTAGGCAAAAATGCACCTGATGTGAGAGTGGTGGTGAGAAATATTGTGCTTGAATTTGTCATATTGTCTGTTAAATGGGTTGAGTTGCATTAGAGATGTTGCAGTACACATGAGCTCTGATCGATAAGGAGATTTCTTTGGATAAAAATTTTCTTCTGATAATTGCAGTTGTTTTTGATTAGCAAAGAGCCTTGATTATCATGTCCATCTTGAGTTAGTTAGAGCTATGCTGAGTTGGTTCATAGGATAAGTATGATCCTGGTATCAGAGGTGAGAAGTTTCACCCTTAAATGGTATGTTTCATATTGTTCATTGAAAAATTAGGCTACCCAATGGCTTGTGTGAATAGCGCTACATTCACAGGCTTCAACCCATCCTTGAAAGGTCTTCGCATGATAATGTTTTGCTAGTCGTTGCACTTGTCCGTGATAAATAGAGAACCTTAATATGATTCGGTTGTTCTAATGTACTTCTGTATATGCTCATTGTTCTTTTTCATCATTTGGGGTGGACCTTTGTGTTATATGCTTAACCAAGAAATTGTATTATGTGGAGATTGATAGTGAGTCTCACCAGTAGTTCAGAATTATCATGAAACTTGTTACCATTACTGTGCAGGCTAGGGCTGAATTAGATTATGAATCCTCATATCGCAAGGTTTGGCCTAATGATACTGTTCTGAGACTTCAAAGAACGTCGTATTACAAAAGAAACAGAGCATGTGTTTGCAGCTTCTACATTAGGGGGAGTGCACCAGAGGTGCTGAGTGTCCATATAGGCATGAAATGCCAGTAAATGGGGAGTTGTCTCAGCAAAATATAAAAGATCGTTACTCTGGGCATGTCTCTTGCCTTGCATTGCATTTATTGTGCAAAACCTCCTTAATTAGTCCCTTGCTGTGCATATCCGTGTTCTTGCCCTTGGACGAACACATTTCATGGTTTCCCGGTTTCTTGATCTCAAACTGTATTGGTGTGAAATAGAAAGCCTCTTTGCAAGTTATATATGTTGCCAAAAGTATGCTCATGCATTCGAGACTCTAATGATTTGTTTGGGGAGGAGGGAGAGGTGAGTAATATTGGTAGTGGGTTAAGAAAATGGGAGAAATTTTAAATTTTTTTTAGAAGAAAAGAGTACCAAATTATGAAAATTTTCATCCCTTCCTACATAAAACTGTTCCTTCATTGTTTGATGTTACTTTGATGTTCTTTTCTTGATATTTGTCTTTTCATCTGCTTGGGTGCGTGGTATGTTATTATTCCCCCTGGCAAAGCTACTTAACTTAATGCATTTTTTGTCAAAAGCTTATGCATTTTGGTTTAAGTTTTGACCTACCTTTTAGTTGAGAATTTAAATGTTATTCATGAAACTTTTTTTCCTCTTTTTGCATATTTGAATGAGTTCATATAGGAAAGTTGGGCGAGTTCATCTCATGGATTATGTTTAAATTCTTTTATCTTTTGCAATTAGTTCTATGTTCTTTTGAGACTAAAGTGAAGATTGTTCTCTATTTTCTTCTTATGTTGTGAGTTATTTTTTGAGGGGCTTTCAAAAACATCTATTCATGCTATTGTGTCGAGTTATGATCCTCAAGAATCTTATACTGCGATTATTGTGGGTTTTTCTCTTTAATATTTTAGTTTGACATGGCAATAAAGAGAAAGGATGCAAGGGAGTAGACACTGATAGTGCCATTTATTAGGCCTGCTAGAAGTGAAATATTGGCCAGGTTTTGGTAGCTCCAGGTGAAGCTTTTCATCTTGCATTTGTTGTTGTTAATGCCGTCAGTAAAATTCTCAATTAGATTTGAGTTTTTTTCAGAGGAATTTCTCTTGCCATTTTGTGTAAGTGAGGTAATGTTTCACATGACCGGCTAGATGATTATTTAGTCTGCTCAAACTTCTTGACGATTGTAAGATTAATGAAGGTTTTTTTTATAATTGAATCTTAATAGGGAGCACACAATTTGCTCGACATTGTCTTTGTGTATACAACATCTATTACCCCTTTCGTTTTGTATATGTCAGAATTTGATTGCTTATTTTAATGGATTTTTGCATAATATTTCCAGAGTAAATGCTTCAGTGGCTCTAAAGTTGCTTAACAAGGCTGGGGAGATGCCCTCATTGGAGCCCCCTGAGGATGAGAGCATCAGAACCCTGTATGTGGGTTCAACGAGGAGGATTTGAGGGATAATTTCTTTGCCCACATTGAAATTGAATCTATAAGGATGGTGCTTCAACGAGCATGTGCTTTTGTGACATATACAACCAGGGAAGGTGCAGAAAAAGCTGCAGAAGAGCTCTCAAATAAACTGGTGATAAAGGGGTTAAGGCTGAAGCTGATGTAAGGTAGACCTCAAGCCCCAAAACCACAAACTGAAGGTTCAGAAGTTGCACGACAGCAGGCAGCTGTCCTTCCTGGTGGGCTGCTACCAAGGGAGTTATATCTCAGCAACAGAGTCAAATGCAAGCGCCTGGTTCTCAGGACCAGGGTCCAGCAGTGCACTACTACAACATTCTACTGCCTCTGCAGCCAGAGAGAACCTTCTATCCCTCCATGGACCCCTGAAGGATGGGTGCAATTGTTCCTTCCGAGGAAGGGTCTTTCAGTGGGCCCTCAGGATCCAGCGAGAACAGGCCACAGCAACAAGGGCAGCATTATGCTTACTCCGCAATGGCCCTGCCTCATGGGCAATATTATTCCCATTTTTACCCTTCTTATGGTTATATGATGCCTCCCCTCCTTATCAACAGTACCAACTGTCAAACCCATCGACAGTGCCTCCACCGCATCCCCCTCTGGCAACTCTGCAGTATCAGCAGGATCCTGTGCAATCTGTGTCCGCACCCTTGAGTTCTGCACTCGTTCCACCACCAGCACTACCATCATCTTTGGGGTCTACACCTGGGGGCTCTGTTCCACCAGTGTCTTCCTAGTAATTTACTGTTGATTTTAAGCTAGAATTGTGTTCATGCTCCTTGTTTCTCCAATGCTAAGGTATGTATGGTTGACATTCATTTTGGTCGTAAGGCCTTTTGCAAGCTGGCCCTTAGAGGGCTAATAATTGTAACATAGCCTTTTGATTATCAAGACCTGTTCATATTGTGACTTTAGCTAGTTGAACTTTCAGCTTTGATTTTTACAGTGATGGGAGGGAGAGCTGCAGGAAGGCAGAAGAGGCAGAAGCTGGATTTACTTTGCTCCCTTGACGCTTGGGGGCTCTGCAATGTGGAAAATCATTTTGTGTCTGTCACAAAAATGACTGGATGTGATCGACTAAGCTCGTTGTGCACGTGCTATGCTTGTTATCCTCCGTGTCGTTTGAATTGTGGAATCGGCCACTCCAGTTAACCGTCCTATACAAAGAAAAATATTTATTTGTTGCTATTTATCCTGGGTTCTGGGCAATCGCTGAGGGCATAATCAACAGACACGATTGTGGTTCTTTCTGGCTTTCTTTTCCCATTATTTTCCTGTGTTGGGGAAGTGTAAATTGCAAAGTGAATGCTGGTTATGCAATTTAATGTTTTCTTGGTCTGTTGATTGATGTGCTGGACCTAATGAGAGAAGAAAGTTCTCTAAATTTACTTGAACCGTGCACTTTTGAGCTATCTTGCTAGATGTTGTTGCTTGGTATTTGGAGTAGTGGATTACCGTGTCCCCCTGCCACTAGTGCTTGAAAATCATATGATGATCAGTTCCAACTTTTCGGTGTTATCGTAGATTTTTTCTCCTTTTCTGGCCTTTTAAAATGTTTTGGGTGAGAATATCTTGTTATTCTTATCTTGGTAAGTACCTGACAAGTGAGGAGTGAGAGGATTGTATATTCCTTTATAGGGCGTGAGAGGTTGCCTGGCCTTGTCAAATTGAAAAGAAAGAAAGACGATCTCCTGTTGTTTTTTGGAGCTAAGAGAAGGGGCATTGTAGCTTGCTTGTTTCTAGTGTGGAATTACTCATGTTCAATGGAAGGTGCTCGATGTTCAAAAGGATGGTTTTCAGCTTTGTTTTGTGGACGTGATTACTCTTTGTTGAACCGACTTATGAAACCATATCTGTCACGTGATCAACCATATGCAGAATATGATCTAGAGAACGAACATCAATTGCTCAAGAATCATTGTTTTTTAAGGCATATCTGTCACGTGATCAACCATATCTGTCACGTGATCAACCATATGCAGAATATGATCTAGAGAACGAACATCAATTGCTCAAGAATCATTGTTTTTTAAGGCATTTGAGATGAATTGCTGTGCTGGTTATCTGCTCTGTTTTTCTCCAGCTTTTCTTCATCTTGTCTGGGCATTGTAATGATGGTTGATGGCATTGTGTATATGCAAATTTGGTCTTTTTTTAATCTTACCAGATGTCTTACTCCAGAAGGTCCAATTGTTTTTCCTTCTCATTCACCTAGTTGAATCTTGATCTGTGTCTTGTATCAATTTTTTTTGGAGCTTCTGTAAACCTCTCTTACTGTTAGTTCATTGATGTGTAGGCGGTGGATGTGCATATCATGGTTGACCCATAGACAAGGGAATCTCGTGGTTATGGGTTTGTAATTATGTCAACTATTGAGGAGGCTGAGCGGTGCATCAAGTACTTGTTATAGTCAAGGAAGATCGTACTCTAGATCTAGATCCCATCCCCCTTGTCGCCAGTGTATTGGCATGATTGCTCCTACTCTCCATATGACTCCAGGAACTACTCACCGGATGATCATTATCACAGAAGGAGCCGCTGTCAATCTATTTCTAGAATTGTCTCGCCAGGAAGAGGAAGATACCCTAGGAACAGCTATTCCCGAGGAGGAGGAGATACTCCCTTAGCGAAGCTCCAAAACTTAGGAGAAGGTCAAGGTAGAGTTACTCTCATAGCATCTCAATAAGCCTGAGGAGGGGTTCTAAGCGAAGCTACTCATCCAGGTGCAGGTATTAGAGGGTTAGCTATTCTTCTAGGAGCTTCTCTGTGTCATAGTGTTAGTGCAAGTTCCAGAGCAGTTTCAAGGTCTAATACGTCAAGGTCATCATCACCTTCAGCTTAAGAAATGTTTCTGTGGAAGGGGATATCGAATTTGTTTGTTAGTTGTCTGGTTTGTCCATGCTGGTTTAGTGCTCGGCATTATGGACTGGGAGTTCAGGATTTTGTATAGCCCTCCTCGCCGGAAGGCAAACTCTTCTTTGGTTACCACGTGCCGTCTCTCTAGCAGCTAGAATTATCTAATATGTGTCGCGCCACTACTTTACTGTTACATGGTCATATTTTTTAAGACTTACTGTTATATGGATCCGATTTTCAATTAATCTGGGAAGAGCCATCTTTATGGTTAGTTTTGATTATTTCATTCTTAGACAGAAACCACTCTTTCCATGCCCTGTCGGCATGGTCCAACATCGACCTGTCCTGGTGGTGATGCGAGGGTCAAGTGGGTCTTGCCTGAACCGGATGTTTGAATCCGATAATTGAGTGAATATTGTTGCCTTAGCAATTTAATGTTGTAATTAACAGTGAGGACTTTCCAAATCGATAGAATCAGATGAACTCAACATTACCAACGATAAAGAAATCCAATCTTCAGTGTCCTACTCATTCCCAGTTTAAAAGTAAGAAGGTTCTTAGACGAATCCAAAGATTCGAGTGAAGTTGAACAAAACGTGAGGAGGGGGTGGCCAGTAGTTACTCTGGTTCGCGGGCTCTGCGGAAAGAAGTTCGCTCCTTTAAAGGGGAAAAAGAAGGGAAGTTGGGTAAAACCAAGCTTTTTCTTACCAATATTCACACAAATGAGCAAAGACTATACATATGGAAGCTCGATTATGCAGACACAAATTCATAGGTTTCACCCTCTTCAATGCCGAATGACATATGGCGATGATTTCTCGCATCCCTATTTTGATAATTTGCAGAATGACGGAAAGCAAAGGTAAAGGGAAGGAAGCTCTTTCCCTGAACTCTTTTCAAACTTCCCAGAGCACCCCAGCACACCATGGAAGGCCTCTACTTTTTCGTGGAAGCAAAGGCGCTGTCAAGCCAGTTTAAGGATGTTCTCCAGAGCCGTGAAGAATGCTAGACTTCTCCGTAGTTGCCAGTACATGGCAGGAATTGCATCTCCCTCTTTTAGTTTCTGCATTGCCTGCATATGGACATCAGATGCGAGCGGATCAAGTGAAGAAGACTCATTGAACTGGATAAAACTGCTGTTGATTTTTCTCAGATGTTCATCTCCTTTATCAATAAGTCATGTACGCTATATTCGGTCTTCCTCATATTGTTAGATCGTCTTTCCAGCAGAAGTTTGAATGAACAGAGCAATGCTCTCCCAAAGCCTGCTTACATGTCGGGAGTTCCTCGACTTCTTTGAAGGAGATTGTTCAGCTTTGGCTTCATTGATGAAGAATCCGAAACAATGCATCTCTATACTTTTCTCAGGAAGGGGTGAATGTGAAATATTCGTCATATAATATTCTTCCGCTTTCTAAATTCACGAGTGATAGGTGATTTGCTAACCTCGATTTCATTCGCATTAATTGAAACATAGGAACTGGTTATGGTTTTTGTAATGTATGTCGATTATCACACCCCGATGCAACTTCTCAAAAAGGCTAGATCATTCAGTGCCTTCTCAAAGTAAAACTTAGCTATCAGTGCTAGTGCTATTTGACCAACATATTCCAGATGCCCATAAATCTGCGTATCCAGGAGGAATATGTTGATTGCTGTCCAATATTTGGGCAGGTTTCTACCAGTCGTAATATCTCTCTCTCTCCCCCAAGGTTCCTGCCCTAGAACTAGGGGCAATCCAAGGTCTCGCTTTTATTTTTCTTATCCTACTTTGACAGACTCAGGTATTCTCTCGCCTACCTAAAGCTTAGGAATAAAATGAACAAAATCTTTCCATCCCTCACCTCTCTCTCTCTCTCATTCATATATAATGTAATCCCTAAATTTTTAACTTATTCATTTTGTTCCTTGAATTTTATTCTAATTTACAATATTGTTCATAAACTTTTGATTTGTTTAACGTGCAAGTCCCTAAACTTTTGATTTATGTTCAATCTAATTCTCGGATAATATGAAAATATTCAATTTTATCTTTGAACTTGAATTAATAAAAAGACAATATTGAACATTTTTTTAATCCAAGAACTAAATTGAATGTGTGTTAAAAGTTTATAGACTACATTAAACAAATTAAAAATTTAAGATGACATTGTATATTGAGCTAAAGTTTAGAGATCAAAATAAATAAATTAAAAGTTCATAAGCTACATTGCACTTTAAACCAAAATTTATACTATTTGTGTGAGATATTTTTATAAATACTATGCATAGATCAGGGGAAATAGTGGAATTGCATTTTACAATATTGTTCGGTGTGTTTTGCAGATTAAAATTTTTATTTGAAAGTTCAAAATTCAAAATTCAAATATTTAATATCACCAAACCTTTAAAAAGGGTAACAAATCAAATGTGCACTTAATAGAAAAGTAAGGGCTTAATAAGGAAAATGAAAATTTTAAAGAGGGCAAAGGCTCGTTCTTATCGCCTCGTGTTTGGGTGCGATTATCTAAACTTTTTTTTTTTTTTTTTTTTATATATGGGAATTTATACCCAAATCTCTTTGAGATTAAAATATAAATAAATGTAACAGTGGGTTTGCGTATTTGGGATGACTTTTAAATCTCGCGGGGTCATGCTTTTATTTTATTTTTAATCTTAAGAACCTGAAATTTTTATAATATATGATTCATAGACAATTCCTATGAATTTTTCATAATTTTTTAAAATTCGAATAAAATTAAAAACTTTCACAAGAAAGTAAAAAAGCAATGATTTGCTTTTTCATAAGTCAAGATGAATCCTAAAATTGCAAACATAGAAGTTCTAAATCAACAAAAGACGGACACATGCACTTGGAAATAGCTTGACTTTCAAGTTAAAATTTTAAAGGAGGAGTAACTTTTCGGAGGTGAAATCATTAAAAAAGATTCTTATTTCGAAGTAGCCTTCCAAGTAAGGTTATCGATAAACAATCATTCATAAAACTTTCTCATTTTGAAAAATCGATAACCGACTTCTTTAAAGTAGGTTCACGGCAAAAGCAATTTCACCTAGATTTTCCCACATCAACATCAAAATCAGGGGTCGATCGCATTGAACCAACATAATGTGATGAATTCAATAAACAATCAACGAAAGTAAAAAAAAGGGGAAGGGGAAAAAAGAATTACAAGACTTCTTTAAAGTAGGTTCACAGCAAAAGTAATTTCACCTAGATTTTCCAACATCAAAATCAGAGTTAGGAGTTGGTTGCATCGAACGAACATAATGTGATGAATTCAATGAATGAATAATAAAAAGGGGGAAGGGGAAAAAACTTTACAAGGCGGTGCAATATTGAGTCGGCAATTATGGGAAATGGACAAAAGATTAGTCAATCAATCAAGGATTTATTAAGATATATGGGGGGAAAGCATAAAGGGCTTGCTTAAAACGGTGGACTGACCGAAAATATCATCACCGTCCAATTCCTACCTTAACTTTAAGATTTCGCTAATCTCTATGCTCTTCTTCCCCCCCTGCATATATAAATCACCACCACCAGAACCACCATCACCTATCCTCACAGCCTCAATCCAGGCAAAAAAAATCATCATCCCCATCATACCTTTGTCACCTTCTTTTTCGTTCCACCCCCATTACCCTAAAATCACCCCCAAATTTCTCTGCCTCTGCAGCACAGTTCAACCCCCACCTCTTTTATTCCTGATATCAGATCTTATCTCACCGGTTCTAGCAGTAAAGTTTGGATTTTTATCTTACTTTGTTGGCAAAAGGAGGAATCTTTACTTAGGTAAGGCCCTGCTGCTGTGACTTGTAATTCTTCATTTTTTTTTCTTTTTTCACAGAGGAAGGGGGGCCAAGAAAAAAAAAAAAAAAAGAACCCATCGATCTTTCGTCTGTTTAACCCCCGCCCTACCAAAGAACTATGTCCATGGCCATGGTCATATCCCCGCAAAATCAACCTCTCTCCGAGAGCGCAAATGGGCACCCCTCGGTCGCGTCCAGCTCCAAGCTTTACCCTCCTGCGACGGCCCAGTACGAGGAGCTCGTGCAAAGCTCGGAGCTTTTCTGGGAAAAGCTCAAGGCTTTCCACCAGTCTTTTGGCACCAAATTCATGTGAGTCTTTTCGAGTTTTTCGAAAAATGGATTGCTTTGCTGTTCTGGGTCTTGATTTTTGAGTGCAGGGCTGGTGGATTCTTGTCTCTCTGTTCTTTTCTTTTCGTGCTTGTGTTTCTGGGTTTTGGTTTATGGCTGGTTCGGTTGGTGCCCCTTTTCTCAGTTTGAAAATTAGTGTCGGATTTTAAGCTCTTGGAGATGGTGCATGCATGCGGATTCGCCGAAGTGACTCGGAGACAGATTTTGGTTGTGAAAAACACGAGGGTTGGCCTTAGATGGATTTGTTTTGCATGTAGTTTCTGTTTCGAATTCTAACGAATATTGTCTGCAATCTGACTGGCATATGATAAACCTCTCACAACTTCTTGCGGGTTAGTTCTCTTTTCCTTTTGTGTGTGTGTGTGTGTGTGGGTGGGCGGGTTTCCGGATTGAGCAATTGCCATTTTGAGAAGAGTCTTTTCACTGGCTGACTTGTTTTGATTGTTTGTTAACTGGTGCAACCGTCAGAAGTGATGAATAAGAAGGCTATGATTGCGATACGGCGGTATCGTTATTTTAATCTGCATTTCGGCATTGAAAGAGAACTAATGTCATTTGGAGCAGTTAATTGCGAACGAAGTTGTTTTATGCTCGTGTGGGTGATGTCAATGTGCATAAATGTTACCTTTATGAGAGGATCTATTTTGGTAATTTCTTGATGACATTATCATCGTGATTTTCCGTGTAAGAGCTTTCCGATATAATAATAAATGGACCTTTTGTTCCATTTCAGGCTGATCTGTTTCTCAAAGTACCTTTCCCTTGCTCAACATCTTATCCCATATCTTGTGTGGGCTATCTTTGCTTGTGATCAGACCATGAATGTTAACAGCGAGGAGTTTCCATTGCAATTTCCTTATAAAAGGATTTCTTATATGAAGCACCCGATATTTATTAGCATGATAATGTTAAGCAATATAGATCACAAGTCCGCTATGATTATTGCTTTAAGAGAGCTTTTTCCATGGTGGAGAATATGCAAATGAACTTATTAGCTCATCAAATGGCTTAGTATTATCATGACCGCCTTCTTGTGACTCTGTTTATCTTTTTATTTGATTTTCATAGATCTTGTGATGCATAGATTTCTAAATCATTATGAAGTACATCTACATGGGCATGGGAGACAGGCATAAACAATTTTGTAATATTATTCACACAGGGTTCCTACAGTTGGAGGCAAGGCTCTTGATCTGCATCTCCTTTTTGTGGAGGTGACGTCACGTGGTGGTCTTGAAAAGGTATGGATTCTACACTTGTTTCCTTCTTCCATGTATTGTGTGATTTGAAACTTAATACTTCAATTGGAAACAACTAGGGCGCCTGTTCTTGGACCTTATGCAGCTTTCATTTATTTCTTGAAAGTCTAAGCATTCAGCAATTAATTATGAGTAATTCGTTCTTGTTTTTTGATATATTTGGTATGATTGAACTGTATTGTCTTAAGCTAGAACCTTGTTGAAAGTACTTGAATACATGACTCGCAAGATGCTCCATTTCGGTTGATAAACTTATATGATCTTGTTTTGGAGTGTGCCACCAGTGGCTAGATGTATTAGCTCCACTAATTTCGTTTAACTTTTTACAGGTGATCAAAGATCGTAAATGGAAGGAAGTGATTGTGGTGTTCAACTTCCCAACAACAATAACCAGTGCATCATTTGTTTTACGAAAGTACTATATGTCCTTGCTTTATCACTTTGAGCAGCTCTATTACTTCCACAGACAAGCCCCTTCACTTTCGGCTGCAGGTGCTGTCTATAATAAATAGTGATGTTTCACTTATTTTAAAATGTCATTTCTGAAGTGTTATTAATCATATCATTGTGCATACATTCATGCAGATCTTGAAAGTGGGAATGAGGTTGAGGGGTCACTGGTCCAGAACGATGGAGCGTCCACAGGTTTCTTGTCTAGTCAGAGTACGACCTTTGGTTTTTGAGATAACAGCTTGATTTTGATTATATCATGCTTATCAATTGGTTGATGAGGACTGACTAATTGAAAGGAACAATGGCAAGGAGACAGCATGTTATGTAGTGGTCTGAGGAGTAAAGTAAGTCATGAGAAAAGGCAAAATAAATAAGAAAAAGGAAAAAACAAATTGATAAAGATAGGAAGTAGGAGCAGCTGGGTCATTTACAGAAGAATCTGGTGTGTACTCCATAAAGAAAAAATCTCACTGAAGTTCTTATGACAAAAAAAAAACTGCTTACTTTCCGTTTCTGGTAAAGAAAGAGTCAGAGACCTATTGGTTCCTCCTTTTGAGAAACCTGCATATTTTGGGCAATTTTGAACTATCATGATGGCATGGCGAGTTTAAATTGGATTGTCTAAATTGCTGCATTGGACGGTCTTCTGGAACTAAAAATCACAGGTGGCATTTATGATTAATGAAGTTTTGCTGCTGACATGGATATAGACAAGGTTCATGGTCGTTCTCAGTTGCTTTTTGCAAAATGCAAGTTAAACACTTGTATTTGGAAATATAAGTGCCAGTGTTGCTCTCTGCTGAATGTCAGCGAATTTTTAGGTTATTCCCTTATGTCTGATGCTCTTATGCCAGATAAGTATGATAGATATCATCAGCTTAGAGGTTTCTTTAGGTTGGTAGTGTAACCTGTGCATTGTATCTCTTTCTTCAAGAGCATAATCACAATGAGAAGGTTAGCTGTTTGCATTGCTGGTTGATTCTTCAACTAGGGTTCTGCCAAATTTGGAAAAGAGATTTTGTTAAAAAGGTGCTGCATGACATTTGTTAAGCAACAAAACAAGGAAATATTGCGATTTGCAATACACTGTTTGTCCTCGTGATATGTACAATCACCGTTTTGAAAATCAAAATATATAAAGCATATTCAACAAAAGCTCAGGAGGCGCTTTTTGTCGTGATGCTTTGTTAAAATTAACTTCTCCCCCTTCTCATGTTGCTTTGTTCCTCATGGTATAGTGGCCTCACAAACATTTCTCACTCTGCTCTCGGTAAATTGGTTACAATTTCTAAGTAGCTGTACTTGTTTAGCCAGGTGATGATCTGGTGACCTTTTTGTGTGCAGGAAATGCGAAAATGCATCCTGGCAGTTCAATAACTGGGTTCATCGATGGGAAATTCGATAATGGGTACCTTGTTACAGTGAATTTGGGTAATCATGAACTGAAAGGGGTCCTGTATCATATCCCCCAGGTCATGCACATGTCTCAGAGTGCTCTTCCTTCTGAAATTGTTACTCACCGGAAACGAAGAAGATCGCGGATGAAATTACGTGACCCTTTTCGCCCCAAGTCCAACAGGAGCGGTTACAATTTCTTCTTTGCTGAGCATTATGCGAGGCTAAAGCCTCAGTACTATGGCCGTGAGAGAGCCATCAGCAAGAAGATTGGGTATCTGTGGAATAACCTTACAGAGGCTGAAAAGCAGGTACTAATAATACACCATATCTATTATGCTACATCTCTTTCCCTCTCCTTCCTGTTATTTGCCCCGTGTGTGCGCTTGCATGTCATGCAATAACTTTCTAAAGAGGAATATTATTTGGACGGATCACATCCTAAAATAGATGCTTATGATGAGGTTTTAGTCAGACGATTGAGATTATTCTGGATGCGTCAGATTTTCCTTTTGGGTTTTCCTCTTTTTTTCTGATTTACTATGAAATACCATTGTCCCTTTCTTTCCATTTCTACTTTCTGGTCATTTGGCTAATGACTGTCTTATTGAAACGAAAAAATTACATCTACATACCAAAAGCTAGTTGTAACAGGTATCTTGTAACATCAACCTTTTATTTGTTGTGGTTGAGCACATGATATTCACCGCTAGATGCACCTAAAGATATTATCAAATGCACATGGACAGGGCAATTTGATGTCTGACTACAGTTGACTCGCACCTGCAGAATATTTTCCTTTCTCTCTACAGTTAGCAGATTGGGAATAACTGTGGTCCTGGCTGTTTGGCGACTGAGTTGCAGGATAATCTGTGCTTTTTTTGAGGATTATGTGGATATGTGAATAGAACGATGATTGTGCGGTATATTTGGATGTCAAGATATATGTATGTTTCTGATGTGTTTAGAGAATACTTGTACTACAGAATAGTAAGAAGAAAAGCTTGCCTTGCAGCAGTGGTACTGGTTCAATGATGCACGTTAGCATCTACACTGACCACTTTAAATGCATACTTTTTCCTGCACTGACGGTGCTTTGTGAAAATTTGTTGTCAAACACGTGCATGACAACGTAGTAAACATGTAAACACGAGACGCATCTCTCGCATGCTTTCTCCAGCTGCTAATGAAGCGGATCGCTTGCTCTAGTCATTGTCTCTAAGCTTTTCCTTCTGTCGGCGCAGGTGTATCAGGAGAAAGGCGTGAGGGACAAGGAGAGGTACAAGTCCGAGATGCAGGAATACCGGTCGTCTCAGGGTTTGAACATCGGCAAAGTTTAGACTCCTAGGTTAGTCTATAGCTAGGCATAGGCAAATCCATGTTCTAGGGAAAGACCAATTCTTGCGCTCGGTTCCTTCTTTTGGGCTCCTCGGACATTCATCCTTTTGGTAGCATATGTAGAGTACCCCCGGCGCCGCCCTTGCACATCCATCGTTAAGGATGCTCTTGTTTTGTCGGTGTAGACGTCGTGCATCGGGTGTCGCCCTCGGTTTTCTGCTTTATCGTCGGTTGATAAGAACTGCTGGCTGAATCTCTTACTTTGAGCTAAGCTTGTAATATAGTTTGGTGAAGTTTTAGTTGTACTTAGAGCTCTGGAGCGTATGGTGACTATCATTTCTTTGTCGGAACATGAAGCTGTGTTTTTGCAGACTCTTTTCTTATATCCAATTGAAACTAGAAGTTAGACGAGATTGCGGATATCGATTTGATATAGATGCATTTGAATTAAAGATAGGTGGGTTCGCTTCCAAGATTTATATTCACTTATTCAGTTTGATCAAACTTATTCTCATCTGGAAAATGTATGAATCCGTAATTTCTATTCTGTGAAATTATGCGTCGATTATTTGCTCTGATATTTGAATTTATTAAGGAGATAAGTCTCGTCAAGCAAAATTTGGTTTTTTAAAATAATCTATCATGTTGAGAGCAGTGATGAAACGCCATCTCTTTCTTCTTTGAAATACAATTGTCTCTTCTTTTCTTCTTTGAAATACATTTGTCTCCTTTGAAGTACAATTATCTCCTGGGATAGAAATAAATATTATCTTATCCCTCTTAAAAAATTGATTTTTTGCATATTTGATTTTGGGATCTAGAGGAACTTCTCTTGGTAAAAGCAAATTTCACATATTTAATTCATGCTCTTCTGTCCCTGCAAATTGCAAGTGTTTTTCCTCGCATTGTTTAATTAAAATGAAAGTGCTTTTATATTCTATTGCTTGTGAAATTATATATATGGGGTTGCTCCGGTGGCTGCTCTTCCGACTTGAGAAGGGAACCCAACTTTCTCTGGAGGCTAGGGTAGGGATACATGAATGAGAGAGCACAGTTTGGTAATCTACACACATCATGCACAATGGTTTCTAAAATAGATATAGGATAAGGCCAGTGAAAAAAATTATATAAAAGAATCGCTTTTGCTCACAAAAAAAAAAGGTCGCCTAATAAAGGGTCAATATAAGTGAATATTAACCACCCACCTGGGTGGCACTGCTGGCGGCAAGCTTCTCCCCCTAACGCAAGGGGAGGAGTTCGATTTCCGAGCGTCACAGGATGACTTATCCGGTGGCACGTATGTGGTGGCTAGCACGTGTTGCCCTCAGGATTTACCTCCCGTTACCCCAGCCCTTTCGGGCTGTCCGTGTTGATATGGTGCACGGGTTCTCTTAGTCACCAAATATATATATATAAAAGTGAATATCAAAGTGGTTAAAAGACTAATATCTTTAATGGCCGAAAAAGGAAATAATAAAAATATTAAAATAGCTCTTTTTATTCCCTTAGAGTGCATTTACTTTACGAAAAATGAATGATTAGTAAAATATATTTCTAAAAAAATGATCACTTATATGTTGTACAAATCAAATTAACAAAAATCAAAATGTTTAGTTATAAATTGCTCTCGGCAATAAAAATATTTTTAATTACTAACCACTTCAAGTGATTATTTTTTAAAAAATATTTTCTAAACCAATCATAATTTACAAAACAAACTGAGCCTATAGTTTAGAAATCGAATAGTACCCAGACCAAACTATTGCATATCTCGACTAATTCGACTCCCCATGGACTCGTACTAATTCGCACAATTCTCTCTTTCTTCTCTTGTTTGGTCTCAATCAACTGTGATTATGACCAAATATAGACTTTCAACCGGTGTCAGTCAAAAGTTCATTCCAGTCAACATCATATCTACATTCCATTTATAAGGTCAAATCTCATTTATCATCACTTATATTTCCATGTATTTGCCTGTTCCACCCTTGTGACTTGCATTGTTTTTTAGTTAAAATTTCATTTCAAGTAAATTAGACAATATCCTGGTTAGTAGGCAATGGACATTCGGGAAACCCTAGAATCTCGTTGACCAGATTTTTTTTCCAAACATATCCCACCATATGAATCCCACCTAAGAAAACAAATCTCGAAATTTTATTTGAGGAGAGAATCTTGGGAGATTGATAGATATCAAAATCTAAATTCAAACAAAAAAAAATTAATATATTATCACAAAAAACACACAAATATTTAGTTCAAGCGAAAATTCAGGTAATTTTATTTTTTGAAAATTCTTTGCAGCTTCGTTCCAAAAAAAAAGAGATCAATTTGATCAAAGATGAAGCCATCTAAAAAATCTATAAAAAAAAAAAAAATCATTTATTGAAAGGTAGGAGTTAAATGTTATAAATAAATTTTCGTAGGAGCAGTTAAGAATACTTATCCTACACAATAAAGAATCAAGTCTTGATTTCTTCTCCTCATCAGCTTTTCCGCTTCCCTTTCTTCAACCCTTCGCTGCTTCATCTTGTCTTCCTCCCTCCTCCTCTTCTTCCTCAGCTTCCTCTCCTTCTTTATCAGCTCAATTGGCAGTTCTTATCATAAAAAATTTTATCATCCGTTTTCGGTCGCAAAAGAGATCGACCCTCGACGAGGTGAGTTCCGAACTTTTCGTCTCGGCTAATCTAGGTGCACTTAATCTACATGCCTCATTGTCTCGCTGTTTAAAACGTCTCAAATTCAAGTCGATTTCTTTTTTCCTCTTTGTTAGCTCATCATGACAAGTTGTGTACTCGTGATTTCAACCTTTTGTTTTGGTCACAAGTCTCTATACAACTTTGTTTTTGTTTTTTTTTTTAAACCTGGGTTCAGTTTTTTGGTTAGGTTTTTCTATCCATGGATGAAAATCAGGGGACTGAGTCGTGTCCCAACTATCACGACGAGGACAACGCCGGGGAGAACAAGCCGGTTGATATCACGGAAGGAAGATTGTATATCAAGCTGAAGTTCCCGATGGCTGATCAGTCTAACGGTGAAGAAACCGGCATGCAAGGCAACGAACAATTAGAGAACCCTCGAGTCACGAAAGATTATGTTTGCGATTTCTGCAATAAAAGGTTCAGTTCAGGAAAAGGGTTAGGAGGGCACAAGAGGGTTCACACGCAAGCAAGCAAGAGAAATCACCAGTTTCTTCATAAGAAGATTCATAAACCCAAGTTCAAGAAAAGTGGTGGTGTTGACGATGGCTATCACTCCAAGGCTGCTAAAAAGGATGATCTCAATGCGACTTGTGTGATGTGTGGGAAAACTTTCCCTTCGATGAAGTCCTTGTTTGGACACATGAGATCGCACCCTGACAGGGAGTGGAGGGGAATTCAGCCCCCTGCGAGGTCAAACCACAGCATGTCGGTCTCAATAGTGGACTCCGCCGGCCCTTGCAGGGTCCGTGATCAGGCAACAGTCCATCCTGATGATACTAGCCAGATATCATCGCCCGCTGATGACGCATTGCTGCAATCCACATCGAGGAGGGTCACTGGCAAGAGGAGAAATAAACTGAGAAGCATGTCCTCCAGTGGTGCAGACATCTCTGGTTCACCTTTGAGTCCGGTTTGGTCGGATTGGGAATCGACTGAAGTGGAACTAGAAGCTAGTGATAACCTCTTGTTGCTCGCGAAAGGGAATCATGCTTTGAGCAATTCATTGAGCACAAGTGGCCTCGAGGGCAAGTCGGCTCCAGGTGACAATTACAATGCTGAGGAGGTGATCAAGGGCGAGCTCGATGATAAAACTCGAGCTAGCCCTGAATTGGTCGAGGTGTCCACGAAGCAAAAGATCAAATCATCCCCACGAGCTGATCTGGCCTCTACAACAATTGTGAGAGAGGGCAAAGGCAAGGGGAAGATGGACGAGTTTCAAGGTTGTGATGGTGATGCTGATGATCATGATAACAAAGGATGCAGTCATAAAAGGAGTAATGAAGCTGTGTCGAATTGTGAAGATGGAGAATACAAATTGACACAATATCAACTGGAGCTCAATATTCGTGTTGAAAAGGGAAACATCAAAAAAAAGAGAAGGAAGAGATTGCCCAGAAATTTAGGAGCAGGAGCGGAGGGCATTGCTTGTTGCATCAGCCATAGCCGGAAGATTTCCAAGACATCTGAGAGGTTCAAGTGTAATATATGCAATAAATCATTCTCGACCCACCAAGCCTTGGGCGGTCACATGTCCAGCCACAGCAAGGTCACCATCAAGAAGAGCCAAAGTGGAGATGATCATGAAGGATCTGCATCAGCAGATTTAGAAGCCGACGAGAGAGCTGTAGCTGCGGCCACGACCCAAGAAGCGGAAACTGATGGTGGCGCAGATGCTCAATGCCTTGGAGGCAGCAGCGGTGATGGTGCCCCATCGGTGCAGGCATTGGGTTGTAAGATGCTCGTCATCGACCTCAACGAGCTTCCACCTAGGGACGAGGATGAGCAAGAGGGATGATGATTCCCTTGACTGTGAGTATGGCTTCTTCACTAAAAGGATCAGCTAAATGAGAATTGTTTGATATTTCCTAGGAACTCTTGATAATTAGGATATGGAGGTGAGTGCAGTTGACTAGCTAGTTTGTTCCCCCAACGTCTCGTTTGACTCATACAGGATGAATGAATAATTTTCTTCTCATATCGTTTCTTGGGTCTCTTTTCACTGTGAAAGTCCATGGATTCTTGGAGATCTAGTCATTGTCGTTTCAACTTCAAGTTTTCTCCAACGTAAGCTAAGCATGATGGCTGGTTAAAAGCGAGAGGATGGAGAGGCTCAGGAGGGTTTTCCTTTTATTAGTTTCGTCAAACTCATTGAATCTCTGTAATTGGTAGATGCTTCTTAGTAAATATGCTTATGCGTCTAATGACCAGATCAAACCCAGGGAAGTCAATATCGTATCGTACGGGACATTTGCACGCACTTAGGGAGCTTAAAGGCTAGCGTGCCCTACACAATTTCATCTGATTTTCAGGCTAAACCAAGGAGAAAAAAGTTGCTTTTATCTTTATCATCTCGCTCTAAGACATGATCTCACACTAAGAATTTTATCATCTTACTAATCAGGTTTAATAGGCAAGTTATTACGTGAGTGACCTTCTTTTTGTTAGGTAATATACCATTATCCGCTATCTTATGTGCTGGAATTAAAGTTATGGCGGATGTGGTTAAAGATAAAGTTGCTAAAGTATAAATCACATCTATCATCATCTTTAGCAAATATCAAGGAAAATTCAAATATATCGAAGGCTATTAGCACGAAAGGCCTAGGTTTTTTTTTTTTTGTTTTATATATCTTATGTAACTCCTGGAAAATGATATTAGAAGTAGTACAATTTTTTGTATAATACTTACTTTGATACCAAAACTTATCACAAAATCACTTAATGTCAAATGGGATAAAAATTGATCATTAAGTCAAATTCTAACAATTTTTCTTACATGGCATTTAAAATAAATTTTTGAGTCTAACGTGACTATTTTAAAACATATTCAAGTGTAAAGTGGAAAATGAAGGAGAAGACATGGCAAATGGGAAAAATGACAACCTTTCATCTCTCTCTCCTTCCTTCTTCTTTCCCTCTTTGGGTGATCTAAATACGCCTTCTTTTTTGCTCGTGCTTCTCTCTACTACTCTTGATGGTGCACTAATGATGACATAGATGAGGAGATCGCGTTCCAGATTTAGGAAGATGGCCGCAAATTGCTCAGCGGCCTCCTCAATGATGTGTTGCAGAGAATAGTTGGAGGCTAACAACATGAGACAAACCGAGGGGAATTCATCCCTTTTTTTTTAAAAATCTTTCTGGAAATATCAATGACACAGCCTATTTGTTTCGCCTTACACGAGTAGGTGCAGATTCTCCTACTGCTGCCCTCCATTGCAAATTTTAAAAGGGAATTTTTTTCCCAATTTGAGCAATTAGGGTTTAGGGTCTTTTTTGAAGAAGATAAGAAATTGCCCCAAGATTCACCGGAAGTGTTGTTGATGTTTGTTTCGCCTTTTGTCGTTTCGTTTTTACTCGTGAATCAGTTTGATCGCGTTTTCGTTCATTCATCTTGGATTGTGCTAATGGAATGAGAATCTCTGATGAAAAGTGATTTTTCCATCATGAAGAGCAATGGGGGAAAATTGAATTGAAATTGATCAAGAGATTATTTTATTTTCCTCTGGATTGGCATTTGATTATTGCTCGTCTGCATTGTCTTCGATTCTTTTTCATTTTGATTTGGGTCTAGCGATTTTTTGGATTTAGCATTTGTTCAGCTCTTTTTTTTAACCGATAGAGATAAAATGACGTCATTTCCTTGTGGTTTTTTCTTTAGTGAGTCACATAGGTGGATTTACAATAAAATATTATCACATAAGATTTCCAACTCGCAATCGGAGCTGGCACTTAAATGATCTTTATTTTTTACTGTACTTAAGTGGTCCAATGAAAATTTTGACACTACATAAGTGCCATACATAAATTATAGCACTTCTAGTGTCCTTTTTCCCAACTCCTCCATTGAGACTGCTTATTTGGCTGGCGTAAGTATTTACTAATTATTCATATATTGATGATATGAAACTGTGATATACAAAATGAGGCTAATCAGAATATGATATTCTTAATTTTTTTTAATGATTGAATTTATTTTAATTATGGCAATGGCTGAGCGAAAGTTCAAGGCCATAACTAATTATTCATTATTCTGAACTTCATTTGAGTTGTGAGTTTTGAGAAAGTTTTTACTAAATAAAGGCCAAAGCTTATCATCGTCTCTTACCAATTCTTTTAGTTATGTAAATTATTTCAAATCAAGTGGATTCTGAAATGTAATATTTTCTCTTCTCTCATTGCAGATTTCTTTAATGATATAGGCTACGTTAATTTGGCTAGAATTGTTGTAGATAAACTAAATTAAGTGTAAACACATAATGTGTAAAATAAACTATAATTTTCTAACAATAAATGTTTTAGTAATTATGAGATAAGTAAGTTTGTAAAGTACGGAACTAACATAAATGGACTGTACAAATATAAGAATAAAAAATTAAATTTTCAAAAAGATTTATTTTTTATCATTTAGTTTTAAATTATCCTAATCTATAGTAAGTGAATTTATTTATTCAACCCGTTTGTTTCGAGAAAAATAAATGATTTGAAAAACATTCTTCAAAATATGGTTGTTTGTATCACTTATAAAAATGAGTAAATGAAAAATACTTTCATTGTCCATTAAAACATTTAGGCATAAATTTTTGTCATTTGAATAATCATATTAAGGATACAAGCAATTGTTTTTATGAAAATAGTTTTCAAATCATTCATTTTATGCAAAATCAACAGAGCCTAAGTTCCAAAAGTTTCAATTGGTTCAATTAAGCCATAAGTCTTTTAAATAAAGTGCAATCAAGTCATCTTGATGAACAATATTCAAAGTTGTCTACATGGCACTCAAACGCTGCCGACATGGCATCCTTAATTTCCATTTTCAGTATAAGTTGAGGACTTAATCGCATTTTCATGTAAATGTTTGGAGTTTAATTGAACCAATCGAAAGATTTAGAATATAATTGCACTTTTCAATATAATTTTGCGACTTGATCAAACCGTTTAAAATGGTGCGGTAGTTGGAATGAGTAGGGAAGATATTCAATGAACCTAGTCAATGCGCTAAAACTAAATGTCGACCATTAGAACTGGTGAGATGCATATAAAATCCTCAAGAGACTGACTGTATTCAATGATCGGAATTCAAGTTAAGTTTAAGGGGAGGACAGCTTACGCAAGTGCTTGTGACTTTTCCTCTTTTGCTCATATTGATGGTCAAAACATGGCGATCTATTTACATAAAACCGCCCATTTTCAGTACTGATTCGATCTTGTCCTGTACCGAAGGGAGAATAAGAAGTAAGGAAGGATATGAAGAGACTTTCATAATTGTTCTTGAACTGCCTGTAGGAGAACTTTTGACAGACCGCAAAGCGGGAAGAGAAAACTGGATGATCACCCGGGCGTGCGGACGATTGGAGGAGCATGTCCGGCCACATCACCTACATCATAAGTTCATCCTAGAACAGTTTCGCATGGCCAAGGTGTGTGCCAAGTTTTTGCTATCATGTTTGCAACTTCAAGAAGCTCTTCTATTGCTTCTAATTCAGCCAAAAAGGAAGGGGCAAAAGGCTCATCTGTTGATATTATAGAAGGTGCGAAAAAGCAGGAGAGAAGAATTATTGGGTTACACTACAAGTTTGCACGACTAGGAACAGATTGTCGTCGAACGCAACTAAGTAGTAGGGACAATGCCATCTCGTAGAAGACTCAACGAAAGGGGAAAGTACAGCTCAGAATTGTGAAAGAGTAGGGAGAAATTTGAAGGGTTGGGAAGTTGCTCAGATCTGTGTAAAATGCACAAAAGGGATCGACAGTTGAACGAGCTTATGTCGGCAAAAGAATTGGAGGATCAGGCGATAACTGCATGATCACGATCCAAAACGATGCTACGAGCAATATCAACTGCATTGCAAAACAGGCACTTGCCTCACATGCCCCTATCTGCAACCTCAATAACCTTCCGAGCCTAAATTCTCTTTGCAAGTTCTTCAAATCGTCTGGCTGTTTCTTTAGCATTGCGATCTCATTTCCTGCTTCCCCGCGATCGTCGTGCATCTGCATGCTCTCCTGGTGGAGAGCTGCTCAATGTTTGAGCGGTCCGACTGGACTGTTGGCAGCACATCTCAGCTGCTGGATTGTCCTAATGATTGCCGAATGCTCAACCTCAGCTTCAGTCTTTTGCCCGTAAAGTCCCTCGAGCTCTGTCTCTGTTCTCTAGCTCAATTTCTTCTCCGATTCCTTCTTGGGCAATCTGCTGCTATTTATTACGGCTTCAAGTTTGGAAATCCCCGATTCCTTAGTCTTGAGAATGGCTCTTGCCTCCACTAGGTTGGCTTCTAGGCGTCTCACTTCTTCTGTTAAACTTAAACGCCGGAATTTCCTGAGAACACGGACCACGTGGGCTAATACCGTCCGAATCGAGATGGTCGTGTGAGCTGGCCGAAGGTTCCTTGTGCATGCCGGCAAACTATTTTGTTACTTCTACAAAAAGCTTTACTAATCTAAAGCATATAAAATTACAGCAAGCAACCATACCACGTCTCAGCCTAGAATGACAGGCACGGTTCCTGAAGGAAGAATTGCCTCAGACCACAGTAGACTCACAAAGGAATGTAAGGTTATGCTTGTTTCGCGGAAAATGTGGCGTTTCTGGAAATTGATTTTGAGGAAGCCATTTTTCAAGAAAATAACCACATTTTTAATGTTTGGCTAAAATTTGAAAATGAACTAGAAATGTTTTGCGCTGTTTGATAAGGAAAATCTTTTTCTACATGCACTCATTTTCAATAATTATTTTATTTTACTTTTTTAAAATCAATTTTAAATTTTAAAAAAATTTTCCTTTCCTTTCCTTCTTCCTTGGCCTTGGCTAGTGACTGGCCACGATGGGGGCCAGCGACTAGCCATTGGCAAACTCTGACCTCGCCCCAAGCCAGCGAGGGTCCAGCTTGCTATTTTCCAGCGAGGTGGAGCCCCACTTGATCTGGCAAAGCCGAGCTCGCCTGAGGCCGGCAAGCTTGGGACTCGCTAGATTTGGCGAGTTGGGCGGGGCTCGGGCCTCGCCCGAGCTCGCCAAAGGTGATGATGCTTTTGTGATCTGGTTGTTCTTGTATGTATATTAATTATCTCAGAGATGATCAAAGATGCATTCTGAGTTTCCCAAGCTCGCCAAAGGTGATGAGGCTTTTGTGATCTGGTTGTTCTTTTATGTATATCAATTATCTCAAAGAGCTGATCAAAGATGCTTTCCGAAAACTCAGGACTCAAACCAAAATCCAAGAGCCAAACGATAGCAAGTACGTTCTTCGGTTTTGGGTGACTCACTAACTGATGTTAGCAGAATGGTATGAATGGACAAATCAAGGTCATTGGATTTGCTGTTTCTCCATTTACTTCTCCCCTTGCCTATATATGCTAAGGTTATCGCTTTCAATCTGGCATAATCAACGGCACACCAGCACCTAGACAAGTAAGCATCAGTCCATAAATAGAGACCTTGTCTCGTCATACCTTCAATTCAAAATATAATCAAATTCTCTCTTTATTTGTACCATCTGCTATAGTGATTAATTTCCGGTTAATTCGAGCGACGAGACATTTGACTGAATTCAGAAACATTCACAGCAAAAGTGGCTTCTCATTTGCAGTCTAAATATCGCAATGGATTCCCCATTTCACTTCCTATCGAGTAATTATGTAAGTCATCGACAAAGTTTAATTTCGTAGGGGTTCCGCCATGCCTCTGGTTCTTGATTATTGGACCCGAAACGAGTAGAACTGCTTCAGCAACTATTGCACAGATTCTCCTCCTTTGTCGACTTGACTGTACTTGTACTGTTGAATATTAGAGTCGCACAGCTCTGGTAACACTCTCACAAGAGAAGCTCTTTAAAAAGGAGATGAATATACTACTTGTTGAAAAATATTTTCACTCTTTATTTTGAAACAATTACAAGACTTGTTTATATATAGGCTTAAAACGCGACTCTTGACATTCCTTAGATATATGAAAAGAGATGTCTAAATAAATAATAATAAAGATAACCTGTCTAAATAAATAGTAATAAGGACATTTAATATGTGTGCCGAAACAGTTTCGTTAGAAACTGAACACCCTTTCGACCAAAACACGAAGAGTCATGAGAGATAGGCGGTGATATATTCAATATGTACTTGTACTTCATCTATACACGCCTGAAGCTTCCCCGGTTATCTTTGGAAACTGGATGACTTCGACATTTTCCCGTCACAACCATAACAATTATAGTATGGGAAAAAAACAGAACAAAGAAGAAGAAAACACGACGGAAAAAAGTTGTAGACATTGAACAAAATCTACCATACAGCAGCCGCGTTCATTTACAGGAAACAAGTGACGGAGCATATTCATGCAGAAGCGAATCACATCTTAAACTCATATTAGGATTCACATTAAAAAAAGGCGCAAGAAGCTGTACATTCACAAGGAACTGAACAAAGAGAGTGGCAACCTTTGTACAGGTTCTTTCTCTGCATGCTGGAGGGTAACAAGAGACGCCGTCAGAGGATCACGGTCTGCCGAGGGCAGGGATCACACTTTGCTCTTTTGGTCTGCGAGAATCGTCCCCAGATGGAACATTTTGTAGATTACAATCTACCTGATTCTCTTCCACTCTCGTTACTGCTATCAGATTGAATCTCCTCGCTGAACTGATGTTCACCCTCCCGAGATTCGCCTTTACATTTTCTCCATCACAGCTTCTCGCCATGCCATTCCTCCTGTCATTGCTAGCTGCAGAAGCCGTACCATTAGCCAATACAAATTCCAAACTCATCGAGTTGGCAAACGCCTCGAGTTGGACACCAAGCTTGTCCGCAAAGGCTGCCTTTGCGGAGACGATCGAGCCCTCACCATTACACTCAACATCAGCTAAAGAACTTGTCGATTCACTTTGTTTTCCCAAACCAGAAAACTCCTGCTTGAAATTGTCACCAGCTTCAAAACTGGCATTGCCTTCTTTCACACTCTCTTCTAATTCGCCTCCATTTCCTCAATCCGTGCCCTCCTGTCGGTCTGGGAGCAATAACTTTTCGAGAATTATCTGATGTTGGTGCCGAATTAGCATGATGCTTAACTCAACGAGATCATTACCGCTTAAGTGATTGCCATTGACATGAGCATTAACCAAACACTCTCAATCCCACCATTACTTAATCCGTCGCACTTTATTGTGTTATCACGATCGATGCGCAACAACGTCCCTAAATTCATTTCTCTCTCTTAAGCAGATTCGAGCGACGGAACCTCACCGAATCCATCAAGCTGGAAACAACACGACGGTGAAGAACAATCGGTAATCAGTGATCAAATGACTCGGTTGAAGGAGAGTAAAGACAGCTACTGGAATTCCACCTCTCGTTCAACCCTAGCAGAAGAATTCCTGTGTAACTCGGTCACCTATTCATCCTTTATGGCCGCTTGGCTCGAACACGACCCATGCGGTCGGCCATGTCATGTTTGGATTGTGGCTTGCCAGCGCATGACTCATTCGCTCATGCCCAAAGCATGGTCTCATCTTACCGAAGGGACTTGTAGATTCGTAAACTCCCGAGCAACTTGGTCACCGATTCATCCTCTATGGCCGCTTGGCTTGAATACGACCCATGCGCTTGGTCATGTCTTGTTCGGATCGTGGCTTACTAGCGTGTGGCTCATTCGCTCATGCCCGAGGCATAGTCTCACCTTGCCGAAGGAGCTCATAGATTCGTCAACTCCCGAGTAACTCGGTCACTGATTCATCCTCTATGGCCGCTTGGCTCAAACATGACCCATACACTCCACTATGATGCCTGCATGAGGGGAGCCACGTGATGCATCCATCTTTGTCTGGAAATGAACCAAGCTGACTCACCCATAGCTCCTCAAGCATGATGACTCGAGGACCACACGGACTCATCGAATGAGGTCACATCCGCACTGCTAGATGTGAGAACAACCAATGTCTTGTTTGGATCGTGGCTTGCTAGCACGTGGCTTATTTGCTCATGCTCGAGGCATGTTCTCACCTTACCGAAGGGACTCATACATTCGTCAATTCCCGAGTAACTTGGTCACCGATTCATCCTCTATGGCCGGTCGGCTCAAACATGACCTATGCGCTCTCAACCATGTCATGTTCGGACCTCAGCTTGCTAGTGTGTGGCTCATTTGCTCATGCGCGAGGCATGGTCTCACCTTACCGAAGGGTCTCATAGATTCATCAACTCTCAAGTAACTTGGTCACCGATTCATCCTCTATGGCTGCTTGGCTTGGACACGACCCATGTGCTCTTGGGCATGTCATGTTCGGATCGTGGTTTGTTAGCGCGTGGCTCATTCGCTCATGCGCGAAGCATGGTCTCATCTTTACCGAAAGGACTCGTAGATTTGTCAATTCCCGAGTAACTCGATCATTGATTCATCCTCTATGGCCGCTTGGCTCGAACATGACCCATGCCCTCGGCCATGTCTTGTTCGGATCATGGCTTTGCTAGCGTGTGGCTCATTTGCTCATGCATGAGCCATGGTCTCATCTTACCAAAAGGACTCATAGATTTGTCAATTGCCAAGTAACTCGGCCACCGATTCATCCTCTATGGCCACTTGGCTCGAACACCACCCATGTGCTCTCGGCC
Organism: Eucalyptus decipiens; assembly: GCA_014182575.1. Classification (NCBI taxonomy): domain Eukaryota; kingdom Viridiplantae; phylum Streptophyta; class Magnoliopsida; order Myrtales; family Myrtaceae; genus Eucalyptus; species Eucalyptus decipiens. Next base: position 23,821,273 of record CM024614.1, on the reverse strand, counting down.
ATGTCATGTTCGGATCATGGCTCATTCATTCATGCCTGAGGCAGCTCACGTTCAACTCTAGCAGAAGAATCTGCACAGATCATAAGATCAACATCTTCGCATGATCATGAACATTATCCGAATTGAATTTTTCCAAATGCAATAATTCTGTTCATGGCGAAGCTTTTGATAATAGTAGAAGAGTCGGTGACGACATCTTTTGCTGACTGAATTGATTTAAATAATGGTCAGCCTCGTTCCCACGTCAAAAATAACTACCAAATGCTGAACATTCTCTCTTTTTCAAATTTACATTCAACGAATGCTGTCATAGGCTTGTTTTTTTTTTTTTTTTTTTTTTTTCAAATAATCGATTAACTAGAAATAAAATGTAGAAACTCGTTATAACATGATTAATTAAAGGTTTTGACTTTCAATAATAAATATTGCACAAATAAATGTATTAAGGTTCTGTTTGTTTCCGTCAAAAGGTTTTCCGGATTTTTCCGTAAGGAAAACAAACGGGTCAAAAAAGATAATTTTATTTTGATGAAGTCTTTTGTGATTGGGAGAAAAGATTCCTGCTTTCTGAAAACGGAGACTCTTGTGTCATGCAGCCCTAACCCATTGGGTCGAACGTTCCTTGTCGCTGCACCTTTTTCTCCTTCCTCACTCTGCCATCTTGCTCATCTCTCTCTACCTTCAGAGCTCCTCCTCTTGGAAAATATCAGACGACATGAAAATAATAATATTTGTTGAAAATACATTGAAAAAAAATAGAAGATAAAAACAAACGTGTAAGGCATGCAAACACATCTTTAAGGATAATTCCGCCCCTTAAAGTACGAAACTCGATGCGTAAGGTTTCGGCGGTTATCCTCCCAAGATATATCAGACCTTCTATACTCCGCACTCCACACTAACATTAGAAGGAACAGAACAACGTTATGTATATAATCCAATAAAGAAAGGAAAGATACGTAACGAGATAGGAAAAGAGAAAAATAAATATTCTAATTTTGATATATTGATATCACTTTCCAATTATGCTTGCGGTAACAATTTATATGTAAAAGAAAAAGAGAGCCGTTAAGAAATAGTTATAAATAAATCAGTAATTGAAGAAGAAAATGACCGTTGCGTAGCCAATATAAAATAATGAAGAGTTTATATAGAAATAAATGAAACGTTATAAAGCTATTCTATAACTATTGGAAAGTTATCATACGGTCGTTACATGACCGTTAAGTAACTGTTATAAAACATTACAAAACCATTTTATATTAAAGGCAGACAAAAACCGTTACAAATTGATAATGGTGAAAAACCATTACAAAATTTAGTAATATACAACAATCCCCAACATATTTCAAAAAAATTTGAAAAGCAAAAATCGAATAATGCTGGGTTATTGGAGAGTAATGCGTCGGAACTAGTACTTGTTAGGCTATGAACTAGACGTAGAAAGAATGAAGTGATTCACGAAATCATTGGTGAAGTTTGAAACTTCTAGGAATCAAGAATTTCTTTTTGTGAATTATAATTTTCATCAACCACATTATACTCCCACAAACTTTGTTATTCAACATAGTTTCGTGTTAATAGGCCATGCGCGTGCTTGATTTATTCATAAATGCTCTAGAGATTATTGCTAGTAATTCTCATAAGAGTGGCCTCACTCCACACTTATATAGGTGATTCTATCAAGTGTATTCTGTAGTTTAATACACCACTAAAAATAGCTATGGAATTTCATTAAGAGCCTAACTCAACCTCTTTTTTCTTGCAGTTTTGCACTATTCTCACCTTAGTAGGGACACAAATTTTTTAATGGTGCACTAGATCAACAAATGATTTGTTACTACCAATATGAACCTAATTCATGGGATTGCCAATTGCATAGGTCAGGTTACCATCACTAATTGATTTTCTTCAATTGGCTTGTCGCATTCCCCTTGATGTATAGTTAGAGGATCGGCCAAAATCACTTTTGACTTAACATAATCGATCAATATAATTCCTTTTTTAAGGAATTATTTTATCACATCACATCTTAATCAGACGTCTCTTTTTACCATTGAAAGTTTCATTCTTTGCAATGCTTATTGCCTTTTGGCAATCGCAATGTCTAGACATAGGTGTCATTTCATTTCCATAGGAACATAGGCTAAGGAATTTCTCAACTAACTAGCCTCAATTTTAATATGAGTTTGAGAAAATTTTCTTATTCCCAAGAACTTGAGTAGTTCTTTAATCACCAAGATAAACATTTTCTTCTCCTTTCTTACTAGAGAGTAGGAGGATAAAGCACTATGTTTTTAACATAAATGCTTGGTAGCATATGAGTCTACCTTCACTTCTTTTGCATTAGTCATCATATGGACTTGAGAAATGAACACAATAATTATGTCATTAGAATCATCCGCTTCAACCAAGTCAACTTTTGGTTTAGTAGAATTGTCATTTCCCCCACAATATTTGTGTGGCTCATTTCTGAATTACAACACCTTCACCAAGGATGAACAGATGTCCGTTGGTGCATTTTGTCTCATTGAATTCGAGATTCATTTAATATAGTGGAAAATCCACAATGTATGATGCCATAGTTTATGGTTTCTCTCACATATATCATTATATTGCTCAAGGCAGTCGAGTGATCTACTTAGTCTATACATTGCATAAACTATATTAAGTGAGCAAGCCCAAGGCTTCTTAGAATTAACTCCCAGCCAAAACTTTTGGCCTTGCCCAACGATATTCCATATACACAACCTACATTTATGAAAAATAAAGCGCCCACTGCGATAAATCCAAACTAAGTGTACCAAGTCAACAGAATGAGCTACAGAACTTGCCCCGGCCAAGCAACCTTCAAACATATGAAATGCGTGGTAGTACATTCAATGCTTTAAAGTAAAGGAAAGGCGTATAATATTATGGCCAGGAAACGTTGAAGAGATGCATATTGATGTGCAAAATATCACCAGCCAATTAATATGCATTAAGTCATGAACAACGGCAGCTTTGAAAGCATTACTGATACCTTTACACACTCACCATATTTAAAAAAAAAAAAAAAAAATTGATGGCGTGGAAATTAGAAAATCGCAACTGAATCCCTCAAAGAACAACACAAAGCAGAACCAATTTACCAATAAATAATACCAATATCTCTAGCAATAATTCAGAGGGTAACCAATGATTCTCTGAGAGTTACTGAGTTTATCCCTCTAATCAAAGGCAAAGTTTCTTCCCTTCACTTTTTATTATTTTAACACCCAAACTAATATTAGCTTCTCTTATATCCTTCCTTCATATTGAATTTAGTAGTCATGAAACATTTTGTTTCGTTCACGACATCAATTTATGTATCATAAGTAAGCATGGAGTCAACATATAAGCTAACAAATTTAAATTCATCAAACAAGAGAGAAACAATTTGCGAAATTTCAGTTTGTGATGCTTACATAACTATACCTTTGGACTCCATCACAAAAGACAACGTCCATGAAGTTGTTCAAGCCTTGCCTCGAGCAATTTGCTCCGGTTAAGAATTAGACTTCAGGGCAGTCATAGAAAGCATCTACTAAACCAATCAATAAGTCATCTTATGCATTTTACCAATAAAGAAAAATGAGCCCTTATGAAAAGATAAGTTCTCAGAACGGTAATTGTCCACAATCAGCTGCTCTTCATCTGAGGCTTTCTTCCATTTCGGGGACCTAACATAAGACCTCCGGGAAAAGATCGAAGAGAGAGAAGCATAGCCCATCCATTCCAATAGACATACACGCACACGTTTCTCCTAACTTCGAGGATCAACAACATGTAATCTATGACCGTGATTTTCCCAAAATAAAAATCAATATATAAAAGAAAGATTAGCCTGACTTCTTTCCCTTTTCTTTCTAGTTTTCCTTTTCTTTGTCCTTTTACCACACATAATCATAGGGAAAAGTGCCAAAAAAATCCTAAACATTTTGCCTTTGTGTCAATTTAGTCCTAAACCTTTTTTTGGTGCCGATTCAGTCCAAAACCTTTTTAAGTTGTGTCAATTTAGTTCTTTCCGGTCAATTTTGGCCGGATTTTGCTAACTGGACGCCTACCAGCTGACATGGCCTGATTGGCGCTAACGTGGACAACTTTTAATAATATTTTTTATTTTTTATTTTTTATTTTTGTCTTTTTCCTCCAGCCGGTCGCCGAGGTCCGACGACCGCCGGCGAGGGCGAGGCCGACCTCGCCGGATCTAGTGAGGCTCGCCCATGGCTTGATCCAGTGAGGGCGAGCCTCGCCCATGGCCGCCTAGCCAGATCAGGCCATGGGCGAGCCTCACCCTCGCCGGCCCTTGCCGACCCTTGCCCGACCTCGCCAGATCAGGCCATGGGCTAGCCTCGCCCTCGCCGGATTTGGCAAGGTCGAGCCTCGCCAGCCCTCGCCCTCGCCAGATCTGGCGAGGTCAGCCTCACCCTCGCTAGCGGTTGCTAGACCTTGGTGACCGGCTAGAGGAAAAAGACAAAAATAAAAAAAAATAAAAAATAAAAAAAATTAAAAATATTATTAAAAGTTGTCTACATCAATACCGATCATGCCACATCAGTCGGCCAGTGTCCAATCAGCAAAATCTGGCCAAAATTGGTCAGAAATGACTGAATTGGGACAACTTAAAAAGGTTTAGGACTGAATCGGCACCAAAAAAAGGTTTAGGACTTTTTTGGCACTTTTCCCCATAATCACAATGTCATTTTGAAGATTTTCTAAATGGGTAATTTGACCATTTGTACACACCATTCATAAAACGTATGAAAACACAAATTCATAGAATATGTTTGACTTGATCATATCAAATTCAAAGAGAGCACACAAGACAAGAATTCACTAGAAACTCACTTACGTGATGTCAAATTTCGAAAGATGGAATGAAAGGATCATGACCTATGAATGCATTCATCAACTTTAAGTGTCATGAACATCGCTAGGAGGCTTGCATTCACCTATATCTGTTACATAATTTGCACCAAATTTAACCAAGCTGCTTATAAGCTACTGCTATGAATTAGTAAAGCCAACAATAGCAATCATTATCCTATTTTAGGCTAAGAACCGCATAAAGCCAAATTCAACATTAGTTCAAATCACTTAATTTTTGAAATCAATAAAGATCATCAACAAAATAAGAGATAAAGTTGATGATTTCTCAAGAGGCCGAAACAATATACCAATATGACAGTTACACCCTTTACGCATTAATTCAAAGTTTCCAAAAACTAATTTACCTGACATTCAATAACCTTACCAAAATGACCAAAAGCTCTTATGCCTTGATACTCGGTAATGTTCCATGACAAACTGCCCACCAATACGCAATACTTGTCCTTCACCATTTTCGATTCCTCATTCAATTCCAACAGAGGTGGTAGCAATGGTAGTTCCAATTTGGGAATCCATAACGCAATTATCCTTGAGGTTGTTGCAAAATATTAGATGACATGAAAATAATTATATTTGTTGGAAATAAATTGAAAAAGATTACAAGATAAAAACAAATGTTTGAGGCGTGCAAGCACTGTCCTTAAGGACAATTCCGCCCTTCAGACTACGGAACTCAGTGCGTAAGGTTTCAAAGCAGCTATCCTCCTAAGATACAACAAACCTTTTCTATACTCCGCATTGAATATTGGAAGAAACCCATCAAATAAAGGAAAGATACATAACAAGATAGGAAAAGAGAAATATAAATATTCTAGTTTTGATATATCAATATCACTTTCCAGTTATGTTCGCAATAACAATTTATAGGTAAAAGAAAAGGAGGGCCATTAAGAAACAGTTATAAATAAAATGGTAATTGAAGAAGAAAATGACCGTTATATAGGCCTTATAAAATAATGAAAAGTTTATGTAGAAATAAATGAAATGTTATAAAGCTGCTATATGACTGTTAGAAAGTTATTATATGGTAATTACATGACCGTTAAATAATAGTTATTAAACATTACAAAAACTGTTTTATATTAATAGTAGACAAAAACCGTTACAAATTGATAATTGTAAAAAACCATTACAAATATTAGTAGCTTACAATATTTCAAAACTATTGAAATATCCAACACCTCCTCCTCTTCCTGCTCCTCCTCGTCATGCGCTGTCGCCTCATGCTTCTCTTTTACCCGCGACACCGAGCGAAGTAGAGAGGTTGACATCTGCAAGGCCATTCTTGTCTGATTTCCACTTGGTTCCAATAGCAATAAGCTCGTCCTCGATCCGACCTCTGTCGTGCTCAATTCTTGCATCCAAGTCCTCTCTTTTTGTTGCTCTGGATTATAGTTGAATGTGAATTTCAGAGCGCTCCTCCAACTAGATGTGTAACATATGAATCCAATGTTATCTTTTTTAAGTGTCTCGTTTGATTGGATAGAAAAGTTTGGATGCGAGGGCATGATTATGGAAGAAAAAGGTCTTACTACTGAGAACATCATCCTTGAAAATTCGGCACCGGAGGTAATGAGATAAATATGGAGTTACTTTTCTGTATAATATGCAAGTAAAACTATTTTGTGAAGGATTTAGTGAATGCGCTAGATGTCAAGGGAAAGTTTCAAATGAATGCCTGAAGTTGGGGCTTCTTTTTTTTTTTCAAAAAGAGAAAGCCTAAAGTGGACGCCTTAAATAAGGTTTGGAGTGGCTTATTAGTCTGAAATGAGGATCGGACCTTCTGACCAGCTGAATTTTCATTAGTTAGTGAGCACATGTATTTCACAGGCCACTTCCCTAGACATAATGAGGTTTGTCTAGGGGATTTTCTTTTTGTTTTCTTCGTTCATTTATTTTTTTTCCTCTATTTCCCCATTTATTTCTTCTTCGTTCTTCATCCAAGCCTCTTTGGGATATGCCGTTTGGGACTTGTCAGGGCTGAGCCAACGATTTGCAGCCTTGAATTGAAGTCTCGACGCTTGCTTCGATTTATGGAGCCGGTTGTAATATATATGCTTGTTTGACCAGTCAAAAAAAGAAAAAGGTTGACGTGCGGGTTAATAAAGAGGAAGACAAATTGTTCGGGAGAGAGGGGGGGAGAGACAGAAGAAGAAAAGGGAAATAAAGAAAAAGAAAAAATGAAAAGGAAACCCACCGGTGGGCAGCCGTGTTGGTAAGAGCTTGGCACCCTCATTCTGGAGGTCACATGTTCGAACCGCGTGGTTATTATCACGATTTAAGTGGGAGACCGTGGCAGTGGGATGCTGCGCTAATCTCCCCCGAGGTATAATCGTGACTACTGGGGCGGTCACGGATCCTCGGTTACAAAAAAAAAAAAAAGAGAAAGGAAAAGAGAGGGAAATTTGCATACATGCCTTAGAGGTCTTGGCAAGTCAAATTTACTTGAGTCGCAATGCCCGGTAAGAATTTAAGTCATTTATTCTTCTTACCATAGTGGTTTTTGGAATTATAGCTCAAATTCGGAATTGATTGAAATTTAAACTAAGAGATTTGATTTAGGAGTTGTCAAATTGTGAAATTATGGAGGATTGATAGTTTAGGGTGTCGAGCTATAGGATTTTATAGAACTTGATTTAGATTTTCAGTTCACTTGAAATGAATCTTCAAAGTTACTTGCATATGATGAACAATAATAACCAGCAAGTTTCCATGCCAATTATCATCAGTTTTCGGCCCCAATTTAGGTCAGCTAAATTATGAGACTTGATAGTATTTCGAAAGAGCTTTATTTTAATTGTAAACTCGCATGAAACAGAATTCAGTGGAGAGAATTGTAGCGGAACCGAGCTCAATACACAAGCTTCACATCGTGGATAGTTTTGAATAATCGCTTTAGGTGAACATTTTTTTATGCATGGAAAATGTAAATTTGTACTTATTTGACCAGTGGAAAAGTTTATTTGAAAAAAAAAAAAAAAAAGGCGGATGTCCAAATTAATAAAGAGGAAGAGAAAGGCAGTGAAAAGAGTTACACATGAACATAAGAAGAAAAGAAAGTTGAAAAAAAGGGAGAAAAAAGAGAGAGGGAAACTCGCGCGTACAGGCCACGTAAGTCTTGCTTAGTCGGATTTAGTTCAATTCGCAATGCATGGTAAGGATTTAAGCCTGTTGTTTTTCTGATCAGAGTGGTTCTTAGAATTATGATACAAATTCGAAATTAAGAGAAATTGGAACTACGACGTCCGATTGAGAAGTTGTTAAGTGGTGGAGCTCTAGATTTTCCGAACTCGATTCGTACACATGATTTGCTCATAACGAATTTCCAAAGTTACTCATGCATGATGAACAGTAATAATTAGTTGCTTTCCATGTCAATTTTACTTGTTTTTTGCTCGATTTTGGGTCAATTAAATTATGTGCCTTCTCGAACTTCGAAAGAACTTTCTTTTTACTCTAAGCTCGCCTAAAACGAAGGTTTGTGGGGAGTGTTGTGGCGCGACCAAGTTCAACACATAAACTCTGCATTGCAAATAGTTTTGATTAATTACTTTGAGCGGCCTTAGCTTACTCTTGAGTTTCCTTGTAGTAGCAATGTGGAGGTCTTTTTAAATTAAATTATGGAATTGTTGCATTATACCGATGTGTGATTGGAAATGTCATTGGTCCTTGAAACGACAATGTCCTAGATTGTAGTAGAGATGCTTGGAAGAGTAATTGAGTTCCTCCGAATGCCTGGGGAGTGTAACACAATTCTCCCAGATGTCCTCACGATGTCTAACGGGTGCAAGATGCTCGAGGGGTAATGGGTTCCCCAGACGATGATGGCAGCATGAATTAATATTGAGTATAGTCTTGGTACTAAGGGTGAGCACGATTCCCAAGTAGAATCGGAATGGGAACCCCAACATAGAAACCTAATTTTATAACGCTTCTATAACCTATCTTCTTCACTTTCCCTTCTTTCTATTTCTTCTGCAGTCTACAACGTTCCACCCCTAAATCACCGACGACCCCATGCTGCTGGCCGCCCTCGACATCCTCACTGCTAGCCACCCTCGACGCCGCCGTCACGACCCACGACATCGCCATCAACGTCGCCGCTGCTCCGTTTGAAGACGCTGCCAACTCCTGCAGTTGTGCATGCCGCCTCCCAATGACGAGCTGCTGCCGGGCCACCACCATGACTCTACTGTTGTTCCACCGTCGGCAATCCTCAACCTCGCCCACCTCTCCGATCTATCCTGCTCCCCAATCTTCGTAGGTCCTCTCTCTCTCTCTCTTTCTACCCACAAAGGTACAATCCATGCCCACCACTAAAACAACGAGGACTTTTTCTCTCTTTACTCGCAAAGGTACAATCCATGCCCACCACCATAACAGCGAGGACTTTTTTTTGTTATTCATTTTGGTCTTTCTCTTGGGGCAATGACTGGTCAATTCAATCGTAAGTATTTTCCTATATACAATTTTCTCCTTGCAATTTGTTTCAAAGTCGGATGGCCAACTTCATTAATTTTATGCAAATTTGTCAATTTCAAATTATGAAGATGAAACAAAAGGTGACCTTATGACTTGTGTACTCTTGTGCAGAAAAGCTATAACTGACTTTGAAACAAAAGATGAGCTAGTTACTTCTGCATTCATGTGTAGAAAAGCTATATCTGACTTTCAAAAGAATATCATCAGGCTCATAAACCTAGGCCTTTTACCCTAATCTTTAGAAGAATATTGTATTAATCATTAATTTGAAACTTTGGGTTCCCATATGGGATTAACAGAATTCATCTTTAAATGATTAATCCGTTGCCTTCCTTAGTACTATTTCATACACTTACTCTTAAAGTTCAGCTGAAAATGATATTCTTGCCATAAAATTTAGTCCCTGGAGGATAAGAAGGTCAGGCTCATAGTCGTTTGCGACTCTCTCTCATTCTAATTTCACTCTTCTCAAATTGAAGAAACTACTGGATTTCTCAACAACTAGAACTTGGTTCATTCTGCTTTGTCCAAGTTTCTATGCACTCATGGCAGGACACAAAGTGATTGAATTTTTCTCTTACATATGGTATTTTACTACTGTCCTTTGAGACCTTAACTAGATTTGCTGGTGTTTATTCTGAAATATTCTAATAATTTGAGTCACTAACCCCTCAGTTATTTGGTGTCTTGCTGTTTTCATGCTTGTAGATAGGCATGGGGCTAAGAGAAATTAGACTGATGATTCTTAATCTACTCATTTCTCATTAAAGATGACTGCTTTAAGGACCGGTGACTTGGAGCTAACTAATTCTTTGAGTTTAGTCGAGTATATTTACTAGCGAAGTAAAACATGCTTTACATTATGGTGGAAGTTTATGAAATCTCATTGATCTTGACTTGGTCGTGCTTCCAAATTAATTTTCAATGTCGAAAATTAGGCACAACTTAATGATTGTTAATTTGATTTATCTAATGGAGGGGCAAGATCTTGCAATGTTCTCATGAAGTACCTTCCTTGAAGAGTTAAAGTCTAAAGGAAAAAAAGAACACTTTCATCGACTTCCCAAAATTGTAGCCTTTTAGTTGTCTCTTTGAGTTCTTTGATTATAAACTTATTTGAAAATGTTTCGCTTTGTTGCTCTTTCTCGAATTGATAATTTAGTTCCGTCGTTTCCAGCCAATTGGTTTATTATAATCGCATAACTACTTTTTTATGTGTTCTCTTATGAAGCCATCTGCTCAAGATCAATGTTATTATCAAGATTTTTTGGCAGAGCACTTTTCGGTGCTACTAGAACAGAGTCTTCTGTTGAGACTACTGCTGCTGCTTTTGCAGCTACATCTAGGACAGGACACAACCTTCGCGAGGCATTCTCTGAGGCAGATAAAAACCCAGAGAATGACACTTCCGTTGCCTACGTGCATTGGTGGTTTTATTGCGCATTCGACACCTACTTTTATTTTTGTTGCCATTGTTTCTGTGGAGCTGGATTCTTAGGATATTTACTATATGGATTTGCAATCCATAAACGTGAATGCCATGTCTGTATTTAGTTTCTCCATAGATTGGCATCTCTTTGTGGAAGCTTTTTAATAAGTTTTGTCACAAATTTCCAAAGTAGGCTTATGATAAGTTTGCTCTAAACTTGACATTAGTGTTTTTGAATGGCAAACTTTTGTTAGTGCTTTTTCTGGACATTGTTGTTTTGCCGTCAATGACGCCGCTGCTGTTCGGACTTCAACAACAAGTAGTCCTCATGTTGACAAGCCGCTATGGAAAAGAGTCTTGCGTGTTGACAATGCTACTATTGTTTAGTTTTATTTGTTTTGTATTCTCTTTGATGAATGACAAGCTTATTTATTATTGTTACATTCATTTTTATTTTATTTAACTAAAAAAAAAAACCCGTTGGATCCTGAACTAACCCTGAAACCTGTGACAAGATAGGTTTCGGGTTTCAGTTCTAAGAGGTAGGTTCCAGGTTCCACAAATGAAGAAACCTATGCCCGATGATAGATTCAAGATTCTAGGCAGAACCTGTAAGAAACCCGGAACCGCTTACCCCTATTTAGTACTTTTGAATTGAGCTACTAATTACTTGTTGGGAAAAATTATTGCCCTTTATTGATTTGTTATGTATTTTAAAAAAGCTCTCAGGTAAATTGATATGAAAGTGATTTATTAAACTTTATATCGAGGCTTTCCTTGTCAGTACGGTGATTGTTTTATGTCATATAGGCTCACCAGTTATTGACTTTATCTTTGCAGATCAATAGAAATGATGCCGATCCTCCCTGGTCCTATTTCCTTTAGTTATGGAGTACCTGTGGTCCTCACCTGGCACTTTTTCGACTTTGCGGATCTGAATTTTCTAAATATTGTCCTCATCCAATGCATCGCCATTCTATCCATAGACATAGGGATCCCGACCAGCCCCATACTACTAGGTTTCCTCGTGGTCTTTGCGCGAGTAGGTGGATAGCTCGTGGGATCAATCCCACACCCGGGTGACAATGGAAACAACCCTCATATGTGGTCAGCCATCACCAAAGCTCAATGACTAGTGGAGGAAGAAGGAAAATACAAAGAAAAAAAACAGAAAAGAAAGAAAATGTAAAAAAAAAAACTCATCCATGCTAGCATTGACCATACCAGGAAGAACCACCAACGTCCACATTAGCAAATTTCTAACAAAATTGGCATCTTAACAATAAATTTATAATTTTTTTTTTTTTTTTGTAATTTCCTCTCATTTTGTAACAGCAATGTCAAAGTTTCTTTAGTCATAAAGTTCATTATCACAATATTTGTAATGAGTAAGAGTGAAATTAAGTCAAGCTATTCATGAATAATGCCTCGATTCAATGACTGCTCAAGAGTAATCAAGGTCGAGCTTGAGCTGCTTCAGCATCTCATTCGGGTTTTTCAAGATCAAGCTTAAGGTTCAACTTCGAGTTCCTACAACAATTGATTGTAATCAAGTTGAGTCAAATCGAATTCGAAAATTTTGATTTTTTAATGGAGTTGAATTTAGACATGTATTTCAATACTCAATGGAACTCAAGTTGAGCTTTGAATATGGAGTATTAAAAGAATTTTCAAGAGTTCATGTCACCCAATGATTGGTAAAGTTGTGAAAGACTCCGAAGTACGCGATAGTAGAAATTTCTTACGTCAACATGGAATCATGAAAAGTTACTGGATTCCGAATTTTTTTGTGGAGATTTTTTTATTAAAAGAGAGATTGTTGTTACTTTTCAATTATATCCAAAATTAAAAAAAAATAAAAATAAAGGAAAAAGAGTGGAAGAGAAGATAATAATATCCGAAGGTGGAAGGATGAAATGGGCCACATGGACGTGTGGCCCACTTCAAACCCACGACATGAATCACTTGACGTACTGGCCCACCACCAATCCTTGGGTACAGGCTACAGCTGCCTTGAATTTACTTACTTGCCCTCCTTGTGTTTTTCCATCTTGAGCTGGATCCTTCTCATCTTTCTAGTTTTCCTCATCTTTTGTTTCATTTTTTTTGCTCCTTAAAATAAAAAAAAAAAAAAAAAAATCCCTTTGTCCACTATGCTCCATGCTTTCATTTATCTTCAACGAATCAATTCTCTAGGACCATTTTCCCATATAAGCTGATTCCATATAACTAGAATATATAGGTCCTTATCCGATCCCTGAAACTTGACCTGATCCACTCAAAAATTGATGCGGCTTAACCCAAGTTGGCCGATTAAAAAAAAAAAAAGTCAACAACTCTTATCAGACTCAGTTTATACATGAAATAACCTGAACACGAAGGATTTAAATCATTGGGCCTGACATGGCCCAACTCGACATGAAGAAAGACGAATCCCAACCCAACTTGACCCAAGCCCATGCAAACCCACACCCAGCTCTAACCCGAAAACAAAGAGAATCGAATCCAAACCCAAGCAAGCCCGAAATCTAAACCAAAATTTTGCAATCGAAATGAATCATGTGCAAATATGGCCTCAAAACGAATTTGATCCCATCAAAATCAAGATGGCCATCCCCTATGATCTTCACTGATGTCAAAAATAAAATAAACTTGTACTGAGCTATCTAAAACTTGAAAGAATCTAAGACTAGTAATGACCCAAAATTGAACCCGAACTGTGTCGGAATACCGAATAAATCGAAACAGATTTGACCAGATCCCATGCTCATAATGCATCCTATATAAGCGAAGACCAAATTAAACGAAAACTAACCCGATCTATCCATTCGTCATAGCTAGTCAGGATGCACCACATCTAATGTGCACAAGACACAGACATTGGGGAAATGATGGAAATAAAAAGAACCAATTATTGAGTTGCCTTTTAACAAAGCACAATACATAGCCAACCGACATAATACAATGCTTAACCCATGAAGCACCCAATAAGAAACCATTATCTTTATAAAGTGATTAGCATACATACACATACCAGTGCAATTCATAGATTATAATATCAAAAAAAATTGTCAATACAACAGAGATGAGCTGCCACTACATTGGAGAAATGGGAGTTTAATTAAATAAATAAAATGATTTTCCACTATTATCAACATCTACCGACTTCATCATTAATATAATGCAAGTGCTTGTGTCTTTCAAAGGATAAGCATATGCCCTAATGATGCTTCGTAAACACCATTAAATCCCTATTATTAATGCACTATCAAAAGAGTTGAAAAGACGTCGGCAAAAAAAGTGATCTCTAAGCTCCAAATTCATGCACTATCATCCTACCAAAGTTGAGGTGCATGTATGCACAAATTACGTACAAGGACCCTTGTTCTCTCCCCCCAAGATAACATTCTTTAATTTTTATGTGTGAAGTCTCTTAGCTCATGGTTCATCGATTGTCCGAATTGAAGAGCAATAATAGGAGAAATTATCAGATTTAACAGTCTCCGAGAACAAAATTTGAAAAATACATAAGCACGTCTATGTTAGAATTTTTTTTTTTTTAAAAAAAAGGTACCGATGAGAATGTAACATGCTTTTTTTTTTTTCTTTTTTTGTCTATTTTGATGAGCTAAGTTTGTCGACTACTATAAGAACAGGAGCTATATTGATGATATATCATGTCATTACCAAATGAAAACTGAACCTATGTTGATATCAATCATGTTCAATTGAATATGAATATAATCAAGCCCACATGTTAAGGAGGTCTCATTATAATTATATCTACAATTCGCCCCTCCTTTTCTTTTTCCCCGTAGGGTGTAAAGGCAATTACTTAGGCAAAAAAGTGAATGTTGTGCATGCTGTTTTAGAGACAATCTTATGATTGTGGGTCTTCTTAGATGGCCCAGAGAATTAAGGCATAAACCTCATAGGCTTAGACTTTGATTTGTCTGTCTTTTCATCACAGTTTTTCATTAAAATAAAATGACCCGTATTCTAAAGTGAAAGATTATATACATTTACTTATTGGTGCTTATCTTGTTTAATTCATTAAATTGGCAAGTCTGCACTTTATCTAGAGAAAAACATAGTGAATTATTCTCAGGCAATTAAAGACAAATTGATTTTGTTTTAGAAGTAAGAAGATTAAAGATTCAATTACATTCTAGACTACCCTCGCTAATGCAAAACATTAGGCACCAACTAGTGGTAGCCGATGTGAATAATGAATGATCAATAAGTGTCAAATAATGTAAGATGGGAGCAAAAAAATTTGGTAGGTTTGGAATGCTAATGTCGAACATTATGTCTCAAAGCTGAAGACTAAATATGAATAATGATTGATAATGTTCAAATAATATGAATAATTATTTTTAAAGAACTGGTAGCTTTGGGAGTTCTTGCATGTAAGGAATCTTTTATTTAGAGACTACCAAGAAAGAAAAAACTTTTTTTTTTCGAGGGGCAATCAATAATTATTGCAGTTCAGTCCCCAGTTGGACCGGTCTTGGTCCAATTTCCAGAGCAACTTGGTTTCAAACCCCATGTCAGATGAGTACACCTACTGGGAAAAATCCAGCCTTGCCTCAAACACACAAAAGAAAAAAAAAAAAAAAAAAGCACTAAAATTATAATGATTAAAAAAAAGCAAAAGAGATATTCAAATCGTGCAGAAAAGATGTGTAGTTTGAATGAACAATGCACAAGGAGACACGGTTCTATGTCATGGTGTTTGCTGTCTCCAATGCCATTTTCTGTGAGTACTGTTCTGACCAGTCTTTGGCTTCCGTGAGGAGTGAGAACCCCAGGATAGATTCATAAACTGCAATTAAGAAAAAGTTCAGTATGGACAACACATAAAACAAAAAGAAATTACCACAGCCCAAGAAAAATTATTAAACTAAGCATATAGAATATTGCACCCGTTCAACTCACTTGTGCTTGAGCCACTCTGCAAACTCCTTTTCAAGCACTTCTTGCGGGTCTCTCTCTCTCCTTTTTTTATTGCTCAAAGCCTCTCAGATCCAACCCATACATCAGATTCCCACCCTGTACAGCTTGTTTATTCAATTCAAAACCCAGAGAGAGAGAGAGAGAGAGAGAGAGAGATGATTTGATACTTTCTTGTTCGCCTGAGAAGTGAAACGAGTTGAGAGGTTAGTATTAATCATTTCCCAACTGTATCCTGGGCACCCATTTTGTCTTGTTTTATTGATGTGATGAACTTACTCATGATCTGTCAACGAAAACCTTTATCTTTCCTTTGTTTGCAATGATTGTGTGGATTCAAAGAAAGCAACTTTTGATCCTCCCCTTTCTTTAACACAGCATTATTTAGGAGAAGTGATTTTAAACGCCATCGATTGATTGTGTTCCAGAGCAAAAGCTTGTTAGCGAACGTTTCCCTTTCTTCATGTTATATCCTACAACCGAAGCTGATGACACTTGGTCAAAAACCTGCTCCCAGGTGCAGAGGCAAACATTTCGGGCTACTGATTTGCCGCAGTCTGAAAGAGACAAGACCCCACATTGAGAGGTGGGATATCACATGCAGTTGCAGATGAATGACTCCTGCTTTGAATGCCACTGTTGCATTAAATTTTCTTCTGCCGGAGTCTCTTGCTTTCAGCCACTCAAATTGCATCTATATGTTTAAAAAAAATCCTCAGAACATGCCCAGTTTCTCTCTGGAAAAAGGCCCCGTGGATGTGAAGCTTTCTCAACTTCAGAGCCTATGAGGGCATTCAAAAGTACATTTTCCGGAGTGGCTAATGTTTCTTAGAAGAAGATAAGTGCAGATCCTTAAGAGGTAGTGAAGTGAAGATTCACTTGACATATGAGGATGGATTTGGATAATAAGCCAGCCAAACCCTCCTCCAGTCTCTTCAAGGATGCTCTAGCACAGGGGGTTTCAGTTTCAGCCACATCAAAAGACAATATAATCAACACCGGCCTCACCATCAAGATTGCTAATGGCAGCAAAAGCTCTGGTAAGGACATTTTGGCACCGATTGGCTCTAAAGTAGAAGAATCGCTATGTGCAAACATAAAGAGCTCCATTGAATCATCCACGTATAATTCCCCTTCGCTTGTGTCCCCACCTTCATCAGCATTTGTCTCAGCCTTGCAGTCCCCATACATATCTCCAAGGGCCTTGGCACCAACAACCACAAATAATTCCACCCCGCCTGAGGACCCAGCTCCTCCGGCACATCCATCTCCGCCGGCATCGTTCCGTGGTGCCGGCTCGCAGTCAGATGACATCCCAAGCAGCTCCTACACTCCCCCATCTGACCAATATGAATTTTCCGATGACCCATATGATGCTAAGCTCAAATTTGTCACCTGCGTCTCTGTCCCAGACCCAGCGCCACCTCGAGTCTCGTTCTCCTTCCCGGTCCCACGGATTTCCTTTGGCAAAGGGGCACTTTCCCCGGCTGCCAATGCCAAGCTGAGGAGCTGTGATGTGTTCATAGGCTTCCATGGGCAGAACCCGAATCTGGTAAGGTTTTGCAAGTGGCTCAAGTCAGAGCTTGAGCTCCAGGGAATTGCTTGTTTTGTGGCCGACAGAGCTAGGTACTCAGATGGTCAGAGTCATGAGATTGCAGATAGGGTGATTTGCTCAGTGACATTTGGAATAGTGGTTGTTACCAGTTCCAGCTTTATGAATACTCTTAGCTTGGAGGAGATCAGATTTTTCGCTCAAAAGAAGAACTTGGTTCCATTGTTCTTTGACACAGGCCCTGCTGAGGTCACGGGCCTACTCAATTCTGATACGACTGATAAAGAGTGCAGAGAAGCGATTGATGGACTAATCAAGTGCCACGAGTTCAAGCTAGAAGCTAATGAAGGCAATTGGAGAAGCTGCATTGGGAGGGCGGCTGGGATGTTGAGAGCGAAACTTGGGCGCACAAGCGTGGTCGAGAAGGATGTTGAGGCATTTGAGGAGATACCCTTCCCAAGAAACAGATATTTCATCGGAAGGGAGAGAGAACTCACGGAGATTGAGAACGCTTTATTTGGATCTGGGGATTGTTTCGAGCAAGATTACACGACGTCCATCAAAGGAGAAGCGAGTGGACAATCTGAAGGGCTTGCAGATGAGGAGAGTGAAACAACTATGACGAGAGGAGAAAGATTCATCAGTCTAGACGTGGGGAAGTGCAAAGAACCGAAATTGGAGGCTTGGGTAGAGCCAGTTCTGGGAAGGAACTCTTTGAAGAGATTGAAGTACAAGAAGTCGAAGAGCGGGAGCTACAGAGGCTTAGGCAGCAGTGTGGTCTGCCTCAATGGCATTCCTGGCATCGGGAAGACAGAGCTTGCTTTAGAATTTGCTTATAGGTACTCTCAAAGATATAAAATGGTGCTGTGGGTGGGTGGAGAGGCTCGATATTTCAGGCAAAACATCTTGAATCTGTCGCTTAATTTGGGCTTGGATGTGAGCGCCGATGCTGAAAAGGAAAGAGGACGTATCCGTAGCTTTGAGGAGCAAGAATTCGAAGCATTCAAAAGAGTTAAAAGAGAGTTGTTCCGTGACATGCCTTATTTGCTAATCATCGACAATCTGGAAACTGAGAAGGAATGGTGGGAAGGTAAAGATTTACACGACTTGATTCCAAGAAACACCGGGGGATCCCACGTGATCATAACGACGCGGCTACCCAAAATAATGAACTTCGATTTGATACAGATTCCGCCTCTGCCTTTGTCTGATGCGATGATCCTAATGAAAGGGAGAAAGAAGAGAGACTATCCAGCTCAAGAGCTCGAGGTTCTGCGGAAGTTTGATGAGAAGCTAGGGAGGCTGAGTTACGGTATGTGGATTATCGGATCATTACTCTCTGAACTTGCCATTTCCCCATCTGCGCTCTTCGAAGCAGTGAACCAAGTTGCGCTCGATGGCTCTTCTAGTAACACTTCCTATGCAAGCCTTAGCGATGAGCAATTCTGCAAAAACAATCCCTTCCTCGTCAAAGTCTTGTTCTTTTGCTTCAATATCTTAGAGCAAACCAGTGTGAGGAGGAACCTTATGGCGTCAAAAATGCTACTTGTTGGTGCTTGGTTTGCCCCGGCACCAATCTCAGTGAATCTGCTCACCTCAGCTGCTAAGAGTATGCCAGCCAGTGGAAACCAGTTGAATTGGACCAAGTTGTTTGGTTTCAGCTGCTGTTTAGCACCGAAGACCTGGAAAAGCGAGGAGGATTCAGCAGTCCTTCTAGTGAAACTTGGGCTGGCGCGAACAGCTAATAGGCAACCAGGGTATTGGATCCAGTTCGACCCCATAACTCAACTGTTTGCACGAAGAAAAGACGGTTCGCTTGCTGCCAAAGCAACAGTTCAAGGCCTGAGAAAATTTGGCAATCCAGTTCTGAACTCGGATCACCTCTGGTCTTGTGCATTCCTAGTCTTTGGATTCAAGTCTGAGCCCCCTCTAGTCCAACTCAAGGCAATCGACATGGTTCTGTTCATTAAAAGGACGGCCTTGCCCCTGGCAATCAGGGCATTCACAACATTCTCGAGATGCAACTCTGCGTTGGAGCTCCTAAAAGTGTGTACAAATGTGCTTGAGGAAGTGGAGAAGTCGTTTGTGTCCCAAATACAGGACTGGTGCCAAGGCTCACTCTGTTGGAAGAAATCCTTGAACCCAGGAAGCCAAAGGGTAGACGAGCATGTGTGGCAGGACGTGACGCTTTTGAAAGCCACGCTTTTGGAGACCAGAGCCAAATTGCTACTGAGGGGCGGTCACTTTGACAGTGGTGAAGAGCTGTGTAGGACTTGCATCAGTATTAGGACGGTGATGCTCGGGCATAACAATGCTCTGACCCTGCTGCTCAAGAGACATTGGCCAAACTAGTGAGGATGAGAAGCAAGATCTGATGCTCAGGCTCAACAAAAAAATAGAAGTTATGTTCATGGTCTGTTGAGCTCAGTTTTGTTGTGAAAAACACTGTAATCACGTTAGTTTAGATGCAAGATCATCAGGAGTCCTCACTAGCGCTTCCACCGTTGTCATACATTTCTTTCACATTGACGAGAACACTAGTTTTTCGTTCATATATTCTCCTGCAGTCCTTTATTTTAGGAACAGAGAAAATCATGAGCGAGAGAGGAGAGACTAAGAGCACACGAAGCTTATCGGAACTATGCACCACCTCAAGCGTCTCCGACGTAATTGTATCACACATGCCTACACCAACGCATATTTTAGCTGATCGGACTCCATCTTCCCCATTTTTTCCCGCATTTTTCAGCAGAAGGGATGGAAAGAGTCTGAAACTAATATATGCAGATGTTCATGTCCCGTTGTCATCCGCAAGGTCCAGTGCTGATAAATGATCTGCTCATAGGCAACACAGCCATAAACAGCAGAGGGGGAGAGAGGAATGTGAGCATCACGTTTCAACATCACACAAGTCGAAATGCTTTTGTTTTCTCACGAACTCAAATCACAAGTCAATCTTGCCCGCAGCAGTTAAAAAAACTCACAAGCCTGCCTCCAAATTTTACAGACCCAACAATCTCACTCCCATGACCAATTCAGGAAAACAAGAATCTCCCTTTTCCCTAGCGGGACACCACAAATCTTAAAGAGAGAAAACCCAACTTGAAAAATACAAACCAGAAGTCAAGTCAAACCCTTCTTAGAGAGGGACCAACAAACGACCCTTCAAATCCAACACAGCCACGACTCAAACCAACCTCAAAATTTGTGGTTCGTGCCCATCACAACGGACAAACCAAACCCAAGAAAAACACTCACCGACCCCGACTCCACCAATCAAGACTCGCAGGAATCCATCGTTCTCTGACAATTTCTCACGCGATCAATCAGTCCCCAAGTCCCGTTTTCGCAACGTCCCCGCGATCCGTGCCGTACCCGAATCCGGGCGCGGCCGCGAACCCGGCCCGCGACCCGATCAGGCCTTGAGAAGCCGCTTCCTCCTCATCAAGAAACAGCCCGTCGGGGTTCCTCAGCGCCCCGTGGACCCCGCAGAGCAACGACCCGGCTCCGACCCCGATCACCAGAGTCTCGACACGACCCACGAACCAGACCGCCGACAGCGACACCAGGACGAGAGCGCACAGCACCAGGCGGTCGTTCAGTTGGTGACCCGAGACCATCAACGGGTCTTCCCTGAAGAAATGGAAGATCAGCCAGAGGGCGAGCACGGAGGCGAAGACGATCAGGGAGAAAGGGGCGCCGAGCAGCGACACGAGGGCGCAGGAGGCGACCACGACGGCGTAGTTGACGCGGAAGTAGACGGCGTTCTTGCGGATCCGGGCCACGGCGGAGGACGCGGATCCGGGCCGGTCGAACGAGCCGGCGGCGAGGAACTCGGGCCAGGGGCGGTGGCGGGAGATGGCGGCGGAGAAGTTGTGGACGGACCGGGAGATGACGTCGGAGACGGAGATGGGTATGGTGGTGTAGGTGGCTGCGCCGCCGCCGCCGCCGGGGGTGGGGGCGGCGGGCTTGGGTTGGATCGCGGCTGGGGGTTGCATCGTGGAAGGGTTGGTGGGGTTTTTGCTGACCGGTTTGACCTCAACGACCGTTCAAACCATCCAAGCCTCTTCTCTTCGAGTCTTCGCCGTGATACGAAAGACTGCGTTTAATGTGGTCAAACACATTCAAGAAAAGGTCAAACAACGGTCTAAAAAAAAATTATTGCTTCAGATGAGATCGTGCTTTTGAAAAAGAGTACTAAGTTATAACATATAGATTTCGTTATCCTTCATCCAGGAAATTAGGAAAAATTTGACCCTCCATTGCAACATGTGAAAATATCATTTGATCGGTGTGCAGGGTGGGTCGATATCGAGTCTAAAATCCTTTGATTACGCCGCATTCCTCTCTCGAGCTTGAGAAAAGGGCACCTTATCTCATTGTCCTCCCTGCCCCCCTTCCTTGTGTTGCTCATCATTTCATCATTTGCTTACCTTCGCGGTCGCAGCACGGTCGCAGCACTGCCTCATTCCTACATGTACCGTTTTTCGTGAGTTGGTGCAAATGGTGCGCATAGCTCGTCCAATCACTGGCGACGGAAAAGGCGAGGCCAGGCGATAGTAATCTACATGTTTACACGACCGAAGAGGCAATTGTGCCAAATCAACTATACTGTACCCAAATACTTATGTACTGTATTTGAACGTCACTAAGGCAACTTCAACTTTGATTATGTAGAGTTGTCCATAGGAGGAAGCACAAGAATTTCACTGTAATGGCATTATTTTCTGACTTTGATATTGAATTCATACAGCACACTTGATTATTTGCAAAGATCTGGATGTGCACCAGAATTACATCCCACGTTGCCTTTCTTCTGACCCTCTAAACACAAACTAAAACTAGACATCGATCAATTTGCAACCTTTATATACCAAGTAAATACCTGACCATTGACAACCAACGTGATTCAAAATGCCTTCTCAAGTTCACCTTCAGTACAAATGAGAAGAGAATTGACAAGACTATATCACAACAAACTAAGTAACTGGCACTCGGTGCACCATTACTTTCTTCTCCACTATTAACCATCGGGAAAGAAGTAAATAATACAATGCTGGCGTACATATACAGAGAGAAAGCCCATGCTTAGCCTTTTGTTCGGCTTTTCTTTTCTTCAATTCCGGACCGAGAGAACCTGTGTCGAAGAATTTCCAAAACTTCTTCCATTTTCACGTCTTTGACAGCCAGAAGAACCATGGAATGATAAAGCACGTCCGCCATCTCCGATGCAGTGCGTGCCGTATCTTCGTTCTCTTCAAGCGTCCGACACAACTCATCTGCCTCCTCCCTGGAAATGAAGCTTAGGTCTTAGGAACAACTATTTGACCCGTGATGCTAACTGCTGCAATTTCCAGATTAAAACGCCATTGGACGTTCATTTTCTCTTTCACCTACTTTATCTAACAGACAATATAAGGTCCACAAAAATTATAGGTGCAGGACAAGCTACAGTAATAAAAAGCGAGTGGGTGAAACTGTTGGCTTTCAGAACTTTTTCAACCACTTTACCGGTCTTTCACAAGAAAGGAGAGATTCAAGAAACAGAACTTAGACAGCATAAGATTCTCATCATTCTCCATAGTACCTGACTTTTAAGCACAGCAACTTGTTATCAAGTAATAAGCGTTTCGTCCAGGAGGGCTTCCCATCTTGTGGTTCTGCCAATTCAGCTTTTCGTCTTGAGATGGTAGACTCTAATGAGTACAAGGTAGACAAAGCCAGTTCATTTCTCGTGACCTAGCACCATTTAATTTATTCTCATTAGATTTCAGGACCTAGCACCATTAATTAATAGATTCACAAAAGTATTGTGCCTCAAACCTGGGAGGGTTCCAGTATATCCTCTATCGATGAAAAATAGCATGTCTCAGACCCAGTGTGGCAAGTGGGTCCATCAGGTTTCCCAAGATATATTATCTGGAAAAGAAAAATAAACGATTGCTTGAACTACATCAAACAAGCCAAAAGGGCAATGCGAGAGAAATGACCAACAACTTTGAACTTACAGAGTCTCGATCACAGTCAAGATAGACATCAGATATATTGATGAAGTTCCTAGAGGTTTCTCCCTTTGTCCAGAGACTTGATCTGGACCGGCTGTAAAATGTAGCCTTACGAGAGGAGATTGTTGTCGCTAATGCATCTCTGTTCACAAATGCTTGCATCAAGATGGCTCCAGTGTCTACATTTTGAGCTATTGCCACGGCCAAACCTTTATCATCCCATTTTACACTGTCTAACAGTGTGCCCACCTACAAGAATCTATTAAATTTTCATTCACAAATTCCAACTCACTTGATGTGCAAGACTCATAGCAGATAAAGCAAGAAAAACCACGAGAGAACAGTACGTAGATGTTAAATGGATATCCCATCACCCAAGCATCAATGAAAATAGCAATATTCCCAACATAAAAACTATTCGAAGCAGATTCATGTGTAACATACATACATAAATACATACAATATATACATACATACAGACTGTACATACATACATACATACAATATATATCTTGACCCATGTCAGAAGCCAATGTAACCAAACCTACACTTTCACACATACTTCGCTTGGGTAACAAAAGCGAACAATATGGAGTCCAGATGTAGCTCGAAGATAACTGAAGCAAATATCATCGGGCAACGATGAACACCTTCAAGAGAGATTAACAAGACAAGTGAGAAACCCACCCATCAGGTTATCTTCTCTGTCTTTTCTTTTCCAGACAAGTAACGACATCTACCAACCAAGAATGGTAGTTATCTGACAAAGTCTGGGTACCACAATCTGAGCTATCACCACAGCCAAACCTTGATCATCCCATTTTACACTGTCTAACAGTGTGTCGACCTATAAGAATCCATTAAATTTTCATTCACAAATGTCAACAGACTTGACATACAAGACTTATAGCGGACAAAGCAAAAGGAAATACGAGATGACATAACATAGATGTTAAATGTATATCCCAGAAAGAATGTGTCAATGAAAATAATCAATATAGCCAACTTAACAATCGACCCACTAGAAGCCGATTCATGCGTAACTTTCCTCAAACGGATATGCAGTATAGATCTGCACATTTCCATATGTTTTTATTAACATCATAAAACAATGTATCCAAACCTACATCCTCACACCTATTTCACTGGGGGGTGAAACAGGTGAACAATATGAAGTCCAGATGTAGCTCGAAGATAACTGAAGCAAAACATCATCGGGCAACGATGAACACCTTCAAGAGAGATTAACGAGACGGGTGAGAAACCCACCCGTCGGGTTTATCTTCTCCGTCTTTTCTTTTCCAGACATGTAACGACATCTACCAACCGAGAATGGTAGCCATCTGACTAAGTCTGGGTGCCACATTTCTCACATACAAAATGACCAAACCCCACACATGCAATACCAAAATACTTATTTTATATACATATATATAAAAGACGTCAACAGCATGAGTATAATCACATAAAGTACCAAAATTGCGAATTGCTTTCAAATACAGCATTGAAATGAAGTCGACCCACAACCCAAAAACATGTTAAGTCACCAACATTTAGGCTACATACACAAACCAAAAAAATAACATTCAAGAAGCCATGCATGCCAAAGTAGAAGCATTTACAACAACCCATCACCGATGCCCGTATGCATCACCCGAAACAGTCGAAGAACATCGAGGCCGTAAATAGCCAGACCTCGACATCGTCATGAGAAGCTCCGACATGTAATCCCGAAGTAGTGGGCACACGCTGCAGTACCTTGCTCTGAAGAGAGACATCCTTCCCCGGCACATCCGCCGAAGCGAATGCTACGCGACACCTCCTTCTCCTCCTCCCGCTAGAGCAACCGCCCGACACTTTCCCAGCGGGAAGCCTTCCAGGTTGAAGACGGAGGGAGGACGAGACCACCATTTTCGCGGAACAGTGAAAGAAAAAGGCAAAGCTAACACCTCCCCCCCTCCTCGCCTCACCGAGAAACCAGCATTGGCCTAAGAGAAGAAGGGGCGAAGCTACAGAAAGCGTCGATGGAGATTCGGACGAGTGAACACTCCGGTGGCGCTGAGCAGAGGAGAGGGAAAGCTCTACTTAAAGACGCCATTTTTAGGGTTTTTCTGGAGGAAGGGGCTGGTCACAATTTATCAGGGCTTTTGAAGGCCCGCTGTGGAGAAAGATATCCGGGCTTTCGGCCCAAGTACATTGTATATTTTGTCAATATATTATGCTGAAAATCTACATAAAGCTCCGTTTATTTCATAGAAAATTTAAAAATATACATTCCAAAAAATGATCGTTCATATCGCTCACAAAAATCAATAAATAAAAAAAAATTTATCATTCACGAAAATAAAATATAAATGATTGTCGATAATGAATGTATTTTTTTATTAATTAATTATTTCAACCAATATAATTAATTTTTCAGGAAAATATCTTTCAAATCACTCATTAATCACTCATTATCGAAAATAAATGAAACCCAATATCTAATTATATAAAGCAAGAGCACCTCGTACTTGTACAAGATCTTAATCATTTTCTCTCTTCCTCGAATAACCTCTAGTTACTTAATTTTATAAATATTATTTATGTCCACGAATAAATGCATAAGCTAATAAACTTTACCTCATATCCCACATATGTTTATTGATGTTGAATCTTTTCTATCTTACAACAATTGAAACTGCTTCGAGCATCGCAAAGAAAAAAAGTAATTACATCAAATCTGACACTTTCCAAATGAGGAGAAAGACATACAAAATAATAGGTGTTGTTGACACTCAAAGTTGATCATACTATCACATGCCGGTCACTAGGACTAAAAGAAGCCAGGCGAAATTACACATGTATATCATTGAATATTAGCATAGGATTAGCTACTGACGAGCCAAATGATAATGACTTAATAATCAACAACAACGCAAGAAGTCTTCAAGTGATCAATTGTGACAAGTACTAAATGGCTACCCAAACAATGTTGGCAGCAAAAAATATCTTTCACCGAATGTTATTTTCGGCTTTTACTTAACAAAGACAAAGGTTTTGTGCTAAATCCAGATAAAGAAAATCAAATGCAATGAAAAGATCGAATTCTCAATTTCAAATAGGTGTGTAATTGATAATCTAGTTACCTAACGTAAACTGTCATTTCCTTAAAAGAAGTGAGGAGTAAAGTGAAAAATCTCTAGGGAAAAGGAGGAAAAAATTTCGTAGTGATGCTTTGTACTTTTGCTACTGCTCAATTTCGGTGCTTCAATTTCAAGAGATCTCTTGCCTTCAAAGCAGCTGGCAATCTCCATGTCGGAACTCTGGGGTCCTTTGGATTATTTATAAACGAGATAATTGCAAAGCAGTGTCGGTCAACTTTGCCTTACACATCGAAAACCTTTTCTCGCATTTCAAAATTTACATTTTGCATCTCACTAACCTAGCAAACGTCCCATATGCCCTCACTCAATGCATCCAAAATTTATGCCCAAGGAGTGAAATCCATGTCGAGGATTGGATATTATCGTGCAACCACCTGAAATTAAATGCAGAAAAGCTAAGTATGGTAATTGTAATTTTCCTTCTTTTTTTTTTTTTTTCGCCCCGACTTTTTGAAGATTTGGAATCGATTGCAATGTCCCTCCCGACGTTGAATCCAGCCGTCTTTCAGCTGGAGCTCCGGTCAAGTGCTTGTTTTCGAGGAATTAGCTCGTCTTACACAAGGCAAATCCCCAAGAAGTACTGCGTTTCGGCCTTCAAGCTACGGCACTTATTATGAGTTGCCCATTGACTTTTTAATTTTTGAAACTTCCTTTCTGACGTCTCTAAATCGATTGCAATATCCCGTCGGTGTTGGATTTGGCCACTTTTTGCAACAGTCCTGCACTTCAAGTCTTTTTCACAAATCTATACCCATACCATAGAAATAATAAGTCAAGTGATGAAATAGTATATTGCGTTTTCAATGTGGTCTCCAAATTTAGTCGAAACTTATAAAGTTGGCACGAAATCAATAGAATGTCTTATATTATTTGAAAAGAAAAAAAGGACCTCTTAGGCTTGCAGCATAGGGTAAGACAAAAGCACATCAGCAATGCATAGAAAATTTTAACATTACAACACACAAAACAATTTGCACAATTTGTTTATCAGCACAAACTAATTGTTTAGTCTATAAGTCAATTGTTTTGCTTGTTAAATAAAAATACACATAATACGAATATCAAATGCTAATGTGGCGTGACAATATACCGAAAATTTCATTATAAAGAATGCATCATTTAAATATTTATAAGAATTCTTGTGTGAGCAAAATATTTATAATTAAGAGGAAACAATTTTGTAGTTTATATTAAGTGGTAGTCGCTAGTAGAGTCTATGCCATTGCCACACAAACGTACCGAGCAAGGGCAGGACAACCCTTGCTTAGGTCACCTCAATGGATCTCCAGTGAAGATTAGATCAAACAAATTGATCAAGATCAATGTTGAGTTGGGTTTGAAACTCATTTGAATACTCTACGGGGCATTAAAAGAAAATGAAAAGTTAGGAGGTAACTTGCTACATGTGCCAAAATTTGAGAGATAAAATGTAATTCACCATTTGTTATTGGACTAATTTACCCTTCTTAAGAGAGCAAATTAGTCACATGACAAGCACATAACTGGAGCTCCAACTGCAAATTGATTTGAATCATCGATGGGGGGATTACAACCAATTTCAAGACTTCATGGGGGATATTGTAAAAATTGAAAAGTCAGGGGCCAATTTGCAACAAATGCCAAAATCTCGGGTCGAGGGGCAGTTTGGGTTAGATCATGTCGGCCTTAGGCCTCAAATGAATTTTAATTCAATTGTTTAAGGTTGTCACAACTTATATGGTCGCTTTTAAATTGATCTTAACGAATGATGCTCATTAAAAATTAAAATAGTAAAAGAACAACACATAAGATTTCACAAATTATCTAAAAATCTTGTAAAATAATTAAGAAAATGAAACCAGTTCAAATGGGCTGATAATAATGTGGCATTAGCTATTGAAGATCCAAACTAAAAAAAATGTTGAAAACACACAGTTTTGCCACTCATAAAAATACAGAAGTTGAAAATCTCTTTATTTCATTGTTTGGCTGGCTATTGGTATTTGCTAGGGCTATATCTATCACCTAAATGGGGTGAATAGGTGACAATGCGAAAATAAAACAAACTTAAGATTATATTGCGTTAGGACAATGTTTGTGGATAAGTTGTGCAGTGTTAAGATCCTACAATGTGCAATGATTTATCACAAGATGTAAAAAAGAGTTCATGGAATAGAAAATTACATACAACAAGTTTATAGTAGTTCGGTTTTGACAAACTTATGTCTACAATCTTGTGTTGATAACTTGTTGGTTGGATTCAATTATGATGAATCAATCAGAGGTTAGAAGGACCGAGTATTCACTAGTTCAAAGATTATCAGATTTCACATTTCGACCTTTAAGAGATTACAATGAACAACTCATGAAAGATGAAAATATTGAGGATAAGACTTTGTTGAACTTTGGAATTCATAACTTTTGTGTTCTCTTGGCATCCTACAGCATTATGACTTCCTTTAATACTCCACAATATCCAAGCCAACCATTGAACCCATGCTCAAAGGATCATTCATTCAATCAACCCATTGGACTTGAATTTGGAAGATTTAATCATTTATGAATTGCCGAGAATAAAAGTTCCCTAATGTGTCACCTATAAAACAGATAGGGTTTACATAAGTTGAGTCATTCCTTTGGAGAACATTATGTCTTCAATTGATTGTCCCGTTGATAAATTGAGATATTCCAAATAAGTAAGATTTTATTCAATATTTTCCTTTCGGACAAACAACGTGACAATCTTCTAGCCGTTAGCACAATAATTCATAGTCAAATCAATATCCCTATTCCATTGATATTGAATATTAAGGATATGATCTCCACTACGTCATTGAATCCGATACGTAACGTCTCAATAATACATATCACAATTAAGAAAATTTGTCAATATTCGAAATCAATTCAAGAATTTCGTTCAATCTGCAGTCGAGTACATGGAATTGTTTTATTCAATAAAGTGAATGAACTCCACAAAGTAGGCGCAACCTAATCTTTTCAATAAGAAGTCAGAAACACCAGCGCCACCATTTTTCCATTGAATTGCTGTTCATCACGTACTCGGGACGCCAACGTGGTCTTCCTAACATGATGCTGCGTCGACTAAAATACGTATGGACAACCTGGATCCTCCTTCCTTCCGCATTATCTCTTTCTTCATCCGACACGCAAGAGCCACCCCCTTCCGACCCCCCCATCGGCTGCCATCCAGCGGCCACGCACCACCACCACCACCACCGCCACCACCACAAGTCGGGCAGAGCCAGACCACCAACCAACGACCCGCTGGGGTCGACTACAGTCACCGCCTACTCGATCTATCGAAAACGATGGAGCAAAACACCGACACGGACTCGCGACGAGTCGTTGGAATCCCGAAGCGGAGGCCAATGGCAGGTGCGTTGTTACGAGCAAAACGAAGGGCGAAGGGTAGATGATGCGTCGCGTCCTTTTCAGAACACGATCGCCACTTCAACTTTTCAGATAATTTAATCGTCTTGCACATAAATTCGCATACGCAAGTGGGGTTGCCGGCATACAATATAATTAATGATGTAGAAAGATCAAATAAAAATATTTTTTTTTTCCATTTTCGGGGGAAAAAAGAAATTGCCGGTGCACTGCTTGAGGGTTTTAATGAAGAAGTCCTTATCGTACTTGAAGGGATAGGTTTAATTTTATTTATAATTTTTTTTTATATAATTTCTTGGACACAGAAGCTTGCCATTATAAAAAAATAATTGATTGAAGGGTTGAAAGAGAGGGAGAGAGAGAGAGAGAAAAAGAGACAGGACGTGTCCCACACAGCAACCAAATGGACAGCAATTCAGTCTTTCTAAGGAAGCAATCAACGTTGTCCAGCTTTCAACATGCAAATTGCAACATCCACGTCCCATCCCATCTCCACCCAAATTCTTTATTTTATTTTATTTTTTTGACCCAGAAAATTAAATTATTAATTAAACAACTATTTGCGCAGTGTCTTATCAGGCTAAAAGCAAAAACATAAAATAAATGATAAAAAAAGAGAGGGAATATTTACTGTTTAAAAAATTGAGAAAAAAAAGGGGCAAAAAAGGGAGGAGACAGCGGCTCAGAGAATTCGGGAGTGCCCTTAGCCAAAATAAGCGTGCCCAGCCAAGCCGACGGCCATCTGAGTCTGGGACAGAATATCTTCAGAGGCTCCGAACAGTCGTCAACGTTAAAAACACCAAAAGAATGATGCAAAGAAGAGAGAGAAAGAGAGGAGTGAGAGATTTGAAACCTTTGGGAGTGAAAGGAGATCGATGATGAACAGGGAAGAAGAGGCAGACGACAAAACTTCATGTGCACGTGCGTGCATGCATGCATGTGGGTGTGCAGCTTACAAAGATTTCCAGGTTTCCAGAGCATACTGAAGGCCTGCGGTTCATTTTCGAGCGAAGACAACTACCTCATCGAGTTTCTGTCTTCAATGTGTGTGTGTGTGAGAGAGAAGGAGAGAGAGAGAGTGGCTCCGGGGTTTCTTGGCTTGATCATGGACTGAAAACTTCCAAGGAGAGTTTGGAGACTTGATGCAGATTTAAGATTTCATGTTCATCACTTTCAGGACTTCCAAAAATGATGGGTTACAGATTGGGGAAACATCATGCAGAGGGAAAAAGCAGCTTAAAAGCGAATGGTTTTTCTTTCTTCTTTCGGTAAAGATTGATGATTAGCTATTATTAGGCAATGCAGTAGCAAGTTTTAGAGAGGGAAAAGGGGGGCACATAAAAGTCTTAGGAGTTTCTAACAAAGTGAAGGTTCGTTCCCAACTATTATTCAAGGATTTGCTTATACATTGTCCAAGTCTCATTGAAAGCTCTTTTCAGTTTTTTCGGCCTAAAGAGAAATATTCTCAAAATTTCGCTTAAAATCTGACATGGTATCCACTGTGAGAAAAGTTCAAGCACAAAACCTATTGACATCTCAGCAGCTCAGACTCTTGCAGCTTTGTGTTGTGTCTTCCACCGAAACCCCGCTTGTTTTCTGTTTGGCAACCAGGTAGAGAAATCCCCTTTGAATTTCCAGCTCCCGTGCGAAATAGCATCGGCCTCGACCTCGATCGCTATGACAAGCTCTGATAATAAAGAATGCCAGGTCTTAGATGTCCTCTCGAGGATGAAGCAGCTGTAAAAGGAGCTTGCTGCAGCTTCGAACCTTCTGCATTATGACTTGAGGCAACTGGGCTTGTGTTGGATCGAGCAGAGAAGTCTGCAGGATAGCTGCCGAAGTACAAAGGATCCTGTGACTGGTGGGGAAAGAAGGTACTCGCTTGCCTTGGATCACAATCAATGGCTCTCGACAGCGGTATATGTTCCCTAAAGATTTCTGGGTTTCTCAAGAGATCAGCCTCATTATTTTCAGGAGCATCATCGATTACTATAATCTCTTTGGGGTGATTGGCAGGAGAACCAGCTTTCTTGGATTGCGATTCAGGAAAACTAACAATTCTGACCTGGTTGTGCATGGTAAAAGCATTTGGTACGTCCACTGGCTGGCAAGGTTGAGTCGATGAGCTGTA
Source organism: Eucalyptus decipiens (assembly GCA_014182575.1). Lineage (NCBI taxonomy): Eukaryota > Viridiplantae > Streptophyta > Magnoliopsida > Myrtales > Myrtaceae > Eucalyptus > Eucalyptus decipiens. Next base: position 23,789,274 of record CM024614.1, on the reverse strand, counting down.
CCCACCATTGTAATCCCGTGCCTCCGTGAAACCTTTAACTAGCCTCTGCTGTGTTGCAAACGCACTAGGTGAAACTTTTGCTGTCTTTGGGTTCAAAAAGCTTATAGAACTGCCCAGTGCCCCAGCGCAAAAATGTGGTTCACCAATACCATTCAGGTCCTCACACGTGATCTTAGAACCTTGAATAACCACATGATCTGTCAAACCATGCTTTTGACTTTGACCTCCGGCACTGAGAACACTGGAATATAACGAGAACTGTGGACTTGGATTGTTCTTCTGGGCACCAGTCTGACACTCCGACGGCCCCAGAGGAAACGAAGCATCTTCCTCTTTGTTGACCACAACCAGGTCCTTTCCCATCAGCCTCAGAATCGGATTGGAGGCAGATGGGCTAGCAAGGTCACAGTCACCTCGACCAGGACCATTCAATCGATCATCAGGAGAAGAAACTGGATCTCTGGAGGAGTAAATCGTAGGGGAAGCTGACCTCTCAGGTCTCATGTAACCAGTAGGATTGAACGTTTCAGGCCTCCCATCCATCTGAGCCAGTCCAGCATAAGGACTCCTACCTAACTGCTTTCCCATCACTGGAACCGCCAATGGAGCCATCATTCTCCTATTCATATGAGGTGATTCTCGATAACTCAAAGCGATGTTCTGAGACAGCCTTTCCTTTCTTTGGCAACAACACGGTTGGTCATCAATTGTCGGAAAAGGAGGGCCCTTTTTAATGGATCTGTTTCCAACTCTGAGTTTCTCCGCATTTTCAGCATTACTTTCCACAACTTCAGCAGAAGCCTGTGCAGTAGCAGCAACATCTTTGACCGAAGGCTCATTACAAGTGCCCAAGAAACCCGACCAAGAATCATTTTGATGCTCTTGTGGTGCCAATCGTTCTGAACAGTCCACATCTACCCTATTTTCAGCAGAGTTTGAAATGGTGGATGTTGCTGAAACAGGAGAATCCGACGAATCCCCATCAACTAAATCTTGCTGATCTTGAGAAGAATGAACCTGGCTGGTAGTTAACGATGAGTTCCCTTGAAAGTCTTCCGAGCCCATAGCTCCTGGACTAGGAAGAAAAGAACCTGGCGGTCCTGGAATGGGAATTGGATCAATCTCAGGGAAGGAGCTTGCTTGCCCATCATCGGAATCCTCATCAACTCTATCGTTTCTATTTTGCTCATTTGCTCCATTACCGTCATCCTCTGCAGTAGAAAATTCTCCCCCATCTGTAAAAAGAGAAACCTTAGATGTTCCTAGGAGTCGCTGAGAGTGAGTCTTAAAGCGACTATTCATATGATTATCATACTCAGAGCTGAAGTATCTGCTTAAGCCCCAGCTTGCATCCTCAATGGCCAACCCGGATGGCATGTCAGCACCATTTACATCATTATTGACTTCATTTGGATTAGATTTTATGCCATCAATTTCCTCTGGTAAACCAGCACTCACTGCAAATGAAGGCTGTATGTTCTCTCCCTCAATTTCATCGAAGCAATGACTTGCTGATGGCGTACTCCTGAAAGCAGTCGGTTTCTCCCTGGGTAAAGGACTTCTCTCTCCTCTTTCTTGTCCAATTACATGTTCACTAAAAGACATATCGTCAAAAGAATCTTCCTCAGCAGATTGATGCTCAGCAGGATCCTGCCCTACTTCACAACGATGTCGCAAGGCCACCACCTGCTCGCCCATTTCTGTAGCCAAAAGCACATTTGACTTCTCAAAGTTTGAGCACTTTTCAGTCCCATTGGACTTGGAATTGATCTCAGGTGATTGGCAGAGAGAAAGGACCCTTTTTCTCAATGTGGAGAACCTCAAAGCTTTTCTCGAGAACGCACGAGAGTTCCTTGATGACCTTGCATTCACGTTGCAAGGGAGGCCATAATCACTATCTGGGTTTGCATGTATTTCAAGTGTCTTGTTTCTAACAAGCTGCGATGAGCAATGTTCAGAATTGTCATGAAGAATCGACGAGGGACTACTGTCACCAAGGGAGTTGTCCTTGCGAAATTTTCGCTTTGCTGGGGGAAGCGACCTCTCTGTAATGTCACCAGTCCTGCCACCTAACATGCCTCCCAATCTTTTTCTTCCTGGAGACTGCTTCATCTTCTCAATCATTTGAGACCCGTCCAATGGCTTTTCCTTCCCCTCAATCATTTGCTGGTCAGATAGACATGACGACTTCTGAAGTCCACTGTCCGTGGTAAGATTATTTCCGGGGCATGATTGACCACTTTCAACCAGCAAATTCTGAGCCAAATGCAGTTGACATCTCAGAGGTGGAAAGTCTCTAGTTGCCGCCTTCTTTGCGAGACCTGTTCTCTTCGAGGATGCCCATGTTCTGAGAGATCCACAATCACCAGGTTTCATTAGCCCTTGGGATCTTGAAGTCTGTCTTTGAGATCCCCCACTTCCTTCTCGAAGTGTATTATGCTTCTTATGATTACCAATGACCTGTTGACAAGGATTTGCACCCATAAATACATTGACTTTTAACTATTTATATTGTAAGAGCACAAAGCAATGTAACAAGCCTGCCTACGTAAGCAAGCATGATATTGGAGAAGTGCTAAATACGGCAAAGCACTTAGATTTAGCATATATTTTGAATAAAAAAAATTGTAAGAGCAAGGCTTGCCGAAGCGGTTAATACGTGTCTTGTCAGTTCCAAGGTCTGGGTTCAACGTTCACACTAAACGCTCCCAAAGGACTTGGTGTCAAAACAAAAAAGAGAGAGGAAGGCGTAAAAAGAAAAGGAACCATAATAATTCAAAAGAGAGAACGTTTCGCAAACTCCACATAAGATTAAAGTCACCTATAAAAACAATTCTTCCTCTTGGAAATACCAGTAAGCTAGATCGAAGAATTTCATCCAAGAAAAGCCTGGTGTTGTCGGCGAGAGTGCATGCATGAGTATGTTGGCACTTTGCGCCAGAGAGGAGGAAGATAGGAGAGGATAGATACAATAAAAAAGGCAAGAGCGGCAAACCTGCAATTCATGTGCCTTGCGAGGATGAATCTTCTTGCCTTTGGAAGAAACTTTTAGATACTTGTGATGTTTTGACCCATGGAGCCTCCTCTTCTTGGAGAACGCCTTTCTTCCTTTGCTTCCTCTCAGACATCTCTTCGGTCCTAAATCCTCCCTATCTTGTGAGACTAATGGAGCGTCATTAAACTTGGACAAGATCCTTAACTTAGTGCCATTGGCATCTATATAAACTGCCCCAGCATCATTAGCACCATCACCATTAACAGCTGATGAGGTTTTCTTTTTCCCTTCAGCAGATGGCTCGGCATCTCTAGGCAAGCATGAAACCCCGGCCCAATTTGAACCATTCCTTCTGTCAAGCTCCTCTATAGTGCATCTCGGCGCTTTTGTGTATATATCCACCATCAACCTAATCTTTCTTGGCTTAATTCTTGGCCGGATCAATTTATCAGCCGCCTGTTTAGGTGTAGACTCAATTGAGAGGCATTGATCAATGTGGGCATTCAAGGTTGTGTTGGAAGAGGATGAGAAAGTCTTGCAGACAGGGCAAACTTTGGAAGCCATTGCTTCTGATATGCTAGTACAATTTGAGGAAAGATCTTCTGTTGAGCTACGCTCAGACTTTCCACCAAATTTTACTATCAACCGGCACTTTTTGCCAGTCGGCTGGCTTGTGCTCACAGCTTTGCCAGAAGTCGCTTCCTTATCCTTTCTGACTGAACTTTCCACCAAAACGTCAGTTTCTACAGCCGAGCTAGGTTGCCTACTTGTGGACACGGGCTCAATCTGTGACCCAGAAACAGCGCTTGTTGTTATTAATGGATAATCATCCTCGCCTCCAGATTTCAATGAGCTAATGTCTTTGCAGGATGGTACAGTATCACGATTCGAATTAGAATTGACATCTGAGTCGAATGAAGGGAGATCACTGTTAGGTCTGGAACTAGGTTGTTCCCTCCTTTCCCAATTGCTTATACTTCTTTTATTGAGCGATCTAGCTTCAACCTTGCATCTCTTTGACGACTGAGTTCTCACGGTATCAGGATGCTGAAAAGGCGGCAATAGATCCTTCACACCATGCTTTAAGCAAAGCTGCAAGTTCTTGACGGAGAAAGGCCAGTTGGTCTGTATATTTTTGCTCCTGGCTTTGGAAACATACTCTCTGCAGCAAATTAAAGAAAGGGGTCCACGTTAATGCAGCAAAATCCAAAAATAGAGTGCCAGAATCTGAAGAACGGAAAATCTTCCTTTGAGCAAATCTAAGAGAGTAAGGTAGACTATAGTATTGTATGTCAACTCATGGAGAAATCATATGCACCATATAGAACCCATATGAACAGTGAATCAAGAAACAGCCAAGAAATGCCCATATTACATCAAGATCCGGTATCCAGCTGACTGAAGAGGGGAGGGGAGGAGAGGGGAGGGGGGGAGTCCTTTAATCTGCTCCATCGTGAAATCGGTACAAGTACAGTCTGAGAGATGGATGGCTAAAGTTTACCGCCCAGAGATGAGCTCATGTAGAGTTTCAAATGTACTAAAGCGACGCAGAATCAACCAACCACATCCAGGGCACAAGAGCGAGTGATTAACAGCGGACTGAGGATATAAAATATCAGAAAGAGAGAGACACGAATTTAAAACCCACGTAGCACACAGCTCCATCTACTGCCATCATGAGAGCCGTGGATCAGTAAAACAGCGCCAAAAGATCAATAAAGACCAAAAGTTTATCCAAGCAGCAAAGAAAAGGCAAAAAATCTGGAACTGGGTCTGACTCAAGAAGCTCCCACATGACCTTGAGATCTATGAAAACACAAGCAGTTAGAAGCCAGCCAGAAACAGCATCAAAGAAAGACTTGTTTCATGAACAATCTTGTTCTTGCAGATGAGAAGTGAAGGGAAAGAGAGCATTAAGGAAGGAAATAGATTTACCTTATAGAGAAGTTGGGACGTGGTGGATTCTTAGACTGCAGATCTACCTCTGAGAAGGCAAGTGTGTGGGAAGTAGAAGCCCTCTCATCAAAAGAGGGGTTATTGAGGAGTGGGACTTGGCAAGGACATGGAGGATCTGATGGAGGATTTTCAATGGATAACATCTGATGAAAAGCTTCTCCTTCCTGTAGTGTTGTATCTCCTCCAACAGTCGCAAGAATCTGCTCTTCTTCTTCCTCTTCTCCTGCTGCAACTACGTCTACTATTACTACTATCCTTGGGCCTTATCTTTAACTTTGCCTTCAGCATAACAATCGACCTCCCTTCTTCTATCTTCTCTTGTATTTACCTCTCTCTCTCTCTTTAACTCTCTCTCTCTCTCTTCCCCCACCCTTTTACTCCGAAACCCCACCACAAAAGCAGACCATCTTAAACAAGCAACAACATCCCCAGAAACACAAGATCAATCAGAGAGAACCCCACAGCTACAATAATCTGCATCCATCATCAGCCTGCAAGAGAGAGAAGAAACAAATTAACATGGGATGATGGAGATTTGAAGAGGACCCAGAAGAGCGAGGTCGAGTAAGATGTTCCAGAACACGCCAGAACGTTATTTTATGTGAAGGGTACAAGTGGATTCGACGCAACTACAGTCGATCATTGGAGCTCGAAGCCCAATTAATCGAGCGAAGATCAAGATGTAAAACAACCCGGAAGAGCAAGGCCGTGTTTTGATAACTCACTGTTCATGAGGGGGAGCATTATTTCATGGCAGATGAACAAGGCAAAGAGCCCAAAATTGAAACTTTGCCGAACAAGAATCAAACAAGAGCAAAGCCTTGAGATGTTTAAGGGATTGAAAGAAGTAAGCTTTCATCAGGAAGAAGTTCCCCAAAAGAAGAAATCTCGTGGGAAAAGCAATCTTTTGGGAAGTGAACGAGATAACACGAAAATAGAAACACGAAGCTCCCACAATATCATCAAGAACAGCCAAAGAGCGATCTTGACACAGAAGAAGAGACTTTTCGAAAGATTGTGAAGAAACCCAAAAGCCCAAAATTTTTACTGGGATCGCCTAACTTTGTACAGTAAGTACTGACCTGATTATGACTCAAAACCAAAACCCATCGTGTATAAACACAAGACCAAGTTTTTCCTTCCCTTTTACCCCTTCTTGGGCGAGAACACGAGGGACTCGAGAGTTTGCCAAGAGATTAGACTAACACGACTCTGACTGGAAGAGCTGATCATGAAATAACAAGCTTCAAAGACCCAGCAAAATGATCTCAGACCAGAGAGCAGAAGAAGAGAGACCCACCACACGAAGAGAAGTAGAACGATCAAGAACTAAAAACCCAACCAGTGACTGAGTGATAGACAGAGAGAGAGAGAGAGGGGGATCGGAGAGGAGCAGATGAGATGAATCTGGAACAAACCTTTCAGCTTTTTTTTTTTTTTTTTGTGTGAAGATCTTTTTTGTTGGGTTTCTGAGAGAGAATGGTTTGCAGTGAGAGAGAGAGAAATATGAGGCCTCAAAAATAAAGGGAGCAAAATCAAAAGGGGGGTCCAGATGAAAACAAAACAGTAGTGAGAGAAAGAGGAGATTGAGAGAGAGAAACAGCACCACCCACTCACACATCAAAAGGGGCATCAGGTTCTCCCTCCTCTCTCTCTCCTCCTCTCTCTCCACACCAAAAAGCAGAGATTGTACCCATTTTTTTCACTCGACGATTCACCTCCCATCTTGTGAATATGCGTTAATGGGGTCATTTTATATTCAGTGTAGGAAGAAAAAGGCGGAGAGAGAAAGACAGAGAGAGATAAGAGAGAAGAAAATCAGAATCGTGTATTCTCTCTCTCCTCCTCCCTCTCTCTCTCTCTCTCTCTCTCTCTCTCTCTCTCTCTCCTGTATACCTACCCTACGCCACCTCATTTTCGTGCCATTTCTTTAATCTTGATATTTTCATTCCTCTGGTTCACACGAAAAAAAAAGAAAAAGGAAACATTTTTCCTTTCTTTTTTTCTTCTTTTGCTGCTGGGAAGGAGTTCATTCATGATGGGGTTGGAGAAAAAAAAAGAAGAGAAAATCGGAATACCAAGTTCTTGTTCTTGGCCCATCCTTTCTTCTCGTTTGAATTGCCGGACATTGCCCTGCTCATGTTTCTTGCTACACGACAAACCTCTCGCTGTCTGACAATTACCCCCACCGTGTGGAAAATCAAAAAAAAATTCACACACCCTTTCCTCTTCTTCTTCTTCTTCTTTTTCAATTCCCTCTTGATTTTTTATTTTGCTTTTTTTTCTTTTTCTTTCCTTCCCTTCTTTCTTCTTCCTCCCCAATGGATGGTCGACTGGAGATATTTAAAAACGGCAGGAACGAGGAAGGATCGCGTGGAGTCAGCAACACCAAAAAGGCTACCGTAGCGGCAGCAGCAGTCAGCAGTTCGTCCGCAGCAGCCTGTTTGGAGACCCTCCTGCTCTCTCCTCTTGAATCCTTTGGCTTTTTGGTAGGCTATATTTGATCTCTTATAGATTTTTAACTAAGATGAGACTAGAGAGGATATAATATAAAATTATGAAATTTATCATATTTTATTTATTATTTGATGAATCGTAGTAATAAAATCAGGCATATTCACATTATAATCGAGATTATATCCATTTATATCTAATTTTATCATATCTTGAATAAGCACTAAACATTGTATAGAATAAATTTATCTTATCTTGAATTTTATCCTTATTGTCAACATAGTCTTATAGATGTTGATATGAAAACAACCCATAGTTGATTGGATGTGGCCCATCTCCAATGTAGAGAAATGAAATGAATAATTTCATAATTTAAAGATGATTTGTGTAAAGAGAAAATGATTAATGTGTTATGCATGTAAGGCTTATCTTATATTGCATCCTATTTTTTTTTCTAGTTTCTTCAAGTGGATTTTCGATAATTTTTTTTACAAAACCCATTTTACACAACACATGGTATGTTTTTTAAACATGAGATGATTAATCCTATTTGCCACATTGATGGGTGAAAATGGTGTTTTGGGAACAAGTTTTGAAAAAAATTATCGATTGAGAAAACGCCAAAATATTTAAGATGAAATTGGTTCGACTAATATATTGTGCATGTAAGGCTAATCTATTTTGAATCCTATTTTTCTGGTTACTTCTAGGAGTGAGCATAAGTCCAAGGTAGAATTGGGAATCGAACCAAATCAGTTATAAGAACTAGTTCCAAATTATCGCGGTTACCCATCTAGTTCTGCGGTTTAAAAAAAAAAAAGTGGAATTGATATTGTGCAGTTTGATTCCCAATTCTTGGGTAAGAATCAAACTGAGAACCTAGAAATCAATAAATTACGATTGCGTATTTTAAACTTTTTATTATTTATTTTAATTTATGTGTTGATCTTTTATGAATTGTTGCTATTGACAAATGGGGATTTTTATTATTGTGTTCACTTTCATTTTACTTAACTAAAATGAAACAAAAAAAGGAAGAAAAATATGAAACAAAAAATAAATAAATTGGCCAATTCCCAATTAGATCCTATAATCGATCCTGAAACCGGTTAACATGATAGGTTTTAGGTTTCATGTGAATTTTGGATTGATTCTAAAGCCACTCACCGTATTTCTTTTATCGGTAATCTTTGACTAAACTCATTTACACAACAAACCGCATGTAACTGAACATGAGTTGAATGCTATAGATGGGAGTAAAAGGTTTTTGTTTGCAGATTGCCTTGGGTCAACTCGACCCAACTATATAATTTAGACACGTTGAGGCATTTTCAAGCACTTTTTACGTGTTCTTTAAAAGTTTAATATCTTCAACATACATGACGTGTTTAATAATCATGTTCTCCTATACTTTTGAAATCAAAATACGACACGACATGTTTGATATATGTTTGACAAATCATGATTACGTTATGAAGATGCGAATTGCCAATCCTACTTCTATATATATGACTTTTTTCCCCGGGTTGGAGGTAGGCAATGAGCCCCCAACTTTCACGAATCGAAAGAAGGGAATAAGTCAGTGACAAGGCTAGAAGAGGAGTTCCACACCAGTTACAAAATCCATCATTTGAATTATAATTACTTCATGTGTTGAGAATAATCGCTCAATCACTAAAACAATTCTCGTACCTACACTGGCTATTTGCATGTTAGACGCTCTAGAACAATGTTACGATGCTTTTGCCAAAGGGGTTAACTCGGGCAACCACCACCGCATTTAGGTTTGACACGCATCATAGATGTTCGATATCTTTGCCTAGAGAAATTAGTAAGAGGGAGCCAAGTCCGAACCCTTCAACATATTTAGTTGATACCAACTGTTAAAACGTATGGTAAAAGTTTGATTTAGAGAAATCACCTGGAAAAAACTCAAATACAAACTCGTGAACATATCTAATTAAACTTACTTCATTAAAAAATTTAAATCAATGAGTTATATACCAACTATTCTACTACATAAAATTACGGGTTAATACCCTAAAAAAACCTCAAATTGGTATACTTGTGACAAATTTACTCAAAACTATTTTTTTGACCATGAAAAACCCCAAATTGGTATACCCGTGACAAATTTACCCCGATTGACTATAAAAAAACCATAAACTTGTAAATTTATGACAAATTTACCCCAAACTAATTTATTCGATTGCAAAAAACTTCAAAATGGTAAATTTATGATAAATATACCCTTTGCTAAATTGGATTAATACCACACAAAAATCACAAAAATTATAAACTGTGACAAACGGAGCATAAAATCCTAAATCGATATACTAGTCAACTGTCACGTGTCATTTAACTTTATAATTTGAGAATAAAATTTAACGAAAACTAATATAGGGTAAATTTGTTACAAGTGTACCAGTTTGGGGTAAATTTGTCAAATTTATATCAATTTGGGATTTTGGTGGTCAAAAAAATAGTTTTGGGTAAGTTTGTTAAATGTATCGGTTTTGGGTTTTCAGGGTATTAACCCAAAATTTGTGATGTGATGCTTTCTCAAACATAAATAGCATGTGCACCTAACAGGAGAAATATCATTTAGTCATACTTGATGGGACTTATCACTTGTCACTAAGGGCGTGCACGTTTCCGGAACACTTCTGTACGGAAAGTGTTCCCGGGAACAAAAAAAAACAGAAACGTGTTTGGTTGCGTTTTTTTTTTTTTTTTTGTTTCCGGAACGAAATAGAAACAAAAAAAAAAGAGAAAAAAGTTGTTTCTTCCAAAAGAAACACTTCTACCGGAAAACAAAAGAACAAAATCTTCTTCTTCTCTTCTTCTTTTCTTCTTCTTTTCTTCTTTTTTTTTCTTCTCGTTCTCTTTCGGTCGCCGCGCCTCGGCCATGGCCGGCGACCCGGCCGAGGCTCGGCCTCGCCAGATCCGGCGAGGCCGAGCGTCGCCGACCCCCCGAGGCTCGGCGTCGCCGGCGCGGGCGATGCCGAGCCTCGCCATGGTCGGGCGAGCTCGGCCTCGCCGGATCCGGGCGAGCTTGGCCTCGCCCGGATCCGGCGACGCCGAGCTCGCCCCCATGGCGAGGCTCGGCATCGCCCGCGCCGGCGACGCCGAGCCTCGCCGTGGCCGGGCGAGGCTGCCGCCCGTCGGTCGGTGGTCTGAGGCCGGTGACCTAGAAAAAAAGAAAAAAAGAAAAAAATAAAGGAAAACATGAAAAATAAAATAAAAATGTTTAAAAAATTAAAAGAAATAAAAAAGAATAAAAATTTACCAAACGTGTCGTTCATTTTTTATTCTCGGACCAAACGTTACCAAACGTGTTCTTTTGTTCAAAAATTGTTAGGAAATGTAAACACTTTTTTGTTTTCGTTCCCGGGAACAAAAAAAGAAGAAATAAATCCATGCGCACCCTAAAAGAACCGAAAGAAATTGAATTTCCAAAGAAAGACCATTAACCAAAATTTTATTTCGACATAAACTTAAGTTTTTTATTTTTTTATTTTTATAATGAAGTGCACACGTCTCTCGATCACAATCATGCTTTGAGTAACGAAGGGAGTTTTTACCATTATGAGAGAGAGGCCGATCTACCGTCTTAAATAATCAAACCTAATTGCATTTTGTCGTACTCTCTTGTACAAAAGTCGTACTACATTAACACACTCGAAAGGCTTTTAATAAACAACTAAATCCTATTTTATATGATCCAACGATCACCAATCCGAATGCTCTGTACAAAGAAAACTCTACACCGACATACTCATAAAATGAAGGGTGGGATATCTAGGTATAAATCTCAAGTTTCGAGCCCCGTTAACAATAAAAAGAAAAATAAGACTGGTGACTTATAAGTCTAAACGCAATTAAAAATTACTCCTCCCCAAAATTCACCGAAATTTATTTAATTTTCTAGTAAAGTATTTTTGAATCTGTCGAATTTTAAGAGCTAAAGTTTGGAATATGACATGTATATGTAAAAACACCTAAAATGACAGAGAGAGAGAGGTTAACTTCCATACTTTCTAAAGTTTTCAAAATTTAGGTCCCCCACCCTCCCCTAAAACCTTGATCAAGGGGGACTAGTACAATGCTCGTGGTACAGTGGATACAAGGTCCCGGCACATCGACTTAAGTACAAAATCTTAGAATCGACCTAAAGATGGTTTCCTAAAAGTACAAAAAGCCGGACTGATTTTTATTCTTCTTGTGATCTCATTCGGTGTTCACAAGAACCGGACCCTAGAGTCAATATTCTCAAGTATAGTGAGCACACGCTTATGGGCACCTGAGCACAAACACACATTTACCATTTGAATCTAAATTCTTAAACCTCGTATCAAATAAACTAGAAGAATAAGAATGCTGGGATTGCCAAATCTCTTGGTCAATTCGACATCATCTTCTCTCTTGCCACATCATCGTTTCCTTCGAATCTCGAAACCCTAGCTTTTTCCTCCCTCAGCATCTCCTCCATTCTCCTCTCTTCCTCCCTTCGAGCCCCGATTCTCCACCATTTGAGCTCACCTCTGTTTGAAGCCAGCGAGACCTTCCGACTCACGACCAGAGAGTTCATAGAGCTTCCGATTCTGATTACTCCCCCTACTTTGATCTAACATAAGTTTGTCCTATTAAAGTTCCAAGAACCCACTTAATTCATGAGACCGAACTTGTTTGCATTGATTCATAAAACCTAAAAAGAAAGAAGAAAGAAGAAGAAGTCGGGATGCGTACCGTCTACTAGTTTCTTGGCCACAATTCTTACTTTAAAATTACGACGCAAGACGTGGAATTAATCATGCGAAACACATCAGCATAATCATATTATTTAAAACGCATAAAAATGACCTTGCTCCCGACTAGTAAATTGTGCCTCCATCTAATCATACGACATCGCATGTTAATTTACTGTTCATTGCACGACTTTAATAATCTAAGATGGAAGGTTTACATCGTGATGAGAAGGAACCGGTTCGAGGACTCAAATGTATTCTTCCAAAGCCCCTTAAACAATCAATTTCCATGGTACTTCTTGGTCCCTAAGCTAAAATTATATGTCCCAACTTAATTATATTTTGTATTATATAAGATAGAAGGTAATGTGCGGTCCAATTGGGAAGCTGCGAACTTGCAATGGTCTTTGCGATGTCCAACTTTCTCGGCCAACGAGCCCGCCTACAACTAGCATTTTCACTTTATGCTAATTAATAATAAAAAAAATTCATTCTTTGTTAGATTTAAAAGGATGAAATTTTATTTTTTTAAAAATTATGGAGCCGAAAGATGGGACGTGCGTGATTATTATTATCCTTTTTTTTTTCTTGTGTTTTTTTCACCATAAACATCTTTTTATCTAGTGATGGATACAGCTTATTGTCTTCAAAAAATGCAAATATAACTGCTAAAATTGAGCGACTTAAATTCATCTAATTTTCTTTGATAAATTTTAAATAAAATTTATATTTTGACAATAAACGATGAGAATGATAATGTAAAAATCAAAATCCAGCATTGAGGGTTTATTTGTTTGGTTTAAGCAAGAAGAAAATGACTTACTATCATTTCGTGGAACAAAGAATCATTTTGGTTTTAAAATTCATATAGAAGTTTCACCGATATTAAATGACCTTGAAAGTTTATTGAAGAAAGTCTTATCTCTACTATTAAAAGTAATAATAAAAAAAAGGATAAAGCAAAAGTCGCTCAAAATAAACTTTAATACTTTTCAATTAACCAAAGAGATAGAAAGGGAATTCCCCAAACAAATTCACGGGCTTCTAGCCTGTCCCTCCCCTTATCGATTGCAAATGCAACTCACAAATTCGAAGGGATTGATTTAGGGGTTAGGCGCATCTCTTATGCGCAATAAATTTCAAATCCAAATGGCCACATCTCTCGCTTAAATTAATTATAAAGCCCTCCCACTAATTTTCTAATGGAGGCCTTACTTGAAATGGGTTGTAGGAACGACTTTCATTGTGTGTACTTAAGAAGATAAATAAGTCAGATCAATAGTTCAAATATCTCATATCATATTATGCTTTTAAGTCAAAAACATTGTTCAGCGAAGGTTCTTCGAATATCTCATATCATATTATGCGATTAAGTCAAAACATTGTTCAGTGACACTCCTTAACCGTCGTCACAGGGCAACAACCGACTTTTTTTTTTGGTCGGAAAATGGCCGACAAGGCCCTTACAAAATAAACACCAAAAAAATTAATAACACCCCTCTCATTTTCTACTTATGGATTATAAATGCGGCATTTGTTTTTTGGTTATTTAATCGGAGAATATTAAGATGCTACAAGAAATAAAAGAAAGAAAATCGACATAAAGTAGTTTAATTTTTCCATCCAATTAAATTTGTGAATCTTACGATTGATTATTATGTCTATGGTATTTTCTTCTTTTCCCCATTTTTTGATAAAAAGAAAAAAAATGCTTGCCGGTAGGCAAAAAAATGCTAGTGGGCAGGTAAAGGGATGATGTAGGGGCCTTGACTCCGCCATCGCGGGCGGCCAATCATGCAACGCCCTGGATTTCCTCCCTACACCACAGATTCAACGCATCAGACCGCACCGTCCGCGACACGTGTCCCGCTCCCCATTCCCTTTTTTTAATTTTATTTTTGTTGTGCCTGTGGTGGGCCCTTGAGATTTTTACTATTGCCAGGACGCACCCCAACGGTCATCTTTTACCCTTTTCTCCCCTTTTTCTCGCGTTTTTATTTTATTTTTATTTTAAATTCTAAGGGAGAGAGACACGTTTTGGCATACCCCTTCCCTCTTTTTTTAAAAAACGATCACTTCTTTTTGTCTTCTCACTTGGGATATTGTTATAATACGAGTCGCCAGTGCTTATAAAATAATTAATCAGACGGTTCACGGGTTAAATTAATAATTACTTCTTAGTTCATAACCGTCGGTTTTATAGATTTTATATGAATCCCTCTCCCGTCCGTGAGTTCCAATCAATGGTGTTAATTGCACCAAACCCACGAATTCAAGTTATATTTTTTATTTTTTAAAAGAACCAACCCAAAAGGCATCCCCGTCGGTGTTGAGACATGCCAAATTAAGGTAGAGAATCCATGTGCCTCCAAATAATTTTATCAAAAATTGAAAAGAAGAAGAACAAGGAAGAATCCGAGAAATTAACCAAAGTACGTTTTTAGTCCAAGGCAATTTCAAGATTTACCAAGGACAGAGAAAATGATGAAATGATGCACACCTTTATAGGAGAAATATTTTCGTCTCGAGTTGAAAAAACAACCAAAGAAAAAAAAAAGATGGGGGAAAAGAGGCAATAATTAAAAAGACACATGCAACCCACGAGGCAAATAAAAAAAAGGAAAAAAGAAAAGAGGGGTAAATAATTACCTTCTTTTTTTTTAACAGTAAATAATTACCTTCAAAAGGGTGCAAAAGGAGATAGGTAAAAAAAAACCCGAATTTTACGTGAATAAAAAAAAGAGAGGCGAAAATGACGTGGACGAAATTTAATCTAGGAGGAGAGCGATGGAGAGGCCCCCCCCATCATTGCATCGTCATACATTTCATGAGGCTAAAAAAATCCACCAACTCTTTTACACGCATACATGAACGCTAGGCACTCTGCTGTCCCTGTCAGATCCTCTCGCTTTGTCCTAAAATGTCTGCATTGAATAACTTCACCCTCTTCCCATCCTCCTCCCCTATCTCCCTCCGTCCACAGGGGGAGGAAATCCACAGCCCCAATACGTGAATAACGTGACCCGTGTTGTTATCACTTATCATCATCACATCTGACTCAAAACACATCTAGCCTCAGTTCACACACAAACCAGAAAGAACTGCAACAATTCCTCAGTACAGAAGAAGTTCAAAAATGAGCCCAAAAAAAGTCAGATGCTGCTGCACGTTTCTCGTGTTTCCCACATCAAACATGAAACTGGGTCCCTCGGGAAGAAGAGTGTGAAAGGAAACAACCCTGGAGGCTGGTGAAAAAAATGAATCTTTACACGAATTTAGCACCACTGTATATTGCTGTGTATTGCTCCGTATGCTATGGCACGGAAAGAATCAGCAACCCACTTTCTTTCTTTGTGGTTAATTTTGGCTAAGCATGCGTAATTCCTAAAAAGTTCACCAACAACAACATCCCCATTATACCCAGATCAGTGATTGGCGAAGTCGAGCTCACCTTTTGACCTCGGCCGACGGCGCAAAGCCCAGTCGTCACAAGAGCAGCGGAGTCGCTGGAACTTCTTCCGTCGGATACAATAAGCAAACGATGTTCCTACATAGCAGTCCAGTGCATTTCGTACAAACAAGATTACATTCCACGACTCTAAGAGGGCCTCCCAGGAAGGAGACGACATTTCTGCTTCCTATTTTAAGCGAAAAACCGTAGTGGGTTGAATATGAACAAAGAAGTCAATGCTGCAGCCACCGCAGCAACGGCGTCGCGGCAACATCGAAGTACTAAGCATTATGCTGTTTTGTTGATAGACAGAGATTCAGAAAGGCTTTCCGTCCTCCTGTGGTGGGGCGGCGGCATTCTCCCAATTCCGGAAAATACCTACAAAAGAGAAAACACAAGCAAACAGTTCAAGAGATATTATCAAGTAATAAAAGGAGGTTCTTGAGGTGATATTACATGAGAACGTATTTGTCAGTATAAACGAAGTAGGACCACAATTAGATGTTTGAGTTGTGCAAGCTGTAAAAGGAACAAAAGTGGGGATGTTGGGCCAGATGCAACAACAGTGTAGACACAAAACATATTTGCAACACAAACCACATCAGAAATGCCAAATTGCAGATATGTGTTGTTTTTTATACTGGACAGAGATTTACGATAATTAATGATGATCAAGTACAATAAAAAGAAAAAGTAAATGACCAGATATTGGAAAAATCACTCAAAGGTAAATATATAGAACAGAAGCAAATCTCTTTGACTGCTTAAGACAAGTAAACCGGCCTTGAATTATACAGCTCTGAAGCTTTCATATCTCGAAAGGTCATTTTCAGGGATCATTTAACATGTTATGAATTCCATTTTCATGATCAGCTACCATCAATGCCAAAAATTTGTGTTTTCTTCAAGCAAATAATAGACAAATCTTCAGTGGTTATATCGTCCACATTTTCATCAGATCCTTTTTAAATGCACGACTGTACTTCAATCATCAAATGAAAGAAAAGGTGTCATCTTTATTGAACCATTGGTTTCTCCTATTTTGCTCATGAGGAAACTATACATACCAAACTCTTTTATCAAAGAAACCATTTAATTTCTATGTTTTTATGTACTTAATACCATACTTATCTGAAAAGGACCCAAAGCATTTGGAAATCAGCCCCAGCTCACAAGTATACTCCTTTAACCACAACTCATCCGCTAATTCTTCAACATCAGTTAGTTCAGACATCTGCTTAGTTTCACCCAGTTGAAAGGCAGTCCTATAAGAAAACAATTTTTTTCTGGTCCACACACCGAATCACGTCTCAACTCATTTTTTAAAAATCGTTGAATCACATGTCAAAACCTGGTACTTGTTATCTAGAGGGCATCTGCAAATCTAGATTCACATTCTTTAGCCATATGAAAACACGCTTTTAAGAAGTTGTAACCACGATTTTTTTATCTCTAATTAAGGCTTGACTATGCGTGTCCCTTCAAGTAGAAGTCAGTCTAAGGGTGGAATGAAAAGTAAAGACTTGAAAAGAACTGGAAGGCAAGTATAGTAATTTGGCAGGTATGTCTCATAACATCCAACAATCTAATACAATAGTAAGATTGACAAAAACAAATTTTCCCTTGAAAACCAATGAGTTCAGCTCTACAAACTTAATGAGAGTGATTCAAGATTACATTTTGCCTGATTGCAAACTAGAACCTCATCTATCCATTTGCTAAGATCCTTTCTTTGTCCTCACTTCCTCTTCATGTATGTAGAATCTAACATGAAAAAGAAAAGAAGGATGTCCGAAGAGAAGGAGGAAGGGGGCGCTTCTAATTTATGATTCGAGGTGAAGTCATTTTTAAAGAAGACAAGTAACACATCATCGTGTCTCAGTACTCATCAACTCATGAAATGCATCAAGAAGCTGCCTGATAACACACCCATGCCTAACTTAGGTCAGCTCTACCACACATCCTACTATTTCGCACCAAAAAGAACGAAATAAAATGAACCTTTCACATACTTAAGAATGGTATTTCGCCCAGCGACATATATATCGGATCGTCCTCTGCAAGAGGCACCTGAAACAACAATAAAGATTCAGTTAATCACACAAAATATTCAGGACATGTACAGTGAAAAGGGGTAAATCCCATTAGTGGTAGATTGCAACCAGGTCAACTCATTTTGATTTCCATCACCTTATGACAAAAACTTTAGTTCTTTGCAATTGATGCATTTTGGCTGTAATTCAGCCAATTTTCTAGAGGAATGCTGCCTCGGTGGCCGCAATGCACTGGCCATGTCAAAGAAGAAAAGAGGATTGTGTGGTTACCACGTCATTCATTTCGTTGGCAAATTCATACAGTCCAATCAAAGTTCATCCAATGGCAGAAGAATGAAAGAGTAGTGCATTGGGTAATTGAAATCAAAATTAGTGGCCTTGATTGCAAAATGCACCAAATTGAGTGACCGCCAGCAATATTTATCCCAATAAAAAGCCATTAAAGTCAGTCCATGCATTTGAACTAACAGAACGCCCGCCAATAAATAACATTAGCATGAACAAGGTCCTCCCAGAAAGTCAATCAACATTTCGCAAAGATTCTTGTCATAGACAAGGTAAATTCTCGACATATTTCTAGGCAAAAACTGTTAATACCTCTCCGTTATGAAGGCTGATGTTATCAAGAGGATTAATCTCACCCTGCACAGAAGTGCAGTTTGAAAAATCGTTACTAAGCAACTCTGAGATCATGAGATTATAGCCATCCTGAGCATCTGGAATATCAACTGTATTTGGTGCAGGATTAGGAAATCCCTCTATATCCGTGAATGCAGTCTCTGTCCTGTACAATCGACAATTAAGATAATTAGTGCACTAAATTTAGGTAAAATTAAAATATGATCTTCTAAAATCTTTCCTGCAAAAGGCGCACCAGAGAGGCACCTCAGAATCAAACTATAATAAACAGCTGTACAAGGTAATGCTGCAACAATTACATCTGTCGAGAGAAAACGAGAGACATGCTACATATACAACACTTACTTCCTTTCAGGCATGTTGAAGGCCTTGTCTCCTAAAGCAGAATCATTTTCTAAGTCAATTACTTCAATTGCTCTACCAGTAGGCATGCGTCTTGCATTCTCAGAAGATGTGCCGGCGTTACTTATTGACAAGTCAACATCAACTGAACTATTTTCCGCTTTCAAGTGCGAAATAGGTTTCAAGTGTGAAATAGGTGGATACATGAAAATGGGATCTTGATTATGGTTCTCAGTCACATCAGTAGTTTCCATAAGATTAAGGTCACAAATCTTGAATGAGCCCGGGAAAAGCTGCTTCTCCTGAGAATACTTGGTACATGTCGTGTCTTCAACTTCTAGCAACTGAGGATTACTTGATGAATTATCTGCGTCAGCAATGGTGACTACATTTTCAGCACTCATGAGATCGCCTTTAACATCCGCTTTACCTTTACTCGACTTGGAAACATGAAAGTACTTGTCCCCCTCATTGTCAATGGGAGAAAGCCAATCCCTTGTTCTTTTACGTCCCTCATTTACACTACTCTCTTCAACCACCTGCTTTTCAACCCTTTTCTCAACTACAGGATTCAAAATTTCACATCCTGGCAAGCCCTGGCTTGAATCTCGATCAATCTCAAAACCTAAGCATTTATCTGGAAAGGACTCGGATTTAGAATCTTTAGCCTCATCAAAACCACATGCTGGGCTTAATTCTCTCACCTCTGGTGAAGGCTGTGAGCTCACATGTTCAGCCAACTCAGTGCCATGAGCAGGAGCTAATTCTTTCGACGCCTCAGATGGCTGAAGAGATGTCGCTTTAGAGATCTCAGAGTCAAGACATTTTGATTCATTAGAGTCGTTTGCAGAACCAGTACTAGATGAGCCAACAACAGTATCATCTTCAACCACCACTCTTGTTCCTCTAGAAGGTCCTGCAGCATCATTGGTCTCTACACCACTCGAGACAGGCTCAAGTTTGGTGCCTCTAGCCGAACGGATTCTGGTGGGCATGTTGGCGAATTTGCAGAGTGCCCGTAAATCAGGAAAACTGCTCCCTGATACTTTTATCTCTGCAGCAGCAGTTTCAGCAGGTAACCCCTCCACGACTATATTTTTCCCTGCTTCATGATTATTAGATCCATCTTTTATCTCCTCACTCCTTTCTCTTGAGTTTCTCAAATCACGAGACTCCTTGGAAAGTTCTCCACCAGTTTCATTGGAACAATCTTTCACAGGACTACTAGAATTCGCTTTTGATAGGTGCTCCTTCACTTCAGAGTCTGAATCTCCACTGTCCTTACCCTTAGGCATGGCTGAACTGGTGCCAGTTTTCTCCACGGCATCAGCATTATCTTTAGCAACCATCTTCTCCTCGTAGTGTCCCGCATCAGCAGCACGTTCAACGCCCATTTCTGGAGACACTCTACGTCTATCAGACCATGAGCCATTCCTTCCATAATCTCTGCCCCAGTCAGAGCCATGTCCCCTGAAAGATCCTCCTCTCTTCCTCCCTTTAACATGGTTTCTCACTCCAACCGCATTGTAATCATCAGAATACCTCCTCCTACCTGACCCTGAATCATAACCCGAATTACCCAAACGGGCAAGGGCCGACGTTCTCATCTCACCATGGAACTGCAAGTTCTCCCCCTCCGAAGACCTAAACTCCTGAAACTCGCCGACCTGCTTCTTCAAATTACCATTCTGCCACTTCCCGGAAAGTGCGCTTGCCGGCAAAATTCCCTGAGAGACCAAGTATTCCGCTGCAAGTTTCCCAGCTTCCATGAATAAGTCGGATTTGCGTGGCAGAGGAGGCGGTGGGGGTTGAAAGGATTTCGTATGACCATGGCTAGGGCTCCGCCCAAAACCACGGTTGTTGAAGCTCCGGTATTCCGAATTATGGAAGCCATGGCTCCTAACTGAACTCTCCGGGGAGATACGAGAGGCCACAGCCATATTCATCCCCATCGAACCCGACCTGTACCCATTTCCAGGACTCCGGTGCCTCGAATGCATGTTGCCCGATCAATTATGTAGACAAATTTGCCGTTCAAATAAGAAACTCAGAGCCGCTACTAGCCAACACCCTTCAGACTCTTGTTCCCGACGGCTTAGTTGCCAACACTTTGCCGACCTTAAAAGAATCAACTATCAATATCGTAGAGGCCCTCGGGACAATCGAATTACGCATTCGCTCACACAAGCTTTGCAGGACTCCACTTGGTCTCGTCCCTCCCAACAAAACCAAAAGCGAACAAAAAGAGAAAAATTCACCAGCTACTGCCCGGACCAATTCCCATCCAAGAAGCCCGCCCCAACTCACGCCGTTCTCATGCACGCGCACCCACACCCATCTCCCCTAGAAACGGAGACCCACTAAAGAATCAAGATTCAAGAACAGCGCCCGTCAGCTATTTCAAGAAATCCCCGCCACCCCAAGATTACCCACCCCAAGTACACTGACCAGCAAGATCAAGAATCCCACTCCCGAAATCCGAAAACTCCGCACTTGGGTTCGCAGATCTAGCCTCAGTCCGATCCCCCAGAACAGCAAAATCTGATCTTTCCACCGCCCCCACCTCCCTCTTTCCAAGATGGGGGCCAAAAGAAAAATGTCCACGGCTCAAGAACGGTTGGTCGGTCGTTGGTGGTTCGTCCGTTCTAGGGTTTTCAGATCCAGGAGTCGTCCCAAATGTTCTCTTCGATCAGAAGCTCGTCTCCACAAGGAACGAAATGCCCGGGGAAAAAAAATCTCTAACCCCCCTCGGCGTTAAAAAAAAAAAGTGTGGGGTCCGTCGGTCGGCTTCTGCCTTTGGGTCAAATTCGGGACGGTCCCCCTCGGCTTTATTATATATATATTATTTGGTAAAAGGCGTGAGCAGGCGGGCGACCGGCGGAGGGGAGGAAAGAGGAGGAGGTGGGCGTGGAGAGAAATCACGCCACGAAACGAATTCCGCGTTCCGCAGACACAGAGAGACAGATGGAGAGAGAGAGAGGTTTTCATCCGAGTCAAGGAATATAAAAGAAAGACATACGTATACGCACGTATCTCCTCCCACTGGCTGCGGCTGGAGCTCTCTCCTGTTCCTCGTCTCATTTTCTTCTCTCTCTCTCTCTCTCTCCTTTTTTTTTTTTTAATTTTGAATTATTAATGAATTTTTTTGAATTTTTCTCCACTCTATTTATTTACTTATAATTCCTATTTTCTTATTTCTTTTCGCATGGTGTTGGTGCATGCGCCAATGGCAATCCAGTGACTGCTTAATACCATGAAAAATTCTAAATTAGTATATTTATGATCAACTTACTCAAAATTAGATTATGATCAACTTACTCAAAATTAGATTACAAACTTATTCAAAATTAATTATTTAATTACCGAAAATCCAAAATTGGTATATTGATGAGCAAATCAACAAATGAAATTCTATTCCTATCCAAGAAAATGAAATGACTTTAGATAGTGTTTGGTAAACCTATTTACACAAACTTGAACATTTGCATTACGTGCCCAGAGTTTAAAAAAGAGGAAAAAAAGAAGAAGAGAGAACGGATGTGTGATGGCAACGAAGGACAGCACAAGTAAGGACCACCAAGATGGAGTGAGTCCAAGCAAGATGAATTTGAGGTCGCATGACCTCAAGCAATCCAAATTTCGGAGATAGAACATAACCACTACAAGCAAGTGTCACGGTCCATGAATCCTCCCGTACTTGTGACATTTGTGAGTGGTGCTTAGGGTTATTGAGTGATGAGTGAGGATGTAGAGGAAATGGATACAACTAGTTTGTGAGAGTGGCGTCAGGACGGTTGGTGCTAAGAGTTCTAGGATATAAAGATTATATCACTTAGGAGCTCTGAAGGCGGGGTTGGCCTCTCGTGCACAAACTGGTCGGGAGCTAATGTCGCTCTCTTGACGAGGCCATGGTAGGCTAAAACCAATTGTTGAATCTAAAGAGATCTTCTATCTCACTCAATGGACTAGATGCTTGAGCAAAACTGGACATGGTACAATCTCATACAAAGAAACTATTCACCGTATTGTTTGCTAAAACAACTATAGAAGAAAAGCTGGCCTGGCGAATTGATCATCGGCCAAGGAAACTGTCGGCCCATGACACATCGTATCAGAGCAGAAATCCCTCTAGTAAGTGGGTGAGTTGGAGAATCGGACTCCTTGCTCTAGGTGGGTTGAACTGAGAAGTTCTAGTGGTCTACTCGGTCCTACGAGGGTGAAGAGCGAACCGCCAGGGCAAAAGATGCTCGGACAAAGTACAGCTCTCGACTAAGCTTCTAGGATGACAATTGGGGCACTAGGAAGAGTCAATTCCTCACCAAGCGGGTAGAGTTAGAAAAGAACCGAATCCTCGCTAAATGGGGATAACATTCCTGAATCGATCGATGAATCCAAAGAAAAGAACCGAATCCTCGCTAAATGGGGATAACATTCCTGAATCGATCGATGAATCCAAAGAAGAGGTCTACTGCCACGTTTTCAACAAAGAAAGAACCTCCATTTGGTTCGTTGGGGTCGAAATGCTTAGTAGGCAAAAATGGTGCTGCCAAAAGATGCGATTGGCGAAAAATGTCACACTTGCCAAAGAAAGCGCAAGTGACCGAAAATGGCCCAAACAACTGAAATAAAAAAGGGCTACCAATGGAGCAAAACCTATTTTGTTAGGCAAATGTGACCATTCGATGTGAAATCCCGAAAGTGGTGCATCAATGGTTAATGGGACGTAAGGAAGCGACAAAATAGATCGCAACAAGAGTGTTGTGAAATTGAGTGGGGGAGAATGTCATGGTCTGTGAATCCTCCTATACTCGTGACACTTGTGAGTGGTGCTTGGGGTTATTGAGTGAAGAGTAAGGATGCAAAGGAGACGAACACAACCGGTCCGTGGGAATGGCGTTAGGACGATTGGTGCTATGAGTTCTATGATAGAAAAATTATATCACTTAGGAGCTTTAAAGGCGGGGTTGGCCTCCCGTGCACAAACTGGTCGGAAGCGGATGCTGTTTTCTTGACAAGGCAATGGCACCCCGAAACCAGTTGTTGAGCCTAAAAAGATCTGCTTATATCACTTGATGGACTAGACGCCTGAGCGAAGCTAGGCATGGTATGATCTCGTACAAATAAGCTATTCACCGTATTGTTCGTTGGAACATCTATAGAAGAAAGGCTGGCCTGGCGAATTATGCTCGCCAAACGCTGCATAGGTCAATCGTCAGTTAAGAAAACTGTTGACCTGTGACATAAGAGCCATCAAGGTCATGTGACCCTAGTTAAGTTGACACCAAGGTCGCCTAACTTAGAGGTGAGCATCGGTCCGGGATTGACCCAGATCGACCCTGGACCAACCCAACCCCACCGATCCTGGTCCAATTTCAAGGAGACTGGATTGGTCCTTGATCCTAAGATTCCTAGACCGGCACTATGCAGGTTGGTCCTTGGTCTTGGGAGTTCAAGGTCGGTTCAACTTGGACCAACCCTTACTATATATATTAAATATAATATATTAATTATAATTTTTTATATAGAGAAAACCTTAAACTAAACGGCGTCAACAACATTAAACAACTATTTAGTGAATAGTTCAAGTAATTTTACATTATTTTTTAATAACTTAGATTTTTAATGTCTTTTACGGCATCAACAGTCATAATTTACAAAGGAAGAAAATATTTTTGTGAAGAGTTCTCACGGCGTCCATATGGTATAAATAACTCATTACGGCACCCTTCTCTAGTACTCATTCTCTTCTGTCCTATTTGTCTTCTTAGTCTTCAACTTGCCAAAATCGAGAGAAACAACTTCTCCGCTCGCTACTCAACACTCGCCTCGCTCGCTTTGGGTCACTCGTGCAACTTGTCACTCGATGCTCACTTCGCTTGCTCCTCACTCAACACTCGATACTCACTCTGTTCGACGCTCACCCCACTCAACCCTCACCACTTGCCTTTCTTAGCTAACCTCGTTCGTCATCGAACCCATTGGGTTGGTATGGTCCTCGGTTGCCATTTCAAGGAGTACAAAAAATGAAATAAAAAGTTATTGGTTGGTCTCGGGTTAACCCTAGAACTGAACCGAACCTATTGGGTCAATCTGATCCTTAATCGCTTTTTCAATGAGTATTAAAAATGAAAAATTATCAATTGGTCCGGGTTGACTTGGGAATCGGACCGAACTCACTGGGTCGGTCCAGTCCTTAGTCCCAAGTTCAATGGAGTTGGCCCTCGATCTTAAAAATTGAGAATCGGCACTATTCGAATTAGTCCTAGGGTTAGGGGGTGAACTGGCCCAACCCGGACCATGCTCACCCCTAACCTAACTTCAAGCAACCCAACCATTAAAGACCAATCTACCAAAGTTGTGTGACCCTAAGTGACCCAAATATGGAGATCAAGCTTCAACGAATAGTCCAAGTGAGGGTCATCGAGGTTATACAAACCTATGCAAGCGCTATCGAGATCACGCAACCCTAGGTAGGATAACACTAGCATCGCAGCCCCACATCGACGTCCCTCTAGCTCCTATGCTAATCTCACCACGATTTGTCCTTGATAAGGGCAAAAAATAAACTACGAAAATAAGATTGGGAGGAAATGAAAAATCATTTAAACCCTTAAGTAGCATTTCGAAAATGGTGAAATGGAAATGCTGAGTTGGAGTTAAACTAAGTTGAGGAAATATGGAAATGCTATGTTTTGCTCAAAGGTCCTTTGAATATTGTCACCAAACAACTCAATTTTGGCACTAAGGCTTTTGGAGGTCTAAAGTCTTTTGGAAAATATTAACCAAATGCATCCTAAAAGAGAAACATAAAAATGTCTGAAAATTGAGCTTTTGATCAAAACAATGTCATTTTAGCATTTTAGTCAACTTTAAGGCCTCGTAGACTTCTTGTAAGAGTGATAAAATAATAATAAATTCACATTAGCACTTTTCATTAGCTAAGTTTGATGAACTTAATTGGAGGATTTGATTGGATCAATTTGATAAATTTTAAAACTTACTGCACTATTTAAAAAATTTAGGACTTAATCATATTTTCAGACAAGTTTTAAAATTTCTAGTATAATTATCTCTATTAAATATGTTGATTACACCACATGTGAGGGTGAACGAATACTTTATGTAAGTGCCTACAGCCTATTGTGTTTTCAAATGTTGTCGTAAATTGTTCATACCTTCAACATTCTCCGTTGCTTTTTGATTTTGAAGAGGAAACTCATCCTTGCATTGCTAATACCACCTTAGAAAAACCTACCCTCTAAGGTTGCTCAATCACGATTTCTCCTATTTCTTTGAAATCATGTCATTCGAGGAAGTATGACATCACCCCACATGTCACAACCACGATCATGTTTGACACTCGAGCCAATCGAAAGAGATACCAACTCAAATAAACTCAATCAATAATTGTTTATATCGTTCAAAAAAACAAACAAACGAAAAACATTTCTATTATGAGCAAAAATATTTAGATATAAACATTATTGCTGATAAAAGTACTTTTATCGAGTGATTTTTCTAAACAATACAAATTATCATATTTAGAAAATTGCTTTTCAAATTATCAATCCTTTTTTAGATAAACACACCAGCTCAATACCAAAATTTGCCCTAAAATAAACTGTCAGTTCACCTATTGGAGTTAGGTGAACCCTCCATTTTGGAGGATGAGTGGAGGACAGAATAAATCTATCAGTATCAAACTATTATCTATTAAAAAGAAAAGCTGAAATGAGGGTTTTCGAGAGGACATGTGCTGCTCTCTTTCAAACCCTTCTTTTACTATCTTTTTATTCATTTTATATTTATACTTTATCTACTCTATTTCCATTTTATTTTTTTAAAATTTCCAACTTGACAAGTAACGATTTCTTTTTGGGCCTATCTTTACTTAGCTTTCTTTTTATTCGAAACCTTAAAAATATATTTTTCCTGAATACAGATATTTCTAAAAAGAGTACGTACTCTATGATCTCGATTTTTATTTAATTTTGCTTAAACTACACAAAGAAATTAGAAAAACATGTAAATTTCAGATTAAAAAACTCAGTGAGTTTAGTTAGATATGTATATTTTTTAAATTGGAAATTTGTAGAATGCATTGGATATCTTATTTTGTGGTATAAAATTTAAATTCAAAGAACTAAAATATATATATATTTTATAAAAGAAGAACTTCTTTGGCTTCCAAACCACATTTTCCGGTAAGAGCGCCGTTGGTCTTCTTACACGAGGATATGAATGAAATAATAACTATTCTATTTTAAATGATCTACAAGCCGCATTTATTTGTTTTCAATCGGAGTATCAAACGACACAACCTGTTTCTGCCTATAATGCCTAACGAAGGGCAGATAATAATAGGAAATAGAACTTGTCGACCACTTTCAATAAGTACACCATGCCCATTTTCAATCAAAGTGCCAAAGTACGGTCTTGTATAGTGATCCAAGGTTGTGTTTCGTCGTTTGGATTTCTACCAGAATAGGATTGGATAAAATAGAATAAAAAATTCATAAGATTTTGCTATATTATATCCACTGTTTGGTGATTACATAAATAAAATTAGATATAATCGTATTAGATATTTTGTTTGGTTAAAATGCCATACCAATATAAATTAATTACAAATTTTATAGTTTATTTTCCTCTCTTTTTTTATTAATTTTTTATTCCTTTCTTCCCCTTCCATCATTCTCTAATAAAATTTTATTAATAGAAAACTATACCAACATACCTAAAATACTAAAATATCTCAAATACATAATAAATACAAATATATTTATATATTATAAAATATAATTAAATTCGGATATATAAAATAAAAAATATAATTTTATCGACGTTGACTCATCACATTTTGAAGGTGAAAAGGTTCCGAGGGCCAGATTGTTCACTGGTCAAAAGATTACTTGAATTGGGTTGACAATGTTGTGGAATGGTTTGGTTCATATCTACCATTCATGTTAAAGGGAAAACTTCAAGGAGCACGAGAGGATTAGGTTGGGCCAATCTATCGTGTATCGACTGTTATGCCAATAATGGTGCCGGGCGACTAAGCCAATATGAAGAAGAAGTGCTGCACTGTTGGAAATTTTGAGACAAAATCCTAACTGAATCACAAGACAACCTACTCATTCCATATATTCAGTCGAGTGGGTCCAAAGCCTTCTCTGCCTATCTATTGATAACTCATGCGAAGACCTTTACATACCAAGCTTTAAGTATCTTTGAGTACATTAAGGTCCGTTATGTTCTGCTTTCCCAAGCAACTTTGGGGTTTAGCTTTCTTAGGGGGCTTTGGGCCCTCAAAGCCCATTGGGAAAAATATTTTGTGTTTGGCAAATATTTTTGAAAGCTCATTAGCCAAATATTAGCATTCTCAATACTGAAAGCCCAATGTAAATCCGGATATGCTTTGAACATTGGGCATTTTGGAAATCCAAGTTTCACTGTTCATCAGCATCATCTTCTTCCCCGTTCGTCTTCGTCTTCCCCGCCTGAGAGTCGGACTTCTCCGGCAATCGCCATC
Source organism: Eucalyptus decipiens (assembly GCA_014182575.1). Lineage (NCBI taxonomy): Eukaryota > Viridiplantae > Streptophyta > Magnoliopsida > Myrtales > Myrtaceae > Eucalyptus > Eucalyptus decipiens. Next base: position 23,761,103 of record CM024614.1, on the reverse strand, counting down.
ACCACCTAGGGGTCTTGCGTCCTCGGTGACCACAGCCTGGGATGGCGTGACCCGCGACCTAAGCAACGTCGCCTAGCGCGTGAGAGCCATGTGAGGCTGCCTAGGTCTATGAGACCTCAGGCCGCCATATCTAGCCATATGGCGGCCAAATCTGGTCTCCGCGACCTCAAGCCACCAGATTTGGCAGTCCAGCGGTTAGCCGACCACCGGATTTGATTTTCAAACTTAAAAAAAAAAAAAAATTAAAAAATAGCAAAAGTCAATTACAAATGTGAGTTTTGTCAAACGGTGTTTATGCTAAAGTTACATTTCAATGCTATTTGAAATTACAATTTACCAAACGGTGTAGCATTTCAGTAAATCCCTTTACCTCGAAGATATATGCATTTTCCCAAAGTTATTTCCCTGAAATTGAACCAAACGGGCCCTAAATCGGTTTACAAATGTACTTACTGAATAAATTTGGTATATAAAATCCATCAGGAGGATATACATAGCACCCCTTAACGGCCTGTACACCTGCGCTCACCTTTCTTTTTTGTTGTTTTACTATCTTAGCATTTTTGTCGTTGTAATTTTCTTTGTTACAATTTAAATTTTGGTTATTTGTATTTGATGAAGATAATCATAGGTGTAAGTTTTACATCCATTTATAACTAACACTAATGGTGCCCCATCAAGATTATTCATCTCAGTTTAGGAGCAAAATTTGTACATCTGTTTGGGTGGCTGTAAAAGCTTCGTCAAAAGTTATATTTATATTTTCTGTCAAAATAGAAAACACTAATTATCAAAAGCACGAAAAAATAATTGGGAAAGAAATGATAAAAAATAATGTTAGCCACGCCCATACACTAATGACATTGTATAGATAAGAAAATAGTACTAAACAATGCACTCTCAAATCTCAATTAATTATCATAGGGGAGAATTATCAAAAAAATCTTAAATTTATTACAAATTTTCCAATTTGGTCCTAAATCTCTTTTTTCTTTACAAATTCAGTATTAAATCTTTTATAATTATGTCAATTTAGTCCATCTGAATTTTTAATAATATTTTATTTTATTTGTGATTTTTTTATCTTTTATTTTCTTATTCTCTTTCTCTTCTTCCTCGAAAGGGGAAGGAAGAAGAGAAACAAAAATAGAAATAAAGAAATAAAAAAATTTTGAAAAAAATATAATTTTTATTAAAAATTGTTCATATCATCGTTGACCATTGTCTACGTTAATGCCAATTGGCCGAATTAGTATAATTATAAAATGTTTATGATTAAATTGACTAAATTGTAATAAATTTAGGATTTTTTTTAGTAATTTTGATGAAATGATTTCCAACTTTGAAATCAGAGGTTGCACGTCAAAATTTCACCAACCACATATCAATTGTTTTGGTTAAGGTCATCTGCACATATTAAAAAATCTAGACCTAACGTGTTCGAGGGGTTTGCATAATATTCTTGGTTGTTGGACTTCTACGTCAAGCTCCAAAATTACACACACACACACAATGGGAAACTTTTCTCGAAGTAAGTGGAGATGGAAAATAGGAGTCAACATGGTTTTTGGGTAGAATCGGAAACTTGAGAATTGAACTAGTGAGAATTGGTCCGATTCTAATTTATAGAATATGCATGATAGGTTTTGGATTACAAATATTGGGGAACTTATTCTAACTGATAGGTTCACTTAACATCTGGAATTTGAAACAAGTCTTTGTGGTTTTTGTTTTTTTTTTGGTGTAATCTTGTAACATTCCGTGGCGTTCAACGATGAGTGTGTTATTGAAAGCCACTAGTTTTAGTTTTCATTTTCAACGATATCTATGATTGAGACTTTTACTTTGTTAATATTTTCATAATGTTTGTGTGGCAAAATATAAGTTGTGATTAGGTGGATTGTAATTAAAGATGGCAATTAGATGTGATGATTTACTATAATTGTTCAATTAATAATACAAGTGGAACTTGGATAAACTTTAAAATCAATCTTAAAACCTGTAATAAGATAGGTTGCAGATTTTGGGTATGTAAGGTAGGTACTAAGTTCAAAAAATTAGAGAACCTACTCCAACGAATAGACTCTAGATTTTGGGTGGAATTTGAACGAAACTTGAAACGTGGAACTGCTCATTCTTAATGGAAAAGCAAAACACTTAATAGAGATATTGCTTTAATTCTCAATTCTACCATTTTAAGTATACACAAGCACACAAAATCTCAATCTATTCATCCCGGTTCTCATATATTTGGTGATTTAACAGTAGCCTAGTCTTTCACCTCTCATTAATCTTGATTGGTCTTGAATTAGATTTTTTGTTTAATATGAAACACATGGAAAATTTTCAAAACATTAATACCCATATAAATTTACGTATTGTTTTTTCCATATGTCTTCTCTAAAATTTAGATATATTTTTTCATTTTCAAATTTGGAAGGAAAAATCAATTATAGTTATATTATGATCGAGGAAAGGGGACCCTCGTACTTTCGTTATTTTATTGATTCCATGAAAGGTCAAATCAAAGATACGACCAAATTAGTGAATTCGTGTAATCCGAGGTAAAGTTTCTCAATGGAAGATCTGTGAACATCAATCTTGTTCCATCCTAGTTGACTGGGGAGGCAGGAAATGTTATTTTATTAGTCGATGGAGACAGCCTGTACGATCTCTTTGAAAGCCGTCCTATAAGGTTCCATAGTCCCCAAATTACAAAAACATTTATATGTTAAACTAATAGAGCATTCATAATTTGATTGTATTGCGATTGAGAAAAGAGCTGTCATATCTTCATTTGGCCTATTTATGGAAAAGGTCATCATGCTAAATTCTAGAGGGGTGTTTAGGGGCTGTTCAGAGCATAATTTTTGTTCTTTTATTCGAAAAACAAGAAAAGAATGAAACGCATTTATTTATACTTTTATTATCGGGAACAAAAAAATAGTTTTTTTCTCGAAAATAAATTTGTAACATAAATTAGAAACGTTCCCGATAATACTTTTGAGAAATTTTTTTTCTTTCTCCTATTTTTTCCTTCTCTTTCTTTTCTTCTTTTTTTTCTTTGGTCGGTTGCCGGCGACTGGCCAAAAGAAAGAAAAAATAAAAAAAGGAAAAAAGGAAAAATAAATAAAAATATTAAAAAATTGAAAGAAACAAAAAAGATTATACAAGCTTATCAAATAGGTTTCTATTCTTTTTTATATACTAGGAACATAAATTTTGTGCAGTTATCGTGTTTATAACAAAATTTTTCGTAAACGTTACCAAACGTACCCTTAATATCAGACGCTTGTGTTCTTAGATCGTATCTATGATTATTGATATGAGTCTACCATGACATCACATTGAGAACGAGAGCCAAGTCAAAGATAAATAGTTGACTTCTAGATTTTCCTTTTTCGTGTTTAAATTTCTTCACACGAATTATTTTTCAACGGTTGTATAGGAAATTTAATTTAAAAAGTAATGTTGCTACTATATATATATATATTTCGATGCATAACACTTATCTAAAGTAATTTGCATGAGTGGATCTCTAAAAGGGTAATAGTGTACAAAATGAAAACCATGTCACAATAGAGTTTTCTCCAATGAGAAAACTCATCATTTGATTCTTAAAGCATTACCATAAGTATTACTATAAAATCAAGTATCTTTTACATCTCCTTTACATGCCTAAACCCAAAATCTCAATTACTCTCTCTCTCTTGGGATATATGCACTAAAAATACTAAAACTTATTACGAAAATACACTTAAGTCATAGAACTTGCAAAAAGTATAAATAAATCATAAAATTTGTTTGATTTGTGCAATCAAGGGCTTTTGTTAATTTCATTCAACTTTACTAACGAAAAATGCTAATGCAACACCATCTGTGGTGGCTCTGCTGAATAAGAGCTCCATTGATTCTTCCCAAAATGTGAGGGGTTTAAAACCCAATGGAGACATTTGGTGTTTTACGTGGGATGTCGGAGTGGTGGGTCATCCGCTAGCGTCTCTCCGGCTTTATCTCGCTAGCTGCCGGCTTTACGAGGGTTCTCAAGTCATAAAAAAAAAATGCTAATGCAACTTTTTTAAATATTTTTTTATCTTATGTAGCGATGACGGTAAGGCTAAAAACGACATTGTTTTGGCCATTATCACATGTTCTTCCTCCTCCTTTTTTAAATAAAAAGTTTAGCATATTTTTATTTAATTTAAAAATCATATTTTGGTCATGCTATCACTACATAAGAGAAAGAAAATATATATAAAAAAAAACCACGTTAGAATTTTCCATCAATCACGTTGGATATAGTTAATAGAATGGATTAATTGCATTAATTTAATAAATTTTAAGACTTAATTGTACTCCCTTAATAAAATTTAGGGGTTCCAATGAGCATGTCCCTCTTTTATCCTTTATATTTCATCAATTTACATATTGTTTTTTCATGTGTATTCTCTAAAATTTAGATCTATTTTCCCACTTCCAAAATTCGAAGGAAAAATCAAATTACAGTTGCATTGCATTGCGACTGAGGAAAGGGCCCTCGCACCTACGTCCCACTGAATGATTTCTACGAAAGGTCAAATCAAAGATATGACCAAATCACCGAAGTGCGTAATCCACGGCAAAGTTTGTCGATGCAAGAAGATCTACAAACGTCCATCTTGTTCCATCCCAGTTGATTGGGGGAGGCAGGAGACGTTATTCTACCGGTCAATCGTGAGCGCTTGCACGATCTCTTTTTGAAACCGTCCTTTAAAGCTTGATTGTCCTCGAAGCAACCAAAAAAAAAAAAAAAAAAAGAAACCTTATAAGTTGCTGTAATAAAAGTATGCATAATTAGGATGGTACTGCGATTGAGAAAGGGGCTGTCATTCCAACAGAGCTATCGTACATTCAAAGATATCACCAAGTACAGTGAAGGATATGCTTGGTGCTACAAGCATATTTAGCTGCCGACCTTGATACTTAACATACGACATAATGCGACGCAACACGACAGTATACGTCGAGTGTCAAGTGTGTTGGGAGAAAAGAAAAAAAATTGAGAATTGAATTGTGTATTACGGAAAGTAAAAGTCATAAGAGAAATAAAATTAGATTTTTCTTATTTCCCCATTTATTATTTGTATTATTACTTATGATTTGTTTATATATATACATTTGACTATTCATTTATTATTATTATTATTATTTTTTTTTAAATTGACGCAAGAATCAAAAGTTAAAAACTCGAATATCAAAATTCCAACTTGAGTGTTAAAAAATATTGGGAAAGTTGACTAATTATTAAATTTTTGAACATATATTGATAGAATGTACGAGAATGTCTGAAAGTATTAAAGAATGTGGGACGCGTGTTGAGTATTCGACACGGTACGAAGATTCCTAAAAAATATCAGTACTTCCTAAGTGTTTAGTATCAAACGCTTATGTTCTTAGATTGAATCCATGGGTTTTGCCGTGAGTCTACCATGACATCATATTGAGAATGAGAGAGAAGTCAAAGATAAATAGCTGGCTTTAGGATTTTTCTTATCTTATCTTTCTTTTCTTTTTTCTTTTTTTTGCGTTGAACTTCTTCACACAAATTTCTTTTCCACCATCGTATAGGAAATTTAATTTCGAAAGTAATGTTGATATCAATATATAGATATTTTGACCCATATAAATTCATCTATACAAAAATGAAAATTTATGATTTGGTTCTTAAAGCATTACTATAAAATCAAGCATCTTCTATATCTTCTCAATTTGCCTCACACATTTTCTTTATATTTCAATATCACCCTCATCTCAAATTACATTAAAAATTTACATTTAATAACCTCTCTCTCAACAAACATTTACCAACTACTCACCATGGCCAACCAATCCAATAGACTAAATCATTTTCTCGAAAAAAATAATTTTTTTTCCTCTTCATTCATATATCATCGATGATCGAGTACACGTGTAGCCCGGGCCTCCATACTTAATATTAAATGCTACTCTTTTTTTGGTCGAAACTTAGTATTATATACTTGACGCCAAAAAGAAATCACCAAAAATATTAAATAATGGTCCACTCAGCGAGATTCCACCAACGACAGCAAAAACGGCGTCGTATCCCGCCTAATCGTCGATTTCCCGGCAAATCAGAGATTCTCTCCTTCAGTTTCCCCTAATCCGACGCGCAAGCAAGGAAATAAAAAAAAATAATAATAATAATAAAAAAAGGAATGGGAAACAACTGTTCGATGGACGTTGAGTTCGGTGCCGCGATCCACCGAGAAGACGAACCGGAACGCGATCCCGGCTTCGCTGCTCCTCTTCGTACGCCAGAAGACGAAGCACGAATCTCCCGACCGAGAAGACGAAGCGGCGGCGGCAGGCGGCGGAGGCGGCGGGCGGCGGAGATCACTCGCGGCTTCTCTTTCCTTTCTTCATCGCGCTCGCTGCGGATCCACCGCCACCGCCACCGCGCGATGCGCTCGCCGAATCCACTCTGAGAGTTTGGTGGAGGAGAGAGAGTGTGTGCCCGCGAGCGCGCGATGGCCGCGGCGGAGTACAGCGACCAGAGCCACCTGCTCAGGGGGGCAGCGTCGGGGAACGACGCCGGGGAGGAGGGCGGCGATTTGGAGGCCCAGGGCGGCGGGGGGTCCGGCGGTGGGAGGGGAGGCCTCAGGGATCTGCTCAAGCATCTGGATCGCGGCCTCTCGGGCCGCCGCCATGGCTCCAAGCGGCTCGACAGGGACAGGGATAGGGAGCGGGATTGGGACAGGGGTAGGGAGGGGGAGCATGCCTCGGCGAGGGACGAGGATCATCATTTCGACGGGGAAGGTGATGTTCTGGGCGATAGCGCGCCGCCCGAGTGGGCGATGCTGCTTATCGGTTGCCTCCTCGGCCTTGCAACGGGTCTCTTCGTTGCTGCCTTTAACAACGGGGTGAGTTGGATTTCCTCCTCTTTTTTTTTTGTCCTTTCTAGATCAAACTTTGGATCGATATGGTGCTGGTTTTCGCGTGCATGAGTTCTGGTTTTCGCGTGCTTATTCGTTAGAAGCTTCGATTTAGTTGGTTGTTCTGTTTAATTGTATTGATCCACTCTGATCCGTTATCGGTTTTGGTTTAGATTATGAAGACGAGTAGGGCAAAAATAGCGAGTATTTTACTTAAGGTGCGTGGAGTTTTCTCCATATTGGGGGGATTCTCATTGGAACAAGGAAGTGCGCATGCCATTTTTTGGTAGCTCGGCGACTCAGGGATACAAATACAATGCGTGCTGTTCTGCTTATCATTATTCCCCCGTGGACCTCTGTCCTCATCGGATTTTGCTAAAGGTTACGGTGCAGCTACTGGACTGTTGTCCTCTGTGTCATGTAAAGAGAGAAGTCCATGATGGAATGTGAATGATATAGCTTAACAAAATGGTGGAATCTTAACCCTTGAGGAAAATGTCAATTATCTAATGTCTTTTGATTACCAAACCGCAGTACTTGAAGCAAGCAAAAAGTTGCCCATCAGTCTTGCCTTCCACAAATAAATTTTTCACTCAGTGAATAGAGGCAGATGAAACCTGGTGAGACTTAAATGGTTTGTTTGTTATTTTCAGTGAAAGCATAGTCATGTAGGCATTGGTCTGTTAATCCCTCTTTGATACTTGACCTAGGATTTTCCTACGTGGCAAGGCAGCAGCATAACTAGAACTCTTTTGAGTGAAAGAGATCTGCTGGGAATTATCATCAAACAACATTTGGATCTGAAGTTTATCTATCAGTTTGGGTTAGATTGGAGCTAGGCGTGGCCAGGCAATTATGAGGGCTGGGCACCTTGTATAGTTCAGTGGTGGGAATGGGTTTTAGTGAGACATAGTGTACTTCCTATCGATTGATTAGGGGGAACTCTTTTCTAATCAAGGGCTTCACTTCATGTTTATGGTAATCACTCTCTTCTTCGTGCTATTTATCTGTTAAATCTTCATAGAAGAATCTTACTAAGGCAGTTGTCATGGCTTCTAAGCAGTTGCAGATGTAGATCTTAGTGAAACATAGTGTACTTCCTATTGAATGATTAGGGGGAGCTCTTTGCTAATCAATGGTCTCACTTCATGCTTATGGTAATCACTCTATTTTCTGTGCTATATATTGTTAGATCTTTATAGAAGAATCTTACTAAGCCAGTTGTCATGGCTTCTAAGCAGTTGCAGATGTAGGTTACATTTCCCATTTTCCTGCATTACGCGTAGTCTTGACTCTCATAGTGAATAAATGCTGTGTAATTGCTTGTGGTGAAGAAGATGTGTAGTCTCGTTGAGTGCTGTTGGACTTTTTATTTGCCACTTGAGAAATGTTCTCTTGGGTTCCATGTCATTTGTGGCATTGTCTCTCCGTTATTTTCATTTTATGTTTCTGATGACACATTTTACTTTAATTGGATGTCTTGAGATTTGACATCAGAGTGCATATGCAGGTGCATCTAATACATGAGTGGGCATGGGCAGGTACCCCCAACGAGGGTGCTGCTTGGCTTCGTCTACAGAGATTAGCTGATACTTGGCATCGCATTCTTCTGATTCCTGTAACAGGCGGAGTTATTGTCGGGATGATGCATGGTTTGCTTGAAATATTGGATCAAATACAGCAATCCATGTCTTCTCAAAGGCAGGGTTTTGATTTGCTTGCTGGAGTTTTTCCGGCAGTAAAAGCCATCCAGGCTGCTGTGACTTTGGGTACTGGTTGTTCTTTGGGTCCTGAAGGCCCTAGTGTAGATATTGGAAAGTCATGTGCACATGGATTCTCAATAATGATGGAAAACAACAGAGAAAGGAAGATAGCTCTTGTTGCAGCGGGTGCTGCAGCTGGAATTTCTTCAGGTACTGAAGGCTTTTGAAAACCCAAATTGAAAACATTCTGCGTGACTCGCTTCATTATTTTTGCTGGTCATAGTTTCTCTGAATCTGATTACCCACTATTTTGATAGCTGTATAAAACGTCTTTTCAGATGGAGGAATTTGTATTGTTCCATTCTTCACTTAGGAAGCTGAACGGCCGCATTTGCATTTTTGGAATTTAGCTATGGAGGCATATGATTTTCATAGATATCTCTGGATTGATGCCATGTAATAATTTATCAGGAACTAAAGATAAAGGTATATGGTATTTATGTGGATTATAAGATTTAGTTCTTTGAGTGCGGGAATAATGTTCTATTTAGAGGAAGTCGGTTTTTAATAGCCATATTCTCTCAGGTAGCGTTGAGTGAATGTTATATTCATATTTACTGAATATGAGACAATGGCATTAGGTGAATTACTTAATGAAAGGACACTCAATTAGATTAGGCAGTGGTTGCATGCTTTGGTCTTTCTGTTTGAGCTGGGAATCTGAGAGTGGAGTTAGTGCTGATCTCTTGAATTTTTTTCATGTGAAATCTCTGAAGGATCATCATGGCTATTCTCTTTAACTTTTAGGGAGGTATGCTGGTCACTGACGATAATTTTAAGTCTATACAGTCTCATGCTCCCTGCAGTGATTTATCATCTAGGTTTTTCTGCGAAATGTATTTCTCTGCCGTGCATTAATGTTCATCTAGTGTAAAATCATCCTGTTAGACCAACTTGTGTTTAGAAAAGTGAGAACCAGTTCCTGTTCTCCCCTTTGAATACCATCCATCCAAGTGATGAAGGCGATACATTTCATTGATTTTTGCTCTGAAATTTTTGTGTATTATTGTGAATCATTTGTGGTCTTTTTGCAGGTTTTAATGCTCCACTTGCTGGATCTTTCTTTGCAATCGAAACTGTTTTAAGGCCTCTTCGTGCAGAAAATTCTCCTCCCTTTACCACAGCGATGATAATATTGGCTTCAGTTATCTCCTCCACTATATCAAATGTTTTACTTGGGACAGAGTCGGCTTTTACCGTGCCAGGATATGATCTGAAATCTGCTGCAGGTAATTTGTCCTTAGTTCTTCTGTCACTATCAGCGGATCTAATGCACCTGACTTCTCATTAGTTTTGCAGTTTATGATGTTAGAAGTCCTTGTGCTTGGTCAGGAGACTCCTCTTACTTGCTTACCTTCTGAGCTGAATGCATTACGACTTGTTTATGAATTACATGTGATGTTATCTTTAGTCTTGGAATTCTCTTCTCCTTTGAGCATGCCCTCTGCTTTTACCCTTACGGCATCCCCTCTATGGATGGGGACACTATCAGTTTTTGAAGTTGCTTTATTTTGTTTCTTTGGCTAGTGGATTGGATGGGGTTAACTTGCACTTCAATTTTGGCATCTTTTGTACATATAAAGGCATATCGAACAAAATTTTAGCTGATTGGCAGTGGGCTAGACAAATAGAGCCTGTATGCTTTAAATCAAATTTATTCAAAAAAATATAGTCCTTGCAGTCTCTTTTCCTTGCTTTTGATTTGCTTGTAGAGCTTTGATAGGTTGTGCATGAACGTGTTAATGCCAATACCACCTACACCTTGAATAGTTCCGGTCAAGGTTATATCTCAAATATTCAGTCCAGCGCAAGTGGTTTTGGATGTACTGGATGTCTCATTAAAATAATCAATTTAAAGCAAAGTAATGTCTGGCGATGTATCAGTTTCTTGCAAATTATTGACTTGAAACTCTTTCGCCCTGGATCCCTCGGTAGATACTGAATGATCTTCAGCCTTTGTTTGAAGCATACTTATACTTGCAAATAGTCACATGCCTTTGATTTGCATGCTGACAATTTGATTGTCTGTTTCTGTGTAAAGAGTAGTGATAAATATTGGGCAATAATAGATGTAATGAACCACCAGATTTTCTGTTTATTTATGAATTCTTGATGTACTTTTTAAATGATATTTTGCAGAGCTCCCTCTGTACTTGATACTGGGAATGCTATGTGGTGTAGTAAGTGTTGCCTTCACCCGCTTGGTCAGTTGGTTTGCCAAATCATTTGAGTTTATAAGGGAAAAATTTGGCCTTCCTACTGTTGTTTGTCCTGCTTTGGGCGGTCTGGGAGCTGGGATCATAGCTCTTAAATATCCTGGAATTCTTTACTGGGGTTTTACAAATGTGGAGGAAATTTTACATACTGGGAAAAGTGCATCTGCACCTGGAATTTGGCTGCTGACACAACTAGTAGCTGCCAAAGTTACAGCTACAGCGTTGTGTAAGGGTTCTGGTCTGGTAGGGGGCCTGTATGCACCAAGTTTGATGATTGGTGCTGCTGCTGGTGCCGTATTTGGAGGCTTCGCTGCTCGTATTGTTAACTCTGCCATTCCAGGCAATGCTGCTGTTGCCCAGCCACAGGCATATGCACTGGTATGTTTTCTTGCCGAAGTGGTATGTGTATCCACCCCCCCCTTCCTCCCCCAACACCCCCACTCGAATTCTCAAACCTGCCCTTCGGTTTAAGAGAAGTCTTGCGATTAACTCTTCTCTAGTCAAAACTGGTTCTCAAAAGCTTCAAAATATTGCTGCAGGTTGGCATGGCTGCTACATTAGCTTCTGTGTGTTCAGTGCCATTGACATCAGTTTTACTTTTGTTCGAGCTGACTAAAGATTACAGGATATTGCTTCCACTCATGGTAATTCGTTTTTCTAATATTTATTTTCATGGGGTGGTCTGCTGCTAGATCCATCATTTGTACCATATTTGCAGTGGAACATCGTCCGATTGTTTATTTGTGTCATCACACATTTATGTTTTCAGGACAGGTAGCAACAGAATTTTCCTTGCTGATGTTCCTAAATCGTGCATATTTGCTACCTTTTTGGATATGTCATTGCAAAGACATTTCCTTGTGGAAGAGGATTCTATGTTGAAAACTGATAGTTGTCTCCCCTAACAAAATATATTTCCACCAGAACTAGTACCCCACCCTCCATTTTTGAGAGATTAAAAAGGTAAACAATGTCCGTGCCACCAGGCCATGAATCATACTCTTGAGGGCTCCTCCTCCAACACCATGCCCATCCTTCAGATTAAACGGCTGTTTTGTTTCCCCATATCTCTTGTGGAATGACCTTTCCTGATTCAACCATGTTCTCTAGGGGTACTAGCGGCTGACCTTAATTTGATGTAAAATGCAAATGGCTCTAACCGTTTTCCTGCTATTCATATGCTGTCCAGACGTAATATGCCTGAAACAGTGGCCTGTCAACTACTCTGGCATTAACATCTTTTGTTGTACATCTTTAGCGGCTTTGATTGCCAGTTAACTGTTCACCACGATACAACCTTGGAATGTTTGTCGCACTTGTTTCTGCTTCATATTGCTCAGCATCAAGCCCAGTCAGTTTAATGGTGATTTGTGATTCATAGTGAAATCTATACTTAAGTCTGGTGTATTGATTTTGTTCCTAACAAATTTAGGGAGCTGTCGGATTAGCAATATGGGTGCCCTCTGTGACAAACCAAGCCAAGGAGACTGAGGCATCTGATGCACGAACTCCACGAAGAGGCTATTCTTATCTTTCACATGCCGAAGACAATAGTGATGCTGAGTGGAGGCATACTGAAGGGCATGGTCTAGAACTACTTCCCATTGATGCTCAATGTGAAGTGGATAACGAAGATATTCTTTTGGCAGATCTTAAGGTATTTGTGATTATTGTTACTAATTGAAGTTCAAATGCTCTCGATTAATTTTCTGGCCTGCTACGTTTACCCTAGTATTTCTTATTTGGCTTTCTATGTTGCACTCCAGGTATCTCGGGCAATGTCAAAGAAGTATGTGAAGGTTTCTCCTGCCACGACCTTGAAGGATGCCAGTAAATGCATGGTTGATAGCAAGCAAAATTGTGTGATTGTGGTTGACAAGGAAAATCTGCTCGAAGGGGTATTAACATATGGTGACATAAGACGTTATTTATCCAAAACACCTACAGATGCTTTGACTGGTGACGCTGCATTAAAGGATGTATGTGGTTACACAAAGCTTCTCTTTCTTACTGTATATTTATTATTCCTCTCAAATGTCATAGTCATTCTGTAGTTATTGACGAACTCTGCACCAGAATTCCATTTTCCTTCTTTTTTTTTTGACCAATTGAAGCGTGGGATTCCTAAACTTATTGCCCCCCTGCCTTCCACCCCCAACCCCACCACCCCAAAAAAGACCTTTTGGCGGACTGCCAAGGGTCAATAATCAAAATCCCTTGTCTGATTATTGGGATTGTAACTTTTACAGGCAAATACTACTCTCGTTTCTTCCATATGTACAAGGAAGATAACTTATCGTGGCCAAGAGCGTGGACTTCTAACGTGCTACCCAGACACTGATTTAGAAACGGCAAAAGAGGTGATGGAGGCGAAGGGGATCAAGCAATTGCCTGTGGTAATGCGTGGTGGAGATCCTCCAAAAGGACGAAGGAGAAGAATTGTAGCTATCCTTCACTATGATTCAATACAGGCCATTCTCAGGTTTTTATCATTTTCACTATTTTAATGCTGTTGGGAATTGTCTTCTGCTCTTGATTGTCTAAGTAAGTACTCTCATTTCATGGGATATTTTCTAGTTGCTAGGCTCCTGAAACATAGATCTATTGAAAAGGATGGCTACTTTGAAAGTATAAGGGTAGCTTTAATGCAAATGGAAGAATCCTACATGTTTCTTTAGCATATCTTAGACCACATCACTTATGAATGAATGGTATTCTGCAAATTTCTTGAGTTAGGAGATTCTGGTGAAATGGTTGGTTGTATGTATCTTGGCAGATGGTTCACGCTACTGTGCTTAACAAGGTTAGTTTATTTTCCATTGAGACTGTCATGGTGTGTGAAGAAGTAAATCTTTGACCAAAAAGAAGTTATCACCGGCAATGTGGCATGTCTGTGACCTTTCTTCGAATTGTTGCTACTCTCTTAGGAGCCTCCATTCAATTCATAATTACTGATTTGCTCCTGACAAATATGAGAAAGAAAAGAAAGGAGTTGAAATCCTGTGCCTGTCAACATTAATTGCTTTGTGAACTTATCATGAGTCTTGTTTGCTATCGTGATTGCTTGTTACTCCATTTCGCACTGTGGCTCATCATGCATGCTCATGCTTTCATAATGTAGACGGTGATCTCTGTGAAGTTTCTTCTTAATAGACAGATTTTGTGTATGACTTTTGCTTCATGACATGAAGGCTGACATTCCCATGTTGATGCAGAGATGAAATAAAGCACCGAAAAGATGTAAATCAACGCAGAAAAGAAAGCAATCTTGAAGACTCGATTTCAAACTCCCATTAAAGAGGCGACTTATTTGAAGAACCTTTTCTCCCCTCTGCGGCCAAACTGCCAGCAATTTTTAATGTGTCTGCTGAAAGTTTGCCTTGCCCAGATTGTGATCCGGTCTGCAGAGTCGGTCGGCGATAGAACCGTGTTGGCAGGGGCTGTCTGGCTCCGAGGATCTTTGATCGATACAGCCAACAAAAGATGCATCTTTGTATTTTACCAGAATTCATCTTGCGATTTTTTTCATTTTTATATACAGCTCACTCCTGGTCCTTCATCGATGGACAAATGTGGTGGGTCGATGAAAGAAATAGTCGCATGAAAGGAGATATGTACCCCAATAGTGTAGGAAAGTAAATTCCCTGCGTCCTACAAAGTGTCATTTTCCTCTCAAACCTGATAATCTACAATGAATCAATTAAAGTAGTATGAAGTGCTGGATGCATATCCTTTATACCTCTTGTCCACAGGGACTGGATGATTCATGTTGCCTCGTTTAGAGATGTTAAGCTAAATGAACATGGTGAACTTTTGTCTGGTTGCTACGCCATTACAATTCTTTCCTATTGAATACAATATGCGCACATCGCGCCTACGTTTTGCATCCCAGAAGCAGCTCAATGTTCTTTTCCCCTTCAAACCTTGATGAACTGGACATATGACTCAGCATGGCTTTGGTAGCAAATTCTTAGACAACGAGGCTTCAAATTAGCAGCTACCATGTTACATGAATTTGAGCTGCGCGCATCACTGAACGGGAAATGCAGAGTACTATATTGTCAAAACCAGGAAGAACGTCAACTCAGAACTTGAGAAGTTAAACAAACAAAACGGGAATATGTATCGCTATTGAAAAGCTATATATATATTATCAGGTGATGTTTCTTCTCTTTAAGCAATAACAAAAAAGGGTGAAATTTACATCTGAGGACCAAGCGGCAGTCTACTCATAATATGCTGATAAACCGAGTTGTTAGACAAGTTTGGACCAGGCTCAGACATTGGCTCAGCCTTTGGTTCTCCTTTCGGTAACATGAATCCCATTTCATGTACTTGGTGCTGCTGAGCCAGAAATGGATGAACAGGCAACATCGGAAGATTGCCCTGGCCAGGACCCATCCCTGCCATTGCAAAATTCGCCAGTCTGGGTGGATTCATTGCGAAGGAAAATCCGGGACCGGGGCCTAGTTGCTGTCTTCCAGGTAGGCTAAACGAACCCAATGACCCGGGCCCCTCATACCTTCCCATCATGCTATGGACTTGTGAGGGCTCCGGCCTATGGACCTGAGTCTGAACTGCAGAGGTGGTGCACTGGGTTGGTATAGCGCTTGATGCGCCAGAGTTGACATGGCTGCTATTCCGAGCAGCAGGAACATCATGATTATGCTTCCCTTCATACGTAGTAATTACCGACTTAAGGTCATGCGACGCCCTCTCTACGTGCTTCCTAACCGTGCAGCCAGCACTTGTGCACTTGTAGTAACTCCTGCATTGAAACCAAAGGTCTTCAGTTTCAAGCTTTGCAATGCGAGCTTTCGGAGAAAATAGATAAAAAAATCTCACGACATATGGTCATTTACTATTTACTCCACTCTTTGAGAGACAACTTTTCTCGCTTAGCTTTGGATGTTATTGCAGTCTACAACAAGAAAATTTCAATTTCAAATGGGAGATGAAAATGACAGTGACCTTGGGTTCGGGTTTCCCTTCACGACTTTCTGCCCATACTTGCGCCAGCGATAACCATCATCAAGAATATCTACCTCACTGGTCGTCTGGACCACAACTCTGGGCTCACGAATGGCTCTTGAAGCCCCACTCATATCAGTTGCATAGGCTTCAATTTTCCTGAAGAACCACGGGATGAAGAGACGCTCAGATTCTCTAATGTCTAAAGAAAGGAAAAAGAGACCAAAAGACATGCGGAAAACAGGGAGACATTAATACCTTCTCTTTGAATCAGATTCATCTTCTTCTCCATCATAAGCCAAAGATACACTGCCGTGCGTCTGCTGCTCATCATCACATTCATCATTTGAAAAAGTAGAGGACGCATCCACCTGATCCCCTGATTCCAATTGATTACCACCATTCTGCACCTGTAAAGAGGTCGGAGCATTGCTAAATTCGGGGCCATCAGATGGTGATGATGTGACCTCGAGGTTATCCTGCCTCCACTCTGATCCTCCCATACCAGCAGTTTTCTGCATATTAGCCCAAGCTGGATCAGTGTCCGTAGCATTCTGCAAGCCCATCTGTTCTGGATTGTCCAACTGCATGTCACCAAAGGGATTAGCTCCCCCAATAACAGATCGGCGGTTCGGTGGAGGTTTCGGGTGATTGTGGGCCCCCTTGTAGATGATTTCTGTAATATGGCCCTCATGAGATCGTTCCACCTTCTTTTTTACTTGACAGCTGGGATGAGTGCACTTGTAATAACTTCTTGGATACTCGCTTCCCTTGACTTGTTTCTGTCCATATTTTCTCCAGTTATATCCATCTTCAGAAGGGCTGCCACCATTAACACCTACCAAGGAATCTCCGCTGATTCTTTGGTCTCCTTCATCATCTTGTTGCTCGTCCAGCGGTGGAGAATGTTCAGGATCACCAGTAACAGTACTGAAGTTTTTTTGATCAGATGGCACCCCATCATGACCAGCAACATTTTCTGCTGATGACCTGGAAAAGTCTCCCTGAAATTGGAAGCCACTTCCATTCTGGGATTGCAATTTGGTTGCTTCCACATTACGAGATTGGACAGAATTTTCTGACTGAACTGAAACCTCGATTCTGTGGTAAGACTGCTGAGGAAATGTAGCTTGATTCATCTGCATGTTGAAAGTACAAGACATAGACTAAGTAACAGAAATAACAGTCACCAAATTGTTGCCCATCTTTCAAGAAATCAAGAAACTAAGCTTAGAAATTTACACGTCTGATAATTAGCTTGAGACATATTACTTGAAAATCATATATTTCAAGTATCTAATAAAGAAGATAATTACTTTGCTCCCAGCACCAAAAAAGGACGAATTTGACTCCCCAAGAGGCTTGAAAGCAAAGGATGAAGAACTGTTCTCCTCAAATGGGTTATCTTTACTTGTATTTGCATCTAACATCAACCCGGAGCTCCTGCTATTATTGTTATGAATGAAAGGGAACTTTCCTGTGGTCGGAGAGGGCTGAGCCTGCCAAAGGCAGAAGGCAAAGTCTCAAACTTGAGAAACCAAATTTTGCATAAGTGAAGACATTACAACTTACAAGCGCATTAACAACCACACAGTACTTCAAGAACCCACCCACAGAATATATAATTTTACCAATCTCTTTTATCACACACTCGATAAGTCCATATAAACACGCACCATCCAATCTCAACCTTCAAAAGACAGCCCAACAGCAACAGAATCATCAACCTCAAAGCTTACCAGCGAATTCGAGAGGAAAACTGGGGAATCGAGAAGTGTTGTAGGACTTAGACCAGGAGGGATCGTCAAGTAAGGAGACCGAACATCAGGATTCGACGATAGATCAGCAGATCTAATTCCCTCTGTATTTAATCTCGGGGCGTTAAACCCAGCTCGGGCTGCCAACCTTTCCCCAAGACATCCACGCGAATACCCTTTCTGCTCGACAGCCAAGCCAGATTCACTGGAGTGGTCACCACCACTAGGACCAACTCGTTTTGTGTCCCTGATTTCAAAGTTTCCCATCGTCACCCTCTCTTGAGATCCTAGATAAAGCCCCCCTGTCTTATTGTTTCCAGAAGCTTCCAGTCCTGACCTCAAACCAATGTCATCACCAAGCATCGCGGTGAAAAAGGTTCTTGGGCTTGGACTGGGAGGCACCCAATCACCAATCACGGCAACATTATCATCTGCCCCACTCATGATGTAGCTAACCCTTAGCTCAAAGTGAGGATAGACCGAAAACTATCGCGGTGTTGTAGAATGTTCTGAAAAATATGAACCATACAAGAAACATAGGAGATGTAAGAATAGGTACAGCCATATTGAGCTGCAGCTTGAATAAACGCATAAAACATATTTCTACTGAAATTCGACAGGGATAAAGGGGAACCATGAGATAAAGTTTCCTTTGAGAATTGCTCAAATCAAGCAGGTATTACACAGAAGAGTACAAAGTATATCCAATCAACTGCTCGGTATATTTTGAATCAAATCAATTCCAAGAATCTGAGAAGCAAAGCAGCTCCTCCAAAAGAAATTCGAGATCAGGAAATGATCTGTAAGCAGAACACATTATCACATGGAAAAACAGAAAGACAAGAAATTTACATTCTTTGGGGTTGTCCTTTTGCACAATCAACTCTGTCAACGATGCTGCTCTGTACACTTAAAAACAATTGGACCCAGAAAAACCCACAAGCTAGCGAAAAGACTCCAGATTTTCTGACAGGAAATCATGGATCGTATTCCAAAATTGGCCAAGATCCGTCGATGACAAAACGAGATTAACAGACATCGCGATCTAAAAATAGGGAAACCACAACATTCCACAATGTGGAAACGTGCCTGTCCGCTTCCAGTCGACAGGAAAAGAAAAACCAAGACGGCAAAATCACACCTTTCCAACAAAAATAAATTAATCAACACATGGCCCAGAAATGCATACAAAGAGAGTGAGGTACGAAACGCAAAATTTTTTCCCAAAATTTCAGAATCAAAAGAAGGTAAAGATAACAAAACCCAACGACGAAGAAAAGAGAGAAGAAGAGAAAAAGCAAAGACAAGGGGTGTGAAACTCCATTATTGGAAATGATTACCTGCTTGATTGTGGAGTCAATGCTACGATGATTTCAACAAGGACCTGCCCAGCAGCAAACGCCACCACCTCCTCCTCCTGAAATGCCCAAAAATTAAAATTCAGCCTACCCTTTTCTCCAAAATCCTCTCTTTCTTTTCCACGGCTTCTGTCCTGTCCCTTCTCTTAATTCAGCTCAATGGGAACACCCTCTTCGTTTCTGGGTGTCTGGAAAAAAACGAGGTTAAAAACAAAAACGCCCCTCCCCACTTCTTTAACCCCTCTCTCCTGTCTCTCTCTCCCTCTCTCTCTCCCTCTCTGCGTCAAAATGACATGATTGTGTCCTTTGAGGAATTTGAAGGGGGAAAAACCAATATTGTCTTTATATGAAAAGAAGGAAAAGGGGGAGGATGGGATGTGTAAAAACGAGAGTGGTGGACCTGGAGGGGAAATGGGGTGGAATCTTTGGAGAGACAGGGAGAGATGGTGAGGGAGAGAAACCAAAAAAAGGAGGGGCTTCCACTGTTGCGCACACACAGGCACAGCATCTATATTTAAAAAAAATTTCCCCATTTATTCAAGGAAAATCATTTATTACTGTCTTGTTTTCTGGTCAACTTATTTATTACCTTCTATTATTTTGAAATTTTCTTCTCTCTTCTGTGTGCAAATCTTGATTTTTTTCCCTCCCCAGAAGGCCATCTGAGGTTTTTTCCTGAGGGCCAAAATGCCCTCTTTGGCCCTGGTAGGCTGACAAATCACGGCACCACGCCTGTTGCTGGGGGCTGCTGTGCAGGGGCAATGTTGTCCTGAAAAGAGAATATGATCGGCCCAGATTGAGCACTAAATATTTGGGGGGGGGAGGAAAAAGAATTTTCCTTTCTTTAACATCTTCTGGAAAACATGGAATAGCAAAAACATATTTTAAGCTGGGCTGTCACCTTATGAGCCGAACATCTGCATTCTCTCTCTACCCTTTAAAAAGGCAAAGGATCTTAAAACCGTCTACAGAGATTTTTGGGTTGATTCCAGATCATATTATTTAATTATCTTTTTTTCTCCCCCCTACTTTTTAACCTCCCTTTTTTCTGTGTATTATCACAATTTCCACACTCTCAATGATAACTCTTCTTGGAAATTATATACAATCCAATTTTTTTTCATTAAATACTGAATTTTCATTAAATCATTTATTTTGCAAATCTAATATAGGTCTGTGTTGAAAACTCACTTGATCGAATAAGTAACTTATGTCAGAATTGAGAAATTCTATGGCTCGAATATTTAGTATTCTCTTATTTATATCTATGTATACTATTTAGGCAGAATATTGTCACTCGTTATTATTAAAAAATTCAAAGAAACCTTAAAAACGGAAGAAAGGGGGAAGGTGAGGAAGAAATAGAAATAACTTTTGAAACGAAGGAAACTAAATAGGAACAATAAGGATCCACCGAATAAGATCTTGGAAAATTCATTTTTCCATGGGCAATATCCCTAATAAATGACTCGCCCAAAGCAAGCTTAAACAGCTATCTCAAATTTTTCCAGCAATTACCCATTATCTAACACGGCACGTAGAATATATACACATCGCCCTACGAAGAATATCAATTAATTTCTTCGATTTTGTTTAAAGTTAAGAAATAATAAATAATTAGTGTCCTTTGCTCATTGCATTGAAAAAAAACAGGGATATAATATTGATTGGACCAGCTAATGATGCTCAAAATTTACACGCAATGGCTTCTATAAGCAGAGCACCCACAACCCAACAAAAACAAGATGGATCTAGTTTTGAGATTTCGGGTTTGGTTTCTCGATTTAAGAAGGACGTTGACGAAGATTTTGCAGCTTGTACGGGGACCAAATCTCGATGGCGTGCAAATGAGGGGGGCGGAAATATGAATAAATAAAAGAATGCTGAGGACCAATCGCCAAGGGGAACGAACACGCGTCAGGGACAAGAAGGTACAGTCTGTTTCAAGACGGCTAAAGAAAGCATCGGAAGGAGAAGAAGAATAAGATCGGAGCTTCCAATGGACACGACTGGAGATATGCTTTGCAGTTGCAGGCTACGCAAACCCAACCTGCCAATTGGCCCCTTTCATATATCATTATTGTACAAGATCTTGTTTTTTTTTTTTTTTCTTGTTTAATCTCTTTTAATTTTTAATTTTTAATTTTTTGTAAAAAAATTTTCCTCACGAATCTTGTTGATGAGTACTCTAGAAAATTGAAAGAATGTGTAGAAGTTCCACATGCCATGAATGAAAAAAAGAAAGTTACAAATCGATGCTTTGTGACACACAAGATTGTTGTAGTCGACTCGAAGACGTTAATTTAGTGAGCTTGATTCTTTGTCGACTTAGTGTCTTGAGTTTATGTTTTTAAAAAGTAATTCCACGCGAACCATTCAATGTGGATACAAATGAAGCATCTCTAATTGTGACGATTTAGACTCAGAATTTGTCGATACATAATCTAGTCAAAAAGAAAAGGAAGATAAATTTTATATTAGGTTTTTGCCTAACAACTAATGCAACAACGTTTGAATTAAAAAATATAATTTTTTTATTTAATATTTAAGAGCTAGGGTTTTTCTATGGAGGGAAGGGAACCAAGGGAAGCACGGAGGATCGTCCAGCTCGCGCAGGCGAGAGACGCTAAGTTGAAAAGGACAAAAAAAGCGGTGCTCATTTTTAAACCCATTTGTTTGGCACCTTCTGAATTTTTCGGTTTATTATTTTATTCTTTATAATATGCTTTTCTTTTTCTTTTCTTTTATTTTATTTTTTCCTTCCTTTCAAAAAGGACAGGTTGATTGATAATGATTTGCCATCTCTAAAATATATTCTTTGAAGAGATTGGGATCGAATTCTAGGCTAAAAGCCTATTCATACCCTCTTTTCCAGTATCTTCCTCTTTTCTTTTTCATATTTCTTTTAGAGTTTTACTTTATTTTCTTTTTGCTTGTTCTCCCCTTTGCGCACTATCTTTTTAATTATAATATAAATCCCAGTAATCTGGAAAAATTCTTCCAAGGGGCTGCTACAATTCTCGGGCCAAAAGGAATTTGCTAAAATAATTAGAAAATATGGAAGGGGGAGGGGGGTTGAATGTAATAAATGAAAGAAATGGCTTTATTTTCAAGACGGATTGGATTAATTTGGTGGTGATAAGAAGATGTCTCTTGGGCTTTTCAATGTGGTGGGCACCTAAATGCATGAAGCAGGACAAGCAAAGATGGGAAATGTCTTGGAACAATGCATGTGACTCAGCCCCACAGAAAAAAAAAAAACCCAAAAATAATTAGAACAGTAAAAAAAAAAAAAAAACTACTGGCATCTGCATGAAAAATAGATATATACTCGAATGGGAAAAATTTAGGTTATTGGAATTGGGACCGAAAGGAAAATTGGGCATGTTATCATAAATCTGAATTTGTCGGCTACCTAATTTGATAAAACATTTAATGGATGAGATATGACTGACCCTCCATTTTGATGGGACTGAGAATTAGTAAGGAGTGCTGATTAAGAAACCAAGAGATGATGAGAGAGGACCCAATTTGGCAAACACCCAATAATTATCAGCATGATAAATTACAAAACAAGCTATTATAAAGTCATTTGGTTGGTCCTTATCCATATTTTTTTACAACTTAAATAAATAAAATTCCACCTGGGCTTATATTTTCAAAAATGAAAATTTTAATAAGTGTAATTTTGGAGCAATTTATCTTTGAGATGAGTTTTTTTGGGGGGACCCTAACTTGTCTCTTCATATATCATTGATTGACTTAATAAAGCTATGTTGCTGAGATATGATGAGTCCATCCAGCTCACCCAAAGAAATATTTCTTAGCATAAGCTCCATATTTATAATTATATACGAAAGAAAAAAATAATATTGTATGCATCAAAAGCTTCACTTGACACGTAAAATTGCAAAAGTTTGATAAAATCTATGCAATGCGCATAAATCACTTGATTGTGTTGACATGCCCAATTAAGTATTCTTGCTTGCCGCGCATCTTCAACGGGCCATGGAAACTCTACCGGTTGCAATTGGACACGCAAATCAAAAATCAGTTGATAACGCAATACACGAGTTACGTAAAAGGTCCGGGATTTTTTTTTTTTTTTTTGACCCTCCTTGTTTTCTAAGAAGGGAAGGGAGAATTAGATGATGGGATCGATCCGAAAGGGAGCACAACTGGAGAGATTTAAAGCTTTGTTTGCGAGTGTTAGAAAAATCTGTTTGGGGAAGATGCCAATTGGAGCCACCATATCATCCTCGAACCACATTAAAAAACAGTCCCCCCCGTATCAAGTCAAAAGCTACCAAACAGAGGTTCAGTCAATCTTCCCTCCCGACCCCTTTTTCCTATTTCTCTTTCTCTCTCTCTCCCCCTCTCCGATTGAAAATTTATAATTGATTTATGTTCTCCAATTGAAAATTTTATATTAATGTATGCAATTATTTATAGAGCGGGGACAGGGTTGGTGGGGCTTTATCTAATTTGCCCGGTCAAAAAGCCCTCCTCTGACCAGGTCTTTGTCCTTTTCTCAGTCCCCCCTGTCACTGGGCCGTTGTGGATGTCACCCAAAGTTCTTCCTCCTGCTCTTTTTCCCGCAGAGGAATTACCGGGGCGAGCGAGCAATCGGGTCGGTTTAATATCGGATCTTTTTGATCTCCAATCCGGAGCGCAGCCGGCCGACCTTACCCCAATCGACTTCGGATCGATTCACACATAGACCAAATAACTTCTCAAGCCAAGAAAGAGAAAAAGAATAAGAGAAATCGGCTTCAACCGGCTCGACTCCGATTTTATAGCATGTTTCTTTTAGTGTAACGACCTAAAATGTGAAGGATAAAAATCAGCAAGAATTTCAAAATATATTCACTTGTACTCATTTATCCTAAATTTCTTTTTCTGATGCAAAATATTTCAAATTTATATATGTGTGACATATTCACCCTTTATTAATAAGCATCGCTAAAAAAATATAGCCGCATAAAGACTAGAGAGTAAGCAGCGTTATGTGACACCCACGTGACGTAAGTTAAATAAAAACAACTTTTTTTCCTAAAGAATACATCACCGGAGTTAGAAATGAGGTAAATACGTCACAAAATTTTTAGATTTTCCATTTGGAATCTTTTTATATTACAAAAAGAAATTAAAATAAATTTATGAGAATGAATATAATTTGAGATTCCTTTTCCTACTTGAAACCCATCTTTGTAATGCGTTTGACCAGTGCTGGTGAGTACTTTTCCAGTTAATTTTTGTCAAAAGAATAATATGGGAGGCGTTGAAAAACGAACACGGGAAAGCCGGACATATGGACTCAATCCCCTCAAAGTGCGCATGCATCGTCCCCTCGTTAATCGTAATTGACAAGAACCATTATTATTATTTTTTTCATTAGGATGGTTCAGAATTTGTAAAATAATAATAATAATAATAATAAATAATTAATGATAATGGAGATTTTCCACGACCGCAGACCTTCAATTGGAGGATCATAGATTTTTAATTGTATAGCTTACGAAAGACATAATGGAATAATAATGACCTAATTAGCCATTGCAATCGTTGTTCGGTGAAACGATGTTAAATAAATACATAACATTTTTTAATCTATAAAAAAGAAAGAAACATTTAACATTTGGCGTGACCAAAAATTGTTTTAATAAAAAAATGATTGACTAAACTTAAAATGAAACTTAATGATTTTACTACATAATTAATCATATAATCGGGAAGAAACCCTAATCATCCCTTGATAGAGCTACTCTCACAAGCATTACCACAAAACTCCAAAGAAGTTATCATACTGGATTTTCCCAATTTTAAACACAATTTTTTTTTTCTGTTTGCCCATCAATATAAATTTTTTTGCAAATTTTTTAATATAGAAAAAAATATCTACTCTTGCTTTTCTTTTGACAGGTACCAACTCCTGCTTTTTCAGCGAACGATCCTTGTACCGATTGGGTTTATTCTCCGCAATAAAGCTGAAACGTGTCCTCGAATTCTCAGAATTTTACCATAAGATATTTTTATTAAAATTCACGGAGGACACAAGGAGGGCAATGCAAAAAGAGGAGATGGCGGTTTCCATTGGGAAGCCGAAAAAATCAATCAATCAATCGATTAATTAATTGATTAAAATACCATATTAGCAGCACTTCCTTTTTCTTTTCCTTTTTTAGTCTCTCTCTCTCTCTCTCTCTCTATATATATAACATGGTTGTGATTTGATTTTAGTGGAGGGACCCCCAAAAAGACTGGAATTTTAGAAAGAAGGACCTGATTTTCTGAATCTTGACCCACCAGACCGGTTTTTCCCTTTGTCAGTGGGACCCTTATTACATTGGACTTTTGATTCCTACGACGGACTGTTCTCGTACATTGCAAATTTACAGGTCCGACTTGGATCCCGCCACAGTTGGAATTTGGTTAAGGCTACATCAGATTATACCTAAAAAAGGCACGGTCAAGCATTCGAATCTCCACAACGCCGAAAAAAACCTAGGGCCTGCCGCCCAGAGTTTGCCTTTGCTTGCTTCCTAATTATTTAGCCACGGCGGTGTATGGAGACCACTAACTATTGGGCGGTGCCGGTCAGATTTGTCGAAATGGGTCATATACCCATTTTTTAACCTCAAATTTGATAGGTTAAGTTATTATATAGATTAATTATACTTGGTAAATAAATTACAAATGAATTTAAGACAATAGAGCTTAAAAAGAAATATAGATTAGTTATGTTTGGTAAATGAATTATAAATGAATTTAAGACGTAGAGCTAAAAAAGAGATGTTAAACGGGTTCAAAGTTTATTCAAACCCAACCAATCTTTGTAACCTCCTTACCCTCTATGAGAAAAGAATACACTTTGTAGACCGTTCCAACTACGATAACAACGAGACACAATGACTTGATAACTCTATAGAAATGCATCTTCTTTTTGAGGGGGAGGGGGGAGACCCTTACCCTTGACCTCAAGGAACAATAAATTGTGATAGATTGTAATCAATGCTGCACGGCCGTTGGAATGAAGGCTCAATGTCTGGAAGATGTTCAAAATCATAAACCTCTCCAATGGCGAGAAGGAGGTCGTATGCATAGTATGTGCTGCGAAATTATTTGCAACTACTTGAAGAGGCACTAAGACAAATATCTTGTTGAAATAGCTAGGTTGGAGGACGAGGCCTTGGCTTAGTGCCTAATTTTGAGGTACACCCTCCAAGCCGAGGTATGTTTTCGGTTTACTGAAGAACTGTGTTCGTCAAGCTTGTGCGAGAAAGGCATTTCAAGAATCACAAATACTAGGAACTGCCAAAGTTTTTTTTTTTTTTTTTTTTGATATCCAAGATTTGGCTTGGCACATCTTACGAGTGCTCATGGCCGCCAGGTGCTAGCCCCACAAAGACCTTCAACTATACCTGAAGGGAGATTAGTACAAAACCCCACCACCATGACCCTCCACTTAACATACTAGACGCGTCGCGTTGTGATTGCTAGAGGAATCGTACCTGGAGCTTGACTAAGGCAGGAGTGACTTAAGCCAGTTGCGCCGCCAGTCGATGGGAGGAATTGCTAGAGTTGGTATAAGGAGAAAATAACAAAATTAGTGCCTATGCGATCCATAGGTAACTATATAAGTATTATTTTGTGATGTCCCAAAGCATCACACATGCCACGTGTTTTTTTTTTTTTTGTAATTTTATCTATTAATTATTAATAGCATACAAAAGCACAATAAACACATCATCTCCTACAAGAAACCACATGTGTTTGATGATATACATATGCATCTTTTTAGTAATAACATTAGTAGTTGCTAACTTGTTACACCATTACGTAAAACACGACAAAATACATAGTCCTGGGAAGAAGTATATATCTTAATATTCTCATTCTATAATATAAGGGAACTCCAAAACATGATGCATATGGTGGATCCATCCTACAAATCTAAAAAATAAGGGGCAAGTCGAAGTCTAGTGAATGAAATCTTTAGGTCTAATGTAGGAGATCATCTTATCACTCAACTTAGTACAAACAAACGATGTAAGTTCAAGGCAACACAAAATAACCATGTATGACAAATGCATAAACAAATGCCCTATTTTTAATATAATGATATGCCAATAGAAACCATTAACAATATACATAGGTTCACTCACTCAAACGCAAGCATATAACATATTATTTTATGATGCACAAATATCACCTAGTGGCTCATCACTATCCATAGTATGGGTTCATATTGGTCATAAAGCTTATCGATATTCATAGGCAAGTTCATACTTATTGTGAAACTTATCGATATTCTCAAGTGAGTTCATACTGGTAATGAGGCTCATTTACAAATGAGTTCATACTTCTTATGAATCTCACCAACACGTACACATGTGAGTTCATGCTGGTCATGTAGTTCATCGATACACGGATGAGTTCGCCTAGGACCTTATTATGGCAAAGGTCTTTCTCACATGGCATCATACTACACACATCATTGTAATGTAGCAATTGCCATATGCAACACAATAATTTGTCATTTTTCATGAAATTAATGATAAAAATCAATTACATGCATACACTCATTCTCTTCTTGTCATGTTTTCATTGATGCAATAAAAGGCTTTAGTCAAGCAAATGGGCAATGGTCATATTAATAAGAGAATATGAGTAGTGTCCAGTAAGTATAAAGTAAATATGATCAACACGTATAAGGTGAATATGACTAGTGGGTATAAGATGAATATGATCAACATTTATGTATATTCGATAAATGTCAAAATTATAAAAATAACACTTTCAAGCCTAATTTCGTCTCTTTCACATAAAACATATTACTCCACCACAAGAAAATCCATTAAACATATCTTAGCATGTAAGAACTCAGAATCACATCATTACAACATGTCAATGCACCTCTACTGAGACTTGTTAATGTTTATCATCAGATTCAACTAAAACGAAAATTGGTAAACAATCAACCAGCCAAGTCAAGAGCACTAAATAAATCATCCTAATTTAGTGGCTAGAGTTTTCACTTACCTAATGAGACTTAGAATGACCCAAAGCTTAAATCACCTTGTAACTCTTGAAGAATGGAATCTTTGCTTTTCAAACTATGGGTTGGAAGTGGAGTAAAATTTCTTTTGAGGTTTGAAGATAGAAGGATACTGCCAAGGTAAAAGCGAGCTTCAGATAATACTAAGGTTTAAAAGTGATGTCTTGAAGTGAAACATGATGTGAAGAGTTGTCTTCAAAGTAGAATTACAAGCGGAATGATTTCACCTAGCTCATGGCCGAGTGAAAAAAAAGAGCTGATGACTAATACCTGTGATAATGATGGCTTACCTTATGTGTCAAGAGACATATAAGAGTTTTAATTTTTAATAAGACAAATGGCCTTAACATGCAAGTTTTAAGGAACAAATGGAAAACACGTGGCTTAATAAAAATAGTGAAAGGTGACAATTGTGAAAGAGATGCAATTTAAAAGACACAAGTTGTTTGACATGTGGCATAATAAGGGTAGTTAAAAGGTTATCAAGGTGAGAAGGAATCATTCACCTTTGGCTAAGTGAGTGAGTTACCATTAATGTAAGCGAGTCATTATTAGTATTAATTAACTAAGGTTAAAGTAAATAATTCACCATGACAGACATCCTGAATTCGCTAAAGTTATGCTAGAAAAGTATCGACTTAGTAAATTTAAAACTCTATAATCATTAAATATATATTTCGAAGAATATTCATCCTCATCTACAACTAATATGATAGTGAATTAATTACCATTACTCTACACTATCAACGTACAAGTCAACTTTTATTAATTTAATTTCAACAAATCGAACTCAGGATGATTACGGTCGTGGAAAATCATCCTCCGCTTGTTCCATAACTTGCAAGATTAACGACCCAACTAAGATTTTTTACGTGCTAACCCCATCTCCAAGCTAAATAAATTTAGCTTTATAGCCTAAATATTATTGTTGGAAACAGAAATTTCGAATGCCATATACATATTATTATGAAAATTCTGAATGTCACATATTGACTTTGGATTTGTGGACTACCCAAATGAACTATCCCTAATATCGTGTCACGGGCCATTAGATAGGGCCATATTGCGTGTTATATCACCAAACTCTATCATTTAAGAATCATCCATATCCGCATAGATACGACAATGTTAGTGCCAAAATCATTTTGGACAGAATATTTTCCACTATTTGGATGATGCCACTGTCAACACACTGGTTGCTAGGAACGTGGTCCCATAAATGAGGCCAATTTGCAAGAGTCAATTCTTCCATGTATGCTGCGTGTGCCATGTTATCTACCTTTGCATGCAAGATGTCCTTAGATAATTCTCTGAATCTGTAAGTTGCATGCGCCAGTGGGTTTACTTCACAGGCTCTGGTCCCTCGCGCTTAAAAGAGATGGCGATGATGTACGTGGAACGTGGAGGTCCCTTTACACATGAAAACAAGGTGGAAATCCACCTATTCGATGTTGAAGAAGGCCTGAGATTCATATAATAGGATGACGCCATTTTCCTTTCGCTGTTCCGGGGCTACTAGTATTCGTCGCCTTCTTGGAGGCATCCAGCGATGGCACGGGGGCTCTATCCACTAGCAGCCATCCATCGGCCAACCGAGTTTTGTCATTTCTCTACCCGATTTCACAGCAATTAGCCATTAGAGATGGTGCTGAATTTTCTTCGATCCGATCATTGTTTCCATGAAGGAGAATTTGCTCAAGTATTCCTCCCCTCTTTTTTTTGGTATGTACTTGTTTGGGTCCGAGATTCAAGATAGGGGGTAGGTAGCCCTACTTGCACGACATTATGAGAATTTAGGGCTCAGTTTTTTTTTTTTTTTTTTTTTTTTTTTTTGATAACCAGGGAACCTCCGGACGCCGCTTCGGAGAGTAAACCCCTGGAGCGCGCAGGGATCCCACCGCTGACCCCCAAACGCGGTTAAACCGCGCGTTTTGCATTGAAGCAACGCTTCCGTAGAGTCTCGAACTCTTCCCCCCTTGGCGGATGGGGGGTACCAAGCCTTAACCACTACGTCCACCGCGGGCGGTGGTGAATTTAGGGTTCAGTTATTCCCTTGATGTTTGACAAAAATTGGGAACTGTGCGGAGCTTTTTGGATAATCTCTAGAGCATATACATTCCGCCCCACGAATGGAGACACCGTCCTTCTCGAGCGGAAAAGAAGGCTCACACGAGTTCCTCTAGCTCTTCAGTCAATATGACGGATGAGGTTGAAGAATACCTTTGGAATGATGGCTCGGGCTACATTGAGAGATTGGTCATTAAAACGTTAAAGTTTGGTGCTAGTAAAAGGCCAAATGTTTTCGTTGTCACCTTCTTTCTATGGTGGATCAGAACGTTCTTACTCCACCAGCAGTAACTGTACCATCAAGGCGACATTCAGCAGGGCTAAGCGAATCATGGGTGATGACAGGCAAAGGTTGTTCGGCAAGAACTTGGAGATGACTATCGTGGTGGTCCTGGCTAATGGAAATTTTGACATTGGAGGAACATGCTCAAGTTGAGGGAACGGAGGAGGACGGCAATACCTTGTCCAATTCGTAGTGACGGAGGCTTGACTACTCGCAATTCTGAAATTTGATGGGTTTTGGAGTCACAGAGAAAGGGACGAGGAAGAAACTAAGGAGTCTGAAAGTCATAGAGAAAGGCTAAGGAGTGCTGCACTTGAGCTGTCATAGTCAGGGCATGCCAAGCCCGACATTATAAAATGTCTTGGCCATGCCTTCCAAAAATTCCTAAACCTACTGTAGAACTGTCAATTTAGTTCTAAACTTTTTAATTTTACAAATTTATTTCTAAACCTCTTGGCAACTTACCAATTTAGTTCTAAACCTTTTAATGATATACCAATTTAGTCCCAAACCTCTTAACGATTTGTCTATTTAGCTCTTCTAGTCAATTTTGATTAGAAATTGCTAGAGTGACGATTGAGTCAGCATTGGTCATCCTTCATGGCATAGCTAATGCTTGATGTGGACAATTTATATATATTTTTAATTTTTTTTATAATTTTTTTTTCCTTCTTCCTCTAGCCGACTGCCTCAATGATGGTTGGTGAGGATGAGTCTTGTAGGTGGCACCGTGTCGGCTAGAGGAAGAAGGAAATAAAAAAAGAAAGAAAAGAAAAAGGAGAAAATTATAAAAAGTATAACTCTTTTTTTTTGAAAATTTCGAAAATGTAAAATATTATATATCTCAGTGCCAACCGTGTCATGGATAATGATAGACATTGACTAAACAGTAACGTTAGTGATTTCTAGCCAAAATTGACAAATCATTCAAATGTTTAGGATAAAATTAATAAATAATCAAAATTTTTAGGATTAAATTGATACAATTGAAAGATATATGATTAAATTGGTAAGTTCTCAAAAGGTTGAAGATTAAATTGACAAAATTGAAAAATTTATGACTAAATTGTTTGCCGTACAATAAATTTAGGATCTTTTGGACAATTTTTTCCCTGCATATGTGCTAGTCTTGTGCATGAATGGCTGGACTTGTTTTTTTTTCTTTTTAATTCAATTTTTTGTATGGATTGAATTTTAATTAATCGAATATTTACCTAATCTAAAGAATATCGGCTCGTGTGCTACTGCCCTTTTGAAAGTTTCTTTCTTTAGTTGGGCCATTTTGAAATTGAAATGGGCCGAGAGTGAGAGAGGGGAGAGAGAGAGAGAGAGAGGGACCATGAAGTCTTTAAAGCAAATTTCATAAGTCAAGGTCTTGAGCATCAGAGTCGCTTCATCATCATTAGAGTTAATCTTTCGGCACCTAAGTCTAAGATTACACACTGATGCGAACGTCGATTTTTGACTTACGACGAAAATTTAATCATAGCAGTGGTTAGCTATTGAAAGAAATCGGTTGATAAGCGCAATAACGAGTGATTATGGCACCGGTTGAGTCAATACATGGTCTCATCATTACCTTTGCTGAATAAATCCGGCTGAAGTGGAGAACAATGTCATCGAGCAAAGTACTGATAAGTCCTCCAAAATAGACGTGATCTGCAAGTTAATCTGGTTTCGCTGTCAACAACAGCGAAAGACGATGTACCCATCCGTGGGCAGCCGCATTGATATTCGTTCTCCCCTGCTTCGATGCAGTCAAGTGTTTGAATCCCGCGGCGCTAGCGATTTAAGTAGGGGGCTCTAGCGGTGAGTTGCTGGGCCAACTTCTCCCGAGGTATAGTTGCTGTTGGGCCTCTACTGTGGAGGCCCGTGAGACCCCGAATTGGCGTTAGCCGACAAGGGCATTGCTCCGATGGATCCTCGCTAAAAAAAGAAAAAAAACAAAACAGCGAAAGACGATGCAACAACATCTCGGAAACCCACGGCCGGCAACACATCAGGTGTCAAAATGCTCTTTTATTAAGAGGCCTACAGCTTCGGCTTTACAAAACGCTCTTACCATTCCGGTTTTCAAGCTTTCTATAGACATAGGGAGAAAAACAGTGGCAAATTGTGTGCATCAGAAGAGCACTTGAGCATCAGTTGATTTTTGACCACAACGGACCAAAAAAGATAAAAAAAAAGATGAACATCGGTCAGCAAAAACGTGGCAGCGAAGAAAATGGATGCCAAACACAAACCTTTTGGTGCCTCTAATGCATGGATATGATGAGGGAATTCGAGTAGATGCTCTCCGAATTTCAAGCGGTTCAGGGGACCGATCCATTGCTCTCATTCTTTGTCTGCTTTGCATGTACAATGACAGTGGTATCTTGCCAAGTTCTCGGCGTATTTACAAAGGGATAAGTGAGAATGATGAACCCCTCCACGACTCTGGGAGGATGGAAAATAGAATGCTTTGTGACATCCACATGGAGCTGAACATCATGAACTGGAGTCTAAGGGTTCGTTCTCTGGCGACTCGATGATAACCGCATCTTTCCCCGAGAGACCGTCGAGGATATCACTGTCTGATGTACTGGCCTGAAGCTCTTTAAATATTGCCATAATCTGAATCATGGTCGGTCGCCTAGTAGGTCTGTCCTCCAGGCACTCGAATGCTATCCTTAGGTACTGACAAAGTTCATCCTTGCGGGATGTATCCTCGACTAGATCGGGGTCTAGTATTTCGTTACTCCTCTTCTCTCTCCAAAGCTGCTTTGCCCAGCTTACCAGGTTGTTATCCTCGCCAAAGTGGGAACAATCTATTGGCCTCTTCCCTGAGAGAAGTTCGAGCAGGATCACTCCGTAACTATACACGTCGCCTTTTGTTGTGCATCTGAAGCTCTGATAGTACTCTGGGGGGACATAACCGGGTGTCCCTGCGAGGGTGCTCACGCTGAGGTGAGTGTCTAGGGCATTCACCAATCTAGCCATGCCAAAATCAGATACCCGAGCTACAAAGTTTTCATCCAGAAGGACATTGCTTGATTTCATATCTCGGTGTATAATGTGAGGGATGCAGCTATGGTGCAAGAACGCTAGGCCTCGAGCCGAATCTATGGCTATCTTCTTTCTAGTTTCCCAATCAAGGTTCAAGGCCATTCCTTTGGGCCTGTTGTGAAGAACCGACTCCAGACTCCCCCATTTCATGTACTCATACACGAGGAGCCTCTCCTCCCCGATCCTGCAATAGCCCAGTAGAGGAACGAGGTTTCGATGCTTGATCTTCCCTATCGTTTCCATTTCAGCCATGAATTCCCGATCGCCCTGGCCTGTGACATGAGCCAGCTTCTTGATGGCGACTACATGCCCATCCTTGAGTTGAGCCTTGTACACCTCGCCGAACCCTCCAGAGCCTATGAGACTCTCTGAGCTGAATCCATTAGTTGCTTCTAGCAGATGGGCAAAGGTGAGCTTTCGCAAAGGCTTTTCAAAAGCGGCAATATTTATGCTTAAGTGCTCATGAACAGTAGAGAGCTTCCAGCTGCTAGTACCTGAAGTCGGAAGACTTTCTATGTACTTTTCTCTGTGTTTCTCCACCTTGTGGTGTATTTTTAGACGGTAGAACACTACCACGAGAATGAGGATACATATGATGAAGAACGTGGCGCCGATGATTACGCCTACTTTAACAGATTGCTTCCTTTCCCGGCCTTTGGAGCTTGATGGAACTATTGGTCCAGTATCGGAGCCACATGGGGGCAAAGGCACTCCACAAAGGCCAGAGTTGTTTTCGAACCGGGACGCCGGGAAAGTAATCATTTGACCTTCGGAAGGGATGGGGCCGGTGAGGTTGTTGTTGGAAATGTCGAGATCGTTGAGAAAAGATAGAGATCCTAACGATCCCGGGAGAAACCCTTGAAGATGGTTATGACAGAGATAGAGAACTCCGATGGATTTCAAACCTCCGAAGCTTTCAGGGATAGGCCCCATTAACTCATTGTGCCCCAGATTCAGTACTTGCAGGAAAGTCATGGTGCCATAGCCTTCCGGAATCGTACCGGACAACGAATTGAAGGACAAATCGAGATAAATCATACTCCCGTGGCTAGCAAAGGTATAGACCGTCACACCGGTGTAAATCCTAGTTGTTTTGCAGGAGTGCGCCATAGGATAACTCTCCAGCCTTGACGGTCTTATACCCTCAAATTCAACTAGTCCTCCAGCTCCTCTACAATCTGTGCCTCCCTCGTATCGAATAAAAGCAAATTGCTTCCCTGAAATGCTCCCCGGTGTGATCAGGCCTGATTGATCAGCAAGCTCGGGGGGGACAGAACCTGTCAGTTGGTTGCTGTTTAAATCTAGCCAAATGAGTCCAGGGCACTTGCCAAGCTCCGGAGGAATTTGTCCGGTGATTGAGTTATTTCCCAGCTGGAGGATAGCTAGTTTCTGAAGATTCCCAACTCCAGCAGGGATCTCACCAGTGAGCCGATTGCTGGAAAGCGAAATCCAGATCATGTTGGTGCATTTGGCGATGGACGGTGGAATTGTTCCTGAAATGAGATTATTATTGAGAATCAAGGTCTCGAGACTTCCCCCATTCTCGCAAATCCCTTCAGGAATTTTGCCAGTAAGATTGTTTGCCCACATAACCAAGTCCACAAGCTTTGGCAATTCCCATATCTCTTTAGGGATTTCGCCGTTCAGGCTGTTAAAGCTGAGGTCAATTGATTGCAGGTTCTTGCAATTTCCAAGCTCCGAAGCCACAGTTCCTGAGATATAGTTGTTTGCAAGTAGTATTTTCTCCAGTGATGACGAAAAGGAAGCCGAACAGAAGCCCTGAGGAATATTACCAGTGATCATATTTGAGCTCAAATCGAGTACTTGAAGCTGGCTACAGTTTGTTAAGGACAGCGGAATCGAGCCACTGATGTTGTTGAATGGTAAATGCAGATTTTTCAGGCTAGAGAGACTGCTGACGACAGTAACAAGAATATCTCGGGAGAGATGATTATTCCCTAGATTGAGATTCCACAAGGAAGAGCACGAAACAAATGTCGAGGGCAATCCGCCAGTAAGGTTGTTCACAGACAGATCGAGCTCCTCTAGAGTTCCACAAGTTTGCCCCAGCTCAGGTGGAATCTGACCCGTGAAATGATTGTGTGCCAAAGACAATCGCCTCAAATTTCGCAAATTTCCAAGCAAAGCACCAGGAATCATATACTCCAGCTGATTATGCGAGATGTCTAGTGTTTCCAAAATCTGGCAGTTCTTCACACTTTCTGGAAACTCGCTCCCAGATAGGCCGTTGCTTGATAGATTCAGATAAGTCAAATTGCCACAGCTACCAAAATCAAGGTCAAAGAATTTGCTCGTGAAGTTATTGTTGGAGAGATCAAGATACTCAAGAGAAGGCGGGGAATCCGCCACGAATTTCGGCGGTATGTCCCCGAATAAATGATTACTGGAAAGATCAAGAACTGATAAATTCTTGCAAGAGTTGGGAGGGGCATACAATTTTCCGGCGATCATGTTACCAGAAAAATTGAGGAGTGCCAAGTTTTGGCAGCTAGAGAGGGAATAAGTCAAAAAGGTGGGATCTGAAATGCGATTCCGAGAGAGGTCAAGCTGCAACAGAGAAGGGCCAAACTGGAGATTCCCACCAGGGATTGAGTTCTGTGAGAGATTAACATGAACCAGACTACGACAAGAAATCAAGAAAGAGTTTCCCGGTAAAGGGTCTGAGAAATTATTAAAGGACAGGTCAACAATCTCAAGTTGGCATGAAGAAGATGCAGAGGCAGAGAGGTCAGCGGCTGAGAACAGATTGCCATGCAAGTTCATGACTCGGAGACTGGGCAACTCGGTGAGCCGAGGGAAGTGCAGCGTACCACCGAGCCCAGCATTGCTGAGGTCCAGGGCTTGCACATGGCCATCAGATGTGCACGAGACTCCCTTCCATGAGCATGGTGTCTGAGAGCTGGCTTCCCAGTTGGACAAGAACCCATTCGGGTCAGATTGAACAGATGAATTCTTGAAAGCTAACAACGCCATAACTTCGTTATTTAATTCCCCCGCAGCTACGAGTTGGTGAAAGAGGACTGAAAATAAACAGAAGAAGCTCATGATGCCCTGTGGAGATAGAAATTTCCATCCTTCATTCATTTTTCGGCCTCTTAGTTCTCTTGACACACTAGCATCACTCAAAATTTCCCCATTCCCTGGCTGTTGAGAAATCTTCCGAATATGGAGTCTCCTCTCACCATTTTTTAACTGCAGCATTTACAATAGAAGCAGTGATAAGTGAAGTGACATGTGAATATGGAAAAAAGATTCTTGAGGGAAGAATTAAAACCAATAGCAACAGGGGAAGCTAAGAACAGAGACGTGCTGTTGCTGTGAGGTGGGCAGAAAAGTGAAGCGTCACATGACGAAGAGGTTACTTTAAGGAAGAAGATACCTCGGAGACAGAGACGGGGACATGCAGGTCCGATGCTCAGATATGCGGTCGTTGCCTCATGACTCTGAAACAGCGTGAAAAGAAGTGGGAATTGCAGACACAAGGAGCACCGCGACAGCCACCTTCACTCGGACCCAGAAGGAGGAGGTGGAAGAGGACCCCGGTTCAACGTCCCAGCTCCACAAGTCTACATTGCGCGAGGGGCTAAGAAGAGAGAGAGAGAGATAGAGAGAGAGGAAAGAAAGCGACATGAGCTGCAAAGCTAGCAAGAAAACAATCACACGCTAAAGAAGAAGAAAAAAGAGAGAGAGAGAGAGAGAGAGAGAGAGAGGTCAACGTCTGTTTTTTCTAGAGAGAGAGCAATGGTGGTGCCCCATTTTCTCCTTTTTCTGCTGGCTCATATTTTGGTCGTGCGGTCAAGTCTCCATCTTTGAATCTTCAGCATGCTCTCCAAGTCCCACGACCCTTGATCTCGCCCAACCCCCCGTGAAATCTGCTCTTTCTTTTCTCTCAAGTTGCGTCAAATTCACAAAAGGCGGACTCAGAGACAAAGAATAAAGAGAAGGGAACTGCTTTCTTTCTGTCTGTGCGAGATGCATTGGATTGAATTGCACTGCACGTATGTCCCTTCCCCCTTTCCCCTTTTAGTTTTCTAGTTCCCTTGAAGACTCAGTCTCAGTCTCATTCCATGTCTAACGTGTCGGTCTTCAGGCAATTGCGAAAATAAGAGCTTGACGAGCGTAGGAATGGACCCCACAACGATTTATAATTATTCATTATTTGACTTTTTGTAGTTTTCAACTTATTGTTATTCTCACGATAAATTAAATATTGTTAATCAATTATGTCGACTCCACCACGATATGCTGATGGTGCATCAGCCAGTTGCTCCGCTCTTGTCCAACTCCTTCTTTGAACTTTCCCTTTTGACCAGATTTTTTTGGGGTCACGATGTTTAGTGGGGTTCCTTTGTCTTCTGACCGGTGAGTAGGAGGAATTCCGCATGCATTGCGACTGGATTTGGACTGATTCCGTGCCCTTCTTCCCCTCCTCTCGTGCCTCCAGGAGGCAACGGGTTGATTTTTGCGCCCGTGAACTGCATTGAATTCCAGTGCATGCTTCCGAGATGCATGAAAGTAATTAAAAGCATTGCAAAAGGGGAGTAAAAAACTCGCAAGCAATGCCAGAGAGGGCAGGGAAAGCATCTCAAGAAGGGCGAGAGTCTTTATTAATTTTTTTTTCCTGGGCAAGGGCGAATCATGCCGTAATGATAATCGACCGAATGATCCAAGACCCGATTTACAATCAAGAATTACAGACTCGATTCTCTAAACTATCCGTGATATCGGAAATCTTGATTAATAGCTTGCATTGCCAATGATCTCGTCATGGTGGGGTAGGGTAACGAAACTTATTTGGTGAGCAATGATTTAAGTTAGTCAATCACGTACTTAAATTTAAAATATACTTTTGTAGATGATTTATAGTTTCCTAATGCCTAACGCCTTACATCGGATTAAAAAAATGTATAAATCACATCAAGAGATATCATATTAAATATTGTAAAGAAATATATTTTAACGTGTCTTTTTATATCGGATCAGTTCCATCATATAACAATCACACAAATCTTTTTTTTTTTTTTATAATTTTTTTTAATATGTGGTGAGGCCACTTGTCTCAATCTACTTGCACCCCACACGAGCGCATCTTCTGGCTCACTCATATACGTAAAGGAAAAAAAAAACATAGAAATGAAGAAAATTGCAATTCTCCCTCGTAATATTGAGGGATCACACATTTGGTCCTTCTTTTTTTTTTCCTGTTTGGTTGCTACAATCAATTTTAGTCCCTGGGTGATCTTTTTATTAAATCCTTTCCGCTTAATTTCAGTTCAAAATTTGTCAAAATGACGTGTCAACGTTAATAAATGAGATCTCAAGTATGATTTTGTTGCTGTATGTATGAGTTGTCTTTACAATTAAATTGGCAATTTATTGAAGCTTTTTAGGAACCTTTTAATATTCGAGAGTTGAGTTTAATACTCAATATAAATAGCCTCCTCACTACATGATTAAGTCCTTACAATTTGCAAATTTGTTGGTATTACCATTATTATAACAATCATCTATAATATTTTTCGTATTAGATAGTGAGTAAATATAGCAGTAGGCAGATTTAAAGCCATCTACATTTTCTTTTGGACTAGTCCTAAACAATATGCTTTAATTTGACATTTCCATACAACTTTGGATAGCAAAGTGACGAAAGTAATTAAATCTTTGCTGGAAAATAATACCATTTGTCACTAGTACAAAGTACGAGGACTAACATTGATCATTCTGAAAATTATATGGACCAAAAGTGCAATTTTCAGATTTGTATAATTAAGCGCCACAAGTCGGTAGAGTCGGTGCAGGTTTAGCATTTTCCCATGGAGATGAAAGGACTTAAATTGTCACGGGAGAGTAGTATGAACACTAGCACCGTAACCAAAAAAGTATAAGGATCAAAAGCAAATTCCTCCGAGTACCACGGGTACCAAAATGTAATTATCAGCATCTGCATTGTAGGGTTTTAAATTATGTGGGACCAAGGATTTTCATTTGACCAAGTCGGGCAAGACAAGGAGCGGAATCCAGGATAGAAAAGAGTCTGTTTTTAGGGCAATTAATTATTTTTGTCCACTTTTGGATATTTCTTTCATTTTTATGGCTAGATCCCTTTCGTGGGAAGATGTTTTCCCCAAGGAACATTATATAAATAAATAAAAAAAGGAAAAAGAAGAAGAACAAAAAGAACAAAAATTTATTCACCACTCAAAACATTTTCAAGGCTAAGAGGGTCCCTCGCTTGTGAAGCGTGTGGTGTGGTGTTAAATAGGTAGGTGGCATCTATTGACTTGAACGTCTAAGTCGTTAAGACTGATAGGTATCTTCGTGAGCAAGTGCATAGTCAAATTTGCTTGAGCTAATTGCAATTTACCAAATTTGAGATGTGACTCCAATGTCAAAGTATTCACAATCTCAATAAAGTTCATCAAAACAAGCACACATCCGAAACTCTTCGAGAAGGAAGTAAATAAATGAGTTTTCAAAAAAGTTATGTTTTGATATATCTGACCTTTCAAAAACAAATTTCAATTTAATGTACATCATCAAGTTTGAGCTCCACCTGGTTCCATCAATGGTTATAAGCACAAGTATAGAAATGGAAACCATACCTACGAGCATGAAAACAAGCACACATCCGAAACTCTTCAAGAAGGAAGTAAAGAAATGAGTTTTCAAAAAAGTTATGTTTTGATATATCTGACCTTTAAAAAAAAAAAAAATTCAATTTAACGTACATCATCAAGTTTGAGCTTAGCCTGGTTCCATCAATAATTATAAGTACAAGTATAGAAATGGAAACTATACCTACAAGCATGAAATATCCATAAAATTCTTGCATCAATTAATATGTAGGAATTTAAATATGATAAATGTCCCAAGTGGAAATACCAATTGGTTTATTAGCGTTGTAATAGTGGGATCTGTGAATTGTATTTTTTGTGTCCGTAGTTTTCGTACAAATGTTTTCGTTAGAGTTAATTAATGAATATTTACTTTTGGGTCAATTATCTAGGATGGAGATGAAGCACGTAATGCCACGTTGGTTGTTAATGGAGACTGATACACTTTGAGTTTACGTATAAGATAAGAAGTGGGTTATAAATTTATTGAACTTTGGTTCTCTTGGTGTTTAGCAATTTACCCGACCCTTGCGAGGAGCATGTAAGAGGGGTATGCAAGAGAATATGTTGAACTTCTGGAACTGATATGATCGGGTAGGTTTCATGGTGGACATAAAAGCTTGCAGGATAGATTCTAGGTCTAAACAATCCAAAACCCTGTGAGTAGAGGGTAGGTATAGTGGATTGGGATCATACTATCCTACACCCTTTGCCCGATGCCTTGAAGCTTTGATAGGGACATACAATATATTTAATTACATAAATGGATATTAATTATTTATGATGTTTTCTTTTTTCTTCATGAAAATTCATATTCAAATATGTGAAAGCCATAATTGATGATAAATATCTAAGTCATCAATAAATAGTCTCCAACGCTATCTCTCTCTCTCTCTCTTCTCTGTGACAAGCTTTGCTATGTCTATAACCATACAACTTGATTAATGCTATGAATAGAGTGGAATGTGCTTTTTTCAATGTAAAATCATAGATTTAACTTATGGGTAGAAACTGATTTATATCTTTACCTTTTTTACCTTCAATGTTCTTATCATTTTAGAATTTTGTTACTCTTAGACATGACCACGTATTTTAACATGTAATCCATTTGTATTTGGTGTAGAATATTCAGTGTGTTCATAACCAAAATGGCGATAAATTTTTATATAATAATGTCTTCGTGAAATAATTATAGGGCAGTATAATGTGCCCTAGTGGTTCTAAGCACCTATAAAGTAAATTCTAGATTTTAATAACTTGGAACAGGTACTTATAGCTTTGTAGGGGAGTTTTCAAGGTGGGTAAAGGTGCCAATGTAGGATAGATACACCATCCAGGATCCACCTCCTACCTTGGTACCTGCATAATGCTGGCAGGCGAAGGCTCGATCTTATCCGTGTTGCTCGGTGGTGGCAGCGCCATGAACTCCCTCATACTCGGTCCTGGCGGGAATTGACACCCTTCCCCAGTCGCGATCTCACTTTTCTAAGTCTAGAGGTAATGCCCAAAGGCGGGCCAACGGCTCCTAATTAAGCGTTGGTTTTCTTTAATCCTTATCTCGTATGATGCATGATCTAATTAGCGCCCTTTCGGTCTGTCTAACTTGCTTGATGTGTTTATTTAAGTGATCAAACATTCTTTGCTATCAATCACGAATCCTAGAGGTCTTCAAAGTCATTACTTTTGCTCATGCAATGATTTTTTTTTTTTTTTTTTTGAAGTTTATTATTATCCTAAGGCTTTCCCTAATCATGCTAAAAATGAAAAGAACAGTTAATGTATTGAAAGTGCAAGAAGTAAACAGTCATTATTGAAAATGCTTAAAGTAAGGTACAAAACCACTGGGATTCTTTCAACATGGAAGGGGGAGGTAAGGGTTCAAATCCCCACATTCTCGGAAGGGGATGGGGTGGGGATGCGTAAGTTTCGGGAGTGAGTTTCGACTCACGCCCGCAAGAGGCAGGGCAAAAGTCTGAGAGTGAGTGTAGAGTAGGAATAGAGTAGGACTGACAAAAAAAAAAAAAAAAAGTAAGGTACGAGAAACCAAACCCAATACTTATCAGGTAAAGAATACACATGACTTTGTTTTAAGCCCTGGGATAACAACACCCATGAGCTAAGTTCAAATGGAATCCAAATTATTTTTCAAAAGATGATCTACTAAGATTAAATTTATATTTAAAGTGCTCACTAAGACCCATAATTAAATGTATGCTGACTAAATGAAATTAGGCTAATTCTAATCCTAAAACTTAACAACCTACTCAAAGTCTTTTTCTGAGCTATTTTCAAAAATTTAAAAATATTGTAGTTTTTTAAAATCATTTCTATGCTCTGCAAAATAAGGGAATCAGGCTAGGCCCTTGGGCCTGGTCTGGATGCAAGTCTGATTTGGATTCTAGGGTCACGAAACAATTCTTGCTTTTATATCAGGCCCCCTTTTCAATTCTAACCGTACCAAGCCCAAACTAAGATACCCATGACTAGGCCACATTAAACCTTCCGTACTTTCGTAAGTACCCTCAACCCAAATCCGATTATAACCAAACTCAGCCCACAATATACATATTTTTTGTGTGCCCATGTTAGGCCCTATTTCCCTTTCATCACTAATTCTATTGTAATTTTTTTTTAAAGATAAGTATATTGAGAAATCTAAAATTTATCATGAAGTGTAATGGAGTTCTAAAATTTTCAAAAAATGCAATCAACAAAATGACTTGATAGGATCAAGTTTTACTGAAAGTTTTAGAACCTAATTACTCTTTCTTGATAAATTTTATAACTTAACTATATTTTTTAAAAGTGTTATAACTCAATTGTATTTTCATGACAAGTTTTAACACTTCAAATACACTTATCTTTTCTTATCTTTTTTAATTAATTTTTAATTCCTTTATTTGGGATAAGTACATTATCAGTGCTATGTGTACAGTACTCACTTTGATGCCAAAAGTTTTTGTCGGATCATTTAAGTACAAAAAATTTGAAAAACAATCATTTTAGTGCCAATTCCGATATGATTGGTCGGAAATTCGACGTGACACTTTTTTATTAATTATTGAAGCTGATGTGGCTTGCTGGTGAATACAGTCAGCATCCTAACATCAAAATGACGCCGTTTTGTGTCTCCCCCAATTCAAAACCTAAATCTCCGGCCAGTCGCTATCCTTAATGGCCCCTGCGCTGGCGGCCGCGACTCCGACCCCAACCCCGACCTCGACCTCGATGATGGCCACTCTGCGATCACAACTCCACCTCGACCCTGACCCCGACGATGGCCACTCGGCAGCCACGACTCCGACCCCGACCCCGACCTCGACGATGGCCACTCGGCGGCTGTGGCTTCGACCTTGACCCCAACCCCGACTTCGATGATGGCCACTTGGCGGCCGCGACTCCAACCCCGACCCTGACCCCGACGATGGCCACTCGGCGGCCACGGCTCCGACCCCGACCTCGACCCTAACCTCGACGACGGCCACTTGGCGACCAAGTCAAAGGTCGTGATTTGGTTGATGCTTGGGGAGGCCGCTAAGGGCGTCCGAACAACGCTGAGCAACGGCGGCCGAGCGAGCGACGGCGGAGGCCAAGCGATGACAGCTAAGCGAGCTAGGTCGGAAAAACCCTAATTTCAATCCCCAAAAAAAAAAAAAAATCCCCAAATGTGTTAAACGACGTTGTTTTTGTGAGGCCATCCACGTAGGACGGCAAAATGACGTCGTTTTCTTAAGGAGGACCGAAAACAACGTCATTTTAAAGCAACCAGAACTTTTAAAATAAATAAATATAAAAGCCACGTAATTAATCTGGCCGGAATCTCTTCGCTGGTGGTATCAAAGTGATCGTTTTTCTATGATTTAGCACTTAAGTGATTCGACGGAAACTTTTGGCACCAAAGTGAGCGCTGTACACAACTTATGGCACTGATAGTGTACTTTCCCCCTTTATTTCATGCATCTTCTTCCATCTCTTCCAGCCAAGAGCTCTCGAACTAAACATCATGCAAAAACAACTCAAAGCTTAATCATAGAAGTAAAGAATACTTTTAGCCATCAAATCAAGCACAACCAAAACATCACTATGAGCTACATTGATTTACCTCCAGCCGGCCATCACCGACCACCGGCCTTACTCACAAAGACCAATGTTAATTGTTCGTCCACCATAAAAGTAGCATTGACAAGTAAATCCACACCATCGACCATCTCCTCAGATGCGACACGAGTAAAACAAATAAATAGTAGAGACATGACTAGCAAACTTGTGCCGATGCTATAATAATCATCATTTAGGCCTTGGATCTAGCATCATCATCAAATCGACAACTACTTAACCAT
This sequence comes from Eucalyptus decipiens, assembly GCA_014182575.1. Lineage (NCBI taxonomy): Eukaryota > Viridiplantae > Streptophyta > Magnoliopsida > Myrtales > Myrtaceae > Eucalyptus > Eucalyptus decipiens. The sequence continues at coordinate 23,716,678 of CM024614.1, read as the reverse complement.
CGCACGTGGAACATAAGACAAAGAAAATGATGATTAAAAAAAAAAAAAAACACATTTGATCATTGAAAAGACTTCGAAAATCAATTAATGTGGCTTAATCTGGACCAATATGCTTTCTGTTTAGACAAAAACGAGACTAACTTGCATTGGGCTCTTATAAGCAACTCATTGAGCATGTTATGTGCGTAGATTGAGGAAAAGGTCAAGACTTGAACTCACATCTAGAATCGAAGGAAACCAATCACTCAGAAAATTTTCGAAATTAATGAAACCGACTTATTCAGGTCCGACACGAGCAAGAATTGAAGAAACTGAGTCTTAACTCCGCTTCGCTCAAGGCAGGGCAAAACAAAAATTTGACATTATTGGTCGTTGGAGTGTGAGGAGGCTACAACGGACAACTGGGTCGACGCCGAAAGCTTTAAGGATTGTTGATTGTTGAGATCTTGGCTAGCCAGACAATGGTGCTTGCCACTCTAGCGCCTCATCCCTTATCACTGCGAAACAAGGTAGAGCAGAGGAGTCCCGACAATGGTCCAATTTTTCAATGCATACACTCCCTAGTGATCGACAATAATGAATCCGCGATTCTCCATGGCAGTGAGGTTGATTCAGAGAGGAAGTGAGGGAAGGCTGCTCTTGAAAAGCTTTTTTTTTCTTTTCCTTCTCCCCTCTTTTTCTCCTCTTCTAAGTGCATCCCCTTGACGAACGAATCTTCTTGCTCTCTCTTTCCGTTCGAGAATGGTTACGTGGAATTGATAGAAGAGAGAAGATTGGATTCTCCATCTCTGCAAGTTCTAGAATCCTATGTGTGAGAGGCATGTTCGGCTTTGCTCATCACCCCTGCCTCCCTGCCTCTCCCTCCCCACCCCAACTTTCGTGCGCTTTTGGCTAAAAGAGAAGCGAAGGGAAAGGTGGATTACATTGTTCAATTTATGGGCTTTTCCTTACGGGCTTCAGATATGCTCTCTCTTTTTTCTAATGGGCCATTCATGTGAGTCAAGATCCATTGAGTTGGGCTATGGTAAATGGTAAAGGACCGAATTGTCGACTAAGATTCAGGTGTTAATACCGCTGGCAAGTCCCCAGCTGTCCCTCAACACTCTTTTCTCTCTTAGCTTTTTTTTTTCCTTAAACTTGAATTAATGAAAAAATAACAGTAAACATTTTTATATAGTTCGTGGGTTATATTAAATATATGCCAAAATTCCATGGACCACGTTGGATAAATTAAAATTTCAAGTATTACATTACATAGTGAGTTAAAGTTCAAAAATCATATTGAACAAATTAAAATTTTAAGGATCACATTCGGAGATCATTCATGTCATTATTCCAAAAGGATTATCAAGAAAAGTTACTTAAAATTAAAATAATTGAAAAAAGTCACATGACTTTTCTCATTCACTCAAAATATTGAATGTCGAAAATTGATGAATAGAGAGGGAGATGAGCGATGCTCCCTTTGCTATATAATAAACCCGCTTCTCCTTGGGCTTCACTGAAGCGTTGATTTCTAACTAGATAGGAGATCTGTGGTTCTTTTATCTTGTTAAGTGCTTGTTGAGCTCTGCTTTTAAAGATCACAATTTGAAGATAGCATCTCTCATTTGGTTGGGTCTGGATGAAGGGACAAACCCTCGACGTGGCTCAAGCTTCTTGGCGTTTGGTCTTTGACGCCAACATCAATTTTTCATCTCCTCTGCTCACTTGCGACTAATTGGGTATTTTGATGCTCTTGTTTATTTCTCTTTTTGGTTCGCTATAGTAAGATTAATCTACCGACTTACCGACTACTGGTTTTTTGGGATAGAGGTCAGTGTAGAAAGGTTGTGTTTGTCAACTGCTGGCTTTGTGGGATAGAGGTCGGTGTACCTTGTTGGTGTGTGGCTATTGTTGTCATGCCTCGACCCTCATCGGTCGCACATCATCCCTCGAGTCACTTAGGTCATTCGACTGCAACATTGCGGGAGTCATCACCGATCCATTCGCATCATCAATTATATATGCAAGTGGAAGCACAAACAAATCACCCAACCAACAAATATGAATAGTTTAAACCACACTCATATATATACATATGCATCATGAAGTCATCATATCACACAAATGATATACACATAGCTTGAATACACAAGCTCAAACATAAATTGCTCCGCCATATTAGATCAGCCTAAAAGCACGGCCACGACCATCTCCAAAAAGGTTCTCGAGATAGACCTTGTACCTCTAGTATTACGAGAGTGGCTTTAAAAAAGTGATACTAACCTCACTACAAATTAGCTTGCTAAGGCCTCCATGGTCTAAGGCTCTAGTTTGACGATCATATCGGGGTCGATCTCTAGATTGGACACATCCCCATAGGGTACGTTCACATTCATAACATCCCAACTAATACCCTTTGATTCTTGTGCACCTGAAGGGCCATCGAAACTATGCATGGACTCGTGAACATTGTTCCCAATCCAAAAATATCACGCCACAAAGCAGTGAGCCACCAAGTTAGGAAGTCCCTCATCAACCCAAATAGTTGTGATGGAATGCGTATAACGTGCATTAGTCCTCTTAATCAGATAATCAGTCACTTCTTGGCTATGCTTAATAAAGAGTCCAAACCTAATCTGACGGAAAGGCATTGACATTCTTAGGGCCTATAAACATTCAATAAACAACAGTGAGATAAAAACTCAATGAGTAAACTTTCTAGACCTCACGTAAGAAAGTCATTCACCTTAGAATCGGCCTAAACTTGTAAGTTATCTATTGATGACAGATTAATAGCAAAGCCTTTGCTTTGCCTTAATTAATAACATGAATGGTTATCTCACTTCCTCAAGCCATCAATAAGCACATAAACAATTCTTATAACAATTCACATACTTTTGAGGTAGAAATGAGAGTGTGCAATATCTCAAAAATAGGCACCAATGCCATGCAACAATCTAGATATAATCATATATCAATCTCATGCACTTTTCATACACTTATATCCAGATTATTATAACCGCTCAGGGCCATGGCCAACCTAAAGGTTGGCGGTCTTCCGGCATAATCGGGCATTGTTTTGCCTTATCGAGCACGGCAACGTCCCACGTAAATGCATCAAGATGGCATTCCATTAAGGAGTTGCGTTCCGAAATCCATCTACGAACGGCATCCCGTTGACTTGGGGGCATCTGAACTTAATCGGGCATTGTCCCACGTAAACACATTAGGATAGATTCACTACCCCACATAAACACATCAAGGTATTTAGATGATCATATTGACACACCATCACACAACTCATTTTATGCTATTCCCATTAGTCGATGCAAAGTGTGTAATGCCCATATGATATGCTATAATAATTGCCACATGTCATCATTTCATACGTGTATCTTGTATAATATCGCACTACTGCATCATTTAGACAATGCCCACATCTCATCTCATCACACATTCTGGCATGCATAACAATTGCTTGAAACCTTCGAATGTGATACACACTTATCATTTCCCCTTCTAAGTGTCCCATAAGCTTGCACCATAATCTAATTGAGCAACTAACAAGGTATCTTACTATTAGAACTCAAAGCATAGAACTCCTATTGAAGATAAGTCAAATTATTACATAAAGTCTATGTTATTATAATCACCTAGCTGACAACTTATCTCATATTAATATAACTTGTCATAACAACTAATCACATATAGCTTATCACATATAAATAATTTATCAAACATTGGAAAAGCTTATTGTGATAACCTCTTGGCAAAGAACGATAACCTATCACAATAACCAATCGATAAAACATAATAACCTATAAATAAAACATGATAGCCTATTGTGATAACTTATTGATAAAACATGATGACCTATTGGCAAAACATGATAGTTTATCGTGATAACCTATTGATATCCTATGATAACTTATCACTTAAACTCACTTATCACATCATCGAAGCATTATTTAACCTTAATCTAGTCCTAAATTAAGTCATAAGTGCAATAACAACCCTAATCAAGGGCTAGAAAACCACTCACGTCCAAATCCAAGCTTAACAAGCGTCAGGGGAGAAGCGACAAGGCTGGATAGCGAGCTGAGGTGGCTGATCAGGCTTCGAGTAGCTCATGGTGAGGGCTGGATGATGGCTAGGTGACGGCATAACAATTGGCAAGGCGGTGGATGGCCTCCGGGTTTTGTGGGGGACTAAACTGTGCAAGAAATGGAGAGAGTGAGTTGCGGTGAGGGGCTGAATAGCTCCTTGCTTGGCTCCAAAATCTAACATGATCACACGAACGTCAGTGCGGAATGGCGATTCAATGGCGGCGGGTGTGATGGACGGTGGCCAGTGAAGTTTGGAGAGGAAGTAAGAGGAAAATGGTTTGCAATGGAGATGAAAATGAAGAAGGGTTGTTCGGCTAGTGCAAAAGGGAAAAAGAAGGTGAGAATGGAAGCCTAGTGAGAAAATGAGAGAGACGGGGGAAAGAGAGAGATGGCCAGCGGTTCAAGAGAAAAAAGAGGGGAAATAGAGAAAGAGATCTAGCCCATTAATGTTTGTACTACCTTAATCCCTTGAAATCCTCTCATCCATGCAAGGGAAGGGCACTTGATGAAGAAAGATTTAAGCATTAATGAGGAGATATGCACATGGGTTAATAGGTTTAGGTTAGGCTAAGCTAGGCTTAGGCTAGGTTGTCCTCTTTAGTTTTCCCTCAAGCTTGTACCCACCCCTTCCCTTGGCCAATTCCACATTTTCCCCTTAGTCTTTAACATTAAAGAGATTTCAATTTGGTCTTTGCAAGGAGAATTGGGCATTATTCATGTACATGGGAGTAATTAATACAAGATTTTGTAAGGCGGGCTTGGAGGCCATGGCCCGCATGGGCCACCTATTTCTTTGGGCGTGAGCACATTAGGCCGCCCAACATGTGTGTAGGCCCTATTAGGTTGTCCTTCATGGGCATGGGCCCTTTTGCAAACTAGGAACCACGTGGATCCTCGTTTGCAGCCCGTTTTCATTTTTCCAAAATTTCACGTTCCACCAATAAAAAATTGCGTTTCCGCCCCAAAAGTAGCATTGTTGATGTTTTCGTGGTCTACCGATCCCCATTGTATCCCGCTTCGAAGATTTGACTCAATCATATTCTTGTTTTGAAGATCTAGGTTAGATCGAGGGTGCTACAGTTGTTTTGCCTTTTGCCTCTCGTGTTTACAAGTGCTAGGTGATGATATTTGCCCTGTTTTGATTTTGTGGGTGTTGTGTTTCTTGCCCTTAGGAGCACATTTACTAGCTTAACCTATGAGTGCTGAAGCCACACATCCTGTTCTCCCTCCTTTGAATCTTACAAAGAATGAAAGAGAATTTCCTCCTTTCTAGCACGGTATCAAACGATCTAGGATTTCAAGTGGAGCGAACACTGATGGAATCTCATACCGGGAATCCTTAGTGGAGTGACAAACTACATAACACCAAATGGAAACAATGTTAGAAGGGTTTGACCTTGAAGTCTCTAATGGTGAATTCATGATTGACCCACCAATTAGCTTAAAGGATGTTTTGGTTATCAAGACAAGTAAGGAAGAGAAGGAAATGTTACGTCAACCTTGGTGTTGGTCGCTAATTATAAAATTGTTGGGCTGAACGCTTGGCTACAACCTCCTTTATAAGAAGCTCTTGCAACTTTATTTCCCAAAAGGAAAGTTAGTGGTTACTAATTTAGGAAATGATTTCTTCATTGCTAAATTTTCCCTGGTGGAGGATTATCATTTCATACTGAGGGGAGGTCCTAGGATTACATTTGATCATTATTTGGCCATTCGAAGATGAGAACTTAATTTTGATCCTGATGAGGTTAAGATTGGTCAGGTCACGGCTTGAGTTAAATTTCCTAATATTTCCATTAAGTATTTTGATGATGCCTTTCTAATGTGACTTGGTTTGTTAATGGGAAAGCCATTGTGAGTGGACTTTGTGACAATTTTAGCCACAATGGGTAAATATGCTCGTCTCTATTGAAGTTAACCTAACATGCCCCTTAATACATCGGGTTTTCTTTGATGACAAACTAAGACATGTGAAGTATGAAGGCATTCATTTGATTTGCTTCAAATGCGGGTGCTAGGACCATGGTTCAGATAAATGTGGAACTATAAAAGGTACAAGCACAATTAGAAAACTACTCAGAATGCTCTGTTGCCAACTTGACAAAACCTTATAAGGATGATAGAGAGCCTCAACAAAAATTTGGCCTTTCGATAATTGTGCCAAAAACTCAAAGGGGTAGATGATAACAAGAGAAGGAAGTATTGGTTAATACTCGAAAGGAAGGTGGACATTTAATTGTGCTGAGATCTCACTTCTCAATATTACCCCAAGATAATGTAGGTGAGGATTTCCATAGTCCCCCTCAGTAGGAGGTAAATGCTACGAAGAAGATGAACTTCTCTAAAGCCAAAGATAAGAAGAAAGGCAAAGTTACAAAACCAAAATAACAAGAATTATTTATTGAAGAAGACTTTATGGCACAATCTCAACTCCACGAGCAAAATTATGGAGATGACTATGGTGCTTCACTTAAAGGACGTAATCGGGATATCAAAAGCGCTTTTACTCGAAATAAGCCCAACTTGGCACCAAGCACCTTGTTGACTCCATATCTACCACATTGAGGTCTCCCGCTAACTATGTTTCAAATACAGTGTTCTTCTTAAACCCTAATATGCCCCCTTCTTTGAAGAATGATATTCTCTCTACGTAAGCCACCTGATGATTATGGCAGTATGGGGGGCATAAGTTTTTTGTTAATTCCTATTTGTCAAAGGTGCTAGACATTTTTTATGGGACATTTCAGTTGGAAACTAATAGAGAGCTTCCCACGGCGAATGATTTGATTCTAGAAGACTCTAGCTAGCTATCTAAACCATCTTTCAAACATTCTTATTAAAATGCATTTGATAATGTGGAATTGTTGAGAAGTTGGAAACAACAAATTTCTAGTAGTTTTAAAAGATTTGATTTGTGTACACAAGATTCAGGTATTTATTGTTGTAGAACCGAAGGTAAGTGAAAACCAAGCTATAAAATAAATCAAGAAGCTTGGCTTTGCTAATCATATTCGCGCTAAGGCTCAAGGCTTTTCAGGATGAATCTAGTTGTTATGGCATGACACTTCCTTTACTATGGAAGTGGAATTGATTGACCCTCAATATATTCACGTCCAACTTAGAAAGAGGGGCGATTGAATATAGTGGTTAATTGCTGTCTATGTCAAACCAGATGAATTTACTAAGGCATGGTTGAGAAGTCAGCTTGAGCAAATAGCCACTATAATAACGGATCCTTAGATGATCATAGGTGACTTCAATAACATTGCGTATTTCAATATTATAAAAAGCACTTGATATAGAGATTTAGATGGACATATGTCATTTCATTGATCTTGATTGGGTCAATATGAAATTTATATGGTAGGGATCCAAGTTGAATGGTTATAATTGGGTATTCAAGTGCCTTGATAGAGCACCGTATAATCTTTCCTAGAGATTGTTGTTTGTTGATGCGTACAAGTACTTCCATGAGTGCAATCCGACCATCATGCCCTCTTGGTTACTCTGTCTAGTGTGAGGAATTCTAAGTTGAATCGGCCATTTCGTTTTGAAGCAACTTGGTTAACGCATACTTTGTTCAATGAGTTTGCTCAAAGCCACTGGAATGATGCATTGTCAATTGATGTTGCTTTGAACCAACTCCAAAATAACCTTAAGGAGTGGAACCAACACATTTTCAATAATATTTTCACAAGAAAGAAGACTTTGATGGCAAGTCTTGGAGGCATACAAAAGGCACTGGAGGTATGTCCAAATCCTTTCTTAGTGAATCTTGAGGCAAAGTTATAAAAAGAGTTAATTGATGTATCAATTCAAGAAGAAATCATTTGATACAAAAAAATCAAGATATAAGTGGTTGCAATTTGGGGATAAAAACACTAATCTTTTTCATACTATTGCAATCATTTGACATTGAAAGAATAAAACTGAGGTGCCAAAAAATTCTAGTGGAGAATGAATGTCTAATCAAGATGAGTTGGAAAGTATTGTGGTGGATTTTTACAGAAATCTCTTTACGGAGAATCACCCAACCCCATTCGTGCTTTCACAACCTCATGGCTTTCAAATCTTGAATTTTTTGCAAGCTTTAAGACGAGCTAGAACCATTGATAAGGAAGAAGTCCGCAAAGCACTTTTTGATATGGGTCCTTATAAAGCACTTGGATTGGACTACTTCCAAGCGGTTTTCTTTCAGCATCAACGGAATTTGGTGAGCAACTCTTTAACCAATTTTATTATTGATATTTGGTCAGGAAATTGTAACAAAACACTCTTATTGTTAGTTCCGAAAGTGGAGCAACCGGAGACTATCAACAACTTTCGGCTAATTATTTGTGTAATATCATCTATAAAATTCTCACCAAAGTGATCATGAACAGATTAAAGGATGTTCTATCACAGCTTGTCTTGCCTAATCAAACTAGCTTTGTTCCTGGTAGACACATTCAAGATAACGTAATTATTGTACAATAAACAATTCACTTAATAAGCAAATCCCAAGGGAAACAAGGGCACATAATTCTGAAAATTGATTTAGAGAAAGCATATGATCGGCTAAAATGATTTTTCATTAAGGAAACTCTTCACTTGATAGGTATTCTAAACTCATTGGTTCAACTCATTATGAAATGCGTCATCTTTTCCTCCATGCAGGTTTTATGGAACTGGGAGATTATGGAGGCCTTTTTGCCATCCAGGGTAATATGTCAAGATGATCCTCTCTCTCCCTATGTTTTTGTATTGTGTATGAAGCGACTATCTCATCTTATTCATGTTTTCATGAAGTCAAACCGGCAGAAACCCTTTTGCTTTGGTAGGAGAGGATTGTAAATATCTCATTTAATGTTTAGAAGCCTCAACAGAACAAATAAATGTCATCCTGAAGTGCTTGGACAATTTTTGTCAAAGATTGGGTTAGTTTATTATTAAGGCTAAAACCAAACTTTTTTACTTAAAGAATACTTCTCTAGGTTTGAAACGCATATTGAGTGATGTCTTCGACTTCGTAATATATTCATATCTAAGCAAATATCTATGTGTGCCTTTGATTCATGGAAGAACATCTTTAATGCATTTTTAACTGTTATTAAAGAAGACAACAAATAGATTTTTTAGTGTAGGGGTGTGGAGGATTCCATTAGAAATAGGAGGTTACAACATTCTTAGGATATCGATCCCATCGTTTTCTCTTTTTTGGGGACATCCTGCCGGCTGGTTGATTTTTGGGCGTGGTGGTTGCAGTCGTTGCTCCATCACGTTTGGTGTTAGTTTCCTCGACCGTCCAGTCTGGTTGGGGGTTGTTTTTTGCTTGTTTATTTGGTGTGGCTTTTTGCCGCCCTAGCCATGTACTGGCTTTCTGTTTGCCGTGCTTGTTTTGTGGTTGTGCGGCTTTGTTTTTGCCGTGGTTGGTCCTTTTACGTCCCGGTATCCTTCCACTTAGGTTGTTTTTCTTCTTGAGTGTAAGTTTCGGTGCTGGGATTTTCTGTACATTTGCCTATCCTCAATATAATTATTACCCTTTCTATAAAAAAAAAAAACACAAATAGACTTAGTGGATGGAAGTTGGATGGCTTGTCAATGGCATGTCGCATCATGTTAACTCAATCTGCAATCATGTTTGTCCCTACCTATCAAATGCAATATTTTAAAGTCTTAACTCATGTTTGGCCCCATTTGGTTTAGCATTTGGAAGGGGATTTGGCTAAATGCAAGTGGTGTTTGGTTCAATTTTTTGAGGGCTTTGGGAAGATGCAATTGCATCTTCAAGGGACTCCAAAGGCCTTTAGGGAAATGGAGGGGTAGAGGTGCATTTGAGAAGTAGCATTTTCAGAATGCTATTTCATTTGCTTAATGAAAATATGTCAGTTGCTCATTTTGTCTTCATTTACTAAGAAAATTCCGTTTTTGCCATTTTCTAAGCAGAAAACCCTAAAAGCCTTATCTTCTCTTTACTTATATTCTTGTTGCCTCACGCCTCATTTTCTCTTATATTCTCACGCCTCTCTTTGCTTCACGACTATTCGTGCTTGGCCCTCATGCTTATCGCCCTTCACCTCTCTTCCTCATACTGCAATCTTTACGCCCACCACCCTCGAGCGCTCTTCGCCCTTGCACTGCCTCTCTCCAAGTAAGATTTCCTCATTTATGTTGGGATGTAGAAATTTCTCTCGCCTTTCTCATACCTTGACAACTCCCTCTCTTTCGCTTGAAGCTGCATTCCCTCATGGTTGGTAGGGGTTTGAGTTCTCTTTGTCTTGTCATTCCTTTACGCTCGCTACTCTCGAGTTCTTCCGTCATGCTTGTACTCACACTCGTGCTTGCGCTTGCCTCTATCCAGGTCAGATTTTCTCAGTTCATGTTGTGATTTTTATGGAAATTTGTGTGGATAATTGCATATCTTATTGCTAGAATGGCATGTCCTGATTTGGCAAGAGATCGTAACATTTAAAAGAATGATTGTTTGTCCATCTCTCCTTTCCCCTCACTTTCTCATCTCTGTTCACTGATCTTACTTTCCTCTTTCTTTACTAACTTCAATTTCTATACAAGTTTGTTGTGATGATTTTTCCTTGAGAAAAAAAAATCAAAAAATGGGTTGTGAATTTCATTAGAAAAATTGTATATTCCACAATGGGGTTTTGAGGATGAGGAGAACTTATATTAAAAGTGCATATACTGTCAATATTGTTGTTGTTTTGAGCTTCCTATCCAAAACCTAACATTTTAAGCTTATTCTATCCCAACTTTGAATAGGCAATATTTACAGAAAATGAATATAACAAAAGTATGTGACTAATGGAAAAAGTAAATTGTGGAAGGAATGACTTATGGCAAGAAAAAAGAGGTTGGATCTTGTTTTTTGTATATGCACTTCTAATTTGAAAGAGTGTTTGAAAATATCATGGAAGCAGAGCTGAATTTCATGTTGAAAAGTTACTCATTAATCACATTCGCAAATGAGATTTTAACTAATTATATAATTTAGTGTATTAGTCTTATAAATGACTAGGTTACTGAGATACAACCACTAGTAGGGGAAAACACGCGTAACATTTGAATACCAGCCAACACATTAGTCCTTAAAATTCTTTCTTTTCTAACGTTGGTTTTCTTCTTTTATATATTAAAAAGGATTTGTAAAAGCAGAAATCTTAGAACCTTGGAAATGTAGAAGGATAGAATAAAAACAAAAAAGGAAAGAACAAGCAAAACATCACAATACTATTGTCCATTTCGGGTAAGCAGATCAGTCACTATTTCTTTGGTTTTTGCAGAAGGCCTTGGATTTGAAATATTGTTAAGGTTCTTTTTGAAATTGTTAATATGCGAGGGAGTTAGTTGTTCATCTTTGTCTTTCGCATAACATTTTCCACTTTAGCATGAGTTGTTGGAAAGACATGCTTTTGAAATGAGTACTATGTAATATGTCTTTGAAGATCATTTCTTAAAACTATCCGTGTCAGTAAATTGTTCCAACAAATTGGTTTCAGCATCAAAGTTTTTTTTTTTTTTTTTATTACACTTCATGGGCATGCGAGTCGAAGGGACAAGATTTGTCAGTTGAGTCAAAACTAGTTATTTCATGTGAAATCTATTTTATGTTCAGAAAGTTCTCTTTACATTTATTCTAGTTGAAGATCTACATATGTATGATTGTTGTCGAGTTCCTTTGATATCATTCGTAGGAAAAAAAATAAACCCTAAGTTACGAAAATTAGATTTCTCAAGAGTCAATATTATATAGTAGTAAGCAATATTTTAATAAATGAATTTAGTCATTTTTTGGTTAGAATAAAAATTTATTCAATTACTAAGCAAAACCGAAGGGTCTCATTATAGGGTTACACTTCTAAAGCTTCAGGTGGTCTAGAGTAGCCATGTGGAACTCTTTTGTACATGATTTATTGCCCTATAAATTATTTAGAATAATATAGATGCAGTTGAATACACAATATATATCTCTCTTACTTATCTCAAAGCTAAGTAATTTGAGGTGACTAGAGCCTCCACATTTATGTCCATTGATAGTGGCCACTTTAGCTTCATAAAATTAATTTTGATGGATACATGATTTTGACTCTATTTGTTTTATGTTCTTTAATTAATCTATGGCATATACAAACAATGAGGCTATACTGTTGGTTTTTTTTTTTTTTTTTTTGGGTTGATATTTAATACAATGTCACTTTGATTTGTGCTTTACTAGTTCACCTTGATTTGGCTTTAATTCAATTGCTGAATTTTTTCTTTAATTATGTCTCTCAAATTTGTTCGTGCTCATATTATTGGAAGATGGCAAGTTCAACAAAGGAAAAGGCATATTAGACCGCCTAAGATTTGGAAATATTTTATAAGTTGTGTGTTGAACAAATTGAAAGGGGTAATTGTCCTGCAACCAAAATGGATAGACTATCATAATTAACAAGTTCAAGAAGTTGAGGGGCAAAAAGTACGATAAAATTCAAATGAAGAGTTAGTGGGATAATCTTAAGAATGACTGGAAAAGATGGAGAACATTGGTTTACAGTGAAATAGGACTAGGATGAGATCAAAAAAAGAAAACCATCAATGCGAGTGGTGAATGGTGAGATAGTAAAATCCAGTTGTTTATCCTTTGTTCTTTTACATTTTGATTAAGTTCTCATTTTCAATTATACAACTTACTCAAATGCTTTTTATAATAGGTCAATCCTTAGGTTAAGGTTTTTAGGACGAAATGCATACTTCTTGATTTTGAAGTGTTGCTAGATGGAATGTTCAGAGATACAGTTGCTATTGGAGGAATCACTTGGAATCATATACAAGGTTTATATGTTAATGAGAATGTTGATACCACACAACTTGATATTGATGATGGTGTATGATCTACTGATGATAATTTGGAATGTCATATGAGTTAAAATATTGATGAACCAATTCAAACTTGGACTCACAAAAGAGTAATGTAGACTTCAACGAGGCAAACTTGAGGAAAAAAAGACAAGAATTTGAGCCTAAACTTGGAAGCCAAATTAACAAGCTTTAAGGAGTGTTGTTGTTGTTGCATCTCAAGCATATGAGGGATTTGGTCCTTACAAAGACCTTGTATCTATGTTGAATGTGTAACATCCCGATTTTCCAATTCTCTTTTCAATAAATTGAGATGGACATTTCTTTGGCACGCATATAGTTCTTTTCCTTGAGTCGACCACTCATGTAAAAATTAGTCTATCGGGTGAAGCCGTTAAGAGTTTCTAATGCATCAGACTTGAGAATTTGACTAGGAAGCGACCTTTCGACCGAGCTAATCTGCAAGGGTCATTACGGTACAAATAAAAATCGATTAGAGATCGGAGATAGGTTGACTCGACAGAGGCATGTGATCGAGTGTGGGTGATTCCACCAAATCGCACAATTCTTGTCGATCGGCACTGGATCGACTTTTCTATCGATTGGGTACCCTGTGTTTGTATTTGAAACCTTGAGATTATCCCGACAACCGAAAGTCGCCAATGTTTCAAAGATGTACATTGTGGCTTGAGATGATCAACCAAAGGTCAAATACATGAAAATTTCTAAAGGCTACCCGGTCGGTTGGGTCGCGCTAGTATCGTGCCAAAGTGAAATTATTCGGGGAATTGAGATCGAATTCAAAAATTGGAAGTCTGGGTGTGTCACAAATCATTTTAGGAGTATTGACTCATCTTTGGATGATTTTTCATGCAAGCCGAGTTTTTCGGCAAAATAATCAATGTATGGTTAATTTGGTTCGGAAAATTGGTAGGCCCGCTTTTGGTTGTGCTTTTGGGATTCAAGATGGTTCTATGGTCAAGTAATTAGGTGAATTGAAGTGTGGTGACATTGGATTAATTTTATGGACTTCAATTTGGACTCAATTGGAAGTGGATTGATTGTAATTGAAGAATTTGATGCACAAGATTTTAGCCCCCCGCGGAAAATGAAATTGAACCCATTGGAATAAGGTTGTGGGAGTTTTGAGTGAGTGGAGTGTGACATCATCAAGTGATGTCATGGTGGGCCATTTGGTTGGATTAAAGAAAATGAAAAAGAAAAGAAATTGCCCCTCCTTCTCTCTCCTACCTCTCTTCTTCCTCTCTCCCGTGCGACTCCTCCATCTGCATCTTCTTCTTCTTCTTCGGACGTCACCGGAGCAGCAGCAACCATTGCAGCCATCGTCGGAGCAAGATCCACCGCCGCCTCATGCCACCGAGATGCTCGCCGTCCGCCCGCAACATCACCTGCGCCACCGTCGCCCCCTCTCCTCCATCTCCGCTGTAGCTCGACACACCAGCAGATCTGGAGACGCCGGAGCGGCCCACGGTCCAGCCGGACCGCTGTCACGCACCCCTTGCGCATCGTCCGCCGCTCGCGCGCCTCCACCGCGTCACCATCGTCCTAGCCGTTGTTCCAGGCTTCCCTCTCGCCCAGCAAGCTGTTCAGCGCATCTAGCCCAACTCCGGCCGCCATGTGCCACCGTCCGAGTTGCCGCCTCCCTCCTCCGCCCGAATCGCCGCCGGACAGCCCTCCTCCACCCCTGAACAGCAGTTGCAGAAAATGGGTATTTCAGCTTGGTTTTGGCCCGTTTTGGCTGCCTTCCCGAGCTCGGATGCTCGGCCCGCCTTGAGGAAAGTTGATCCTTATGTCGTCCTCGTCGTTTTGGTTCTCTCGGTTCGCTAATCCGGTGAGTTTACCTCAGTAAACCTCGCTTACAGAGTTAATTATGCTTAGGGAGGTTTAGTTTATCTTAAGTATTATTAGGTTGATAGTTTAGGTTATTTAAGAGTAGATTAGATTATGCTCACTAAACCTCGCTTTGGATGATTTTTCATGCAAGCCGAGTTTTTAGGCAAAATAATCAATGCATGGTTAATTTGGCTCGGAAAATTGATAGGCTCGCTTTTGGTTGTGCTTTTGGGATTCAAGATGGTTCTATGGTCAAGTAATTAGGTGAATTGAAGTGCGGTGACATTGGATTAACAATATGGACTTCAATTTGGACTCAATTGGAAGTGGATTGATTGTAATTGAAGAATTTGATGCACAAGATTTTAGCCTCGGCGGAAAATGAAATTGAACCCATTGGAATAAGGTTGTGGGAGTTTTGAGTGAGTGGAGTGTGACATCATCAAGTGATGTCATGGTGGGCCATTTGGTTGGATTAAAGAAAATGAAAAAGAAAAGAAATTGCCCCTCCTTCTCTCTCCTACCTCTCTTCTTCCTCTCTCCCGTGCGACTCCTCCATCTGCATCTTCTTCTTCTTCTTCGGACATCACCAGAGTAGCAGCAACCATAGCAGCCACCGTCGGAGCAAGATCCACCGCCGCCTCACGCCGCCGAGATGCTCGCCGTTCGCCCGCAACATCACCCGCGCCACCGTCACCCCCTCTCCTCCATCTCCGCTGTAGCTCGACACACCAGCAGATCTGGAGTTGCCGGAGCGGCACACGGTCCAGCCGGACCGCTGTCGCGCACCCCTTGCGCATCGTCCGCCGCTCGCGCGCCTCCACCGCGTCACCATCGTCCTAGCCAATGTTCCGGCTTCCTTCTCGCCCAGCGAGCTGTTCAGCGCATCTAGCCCAACTCCGGCCGTTGTAAGACCCCGCCTAGCCGCCGTGTGCCACCGTCCGAGTTGCTGCCTCCCTCCTCCGCCCGAATCCCCGCTGGACAGCCCTCCACCGCCTCTGAACATCAGTTGCAGAAAATGGGTATTTCAGCTTGGTTTTGGCCCGTTTTGGCTGCCTTCCCGAGCTCGGATGCTCGGCCCGCCTTGAGGAAAGTCGATCCTTGCGTCGTCCTCGTCGTTTTGGTTCGCTAATCCGGTGAGTTTACTTCAGTAAACCTCGCTTACAGAGTTAATTATGCTTAGGGAGGTTTAGTTTATCTTAAGTATTATTAGGTTGATAGTTTAGGTTATTTAAGAGTAGATTAGATTATGCTCACTAAACCTCGCTTTGGATGATTTTTCATGCAAGCCGAGTTTTTAGGCAAAATAATCAATGCATGGTTAATTTGGCTCGGAAAATTGGTAGGTCCGCTTTTGGTTGTGCTTTTGGGATTCAAGATGGTTCTATGGTCAAGTAATTAGGTGAATTGAAGTGTGGTGACATTGGATTAACAATATGGACTTCAATTTGGACTCAATTGGAAGTGGATTGATTGTAATTGAAGAATTTGATGCACAAGATTTTAGGCCTCGGCGGAAAATGAAATTGAACCCATTGGAATAAGGTTGTGGGAGTTTTGAGTGAGTGGAGTGTGACATCATCAAGTGATGTCATGGTGGGCCATTTGGTTGGATTAAAGAAAAGGAAAAAGAAAATAAATTGCCCCCTCCTTCTCTCTCCTCCCTCTCTTCTTCCTCTCTCCCGTGCGACTCCTCCATCTGCATCTTCTTCTTCTTCTTCGGACGTCATCGGAGCAGCAGCAACCGTCGCAGCTACCGCCGGAGCAAGATCCAACAATGCCACACGCCGCCGAGCTGGTCGCCGTCCGCCCGCACCATCACCCGCGCCACCGTCGCCCACTCTCCTCCATCTCCGCTGCAGCTCGACACACCAGCAGATCTGGAGACGCCGAAGCAGCCCACGGTCCAGTCAGACCACCGTCGCGCACCCCTCGCGCATCGTCCGCCGCTCGCACGCCTCCAATGCATCACCGTCGTCCTAGCCGTTGTTCCGGCTTCCCTCTTGCCTAGCTCGCCGTCCCAGCGAACTGTTCAGCTCGTCTAGCCCACCTCCGGCCGCTGTGAGACCCAGCCTAGCCGCCGTGTGCCACCGTCCGAGTTGCCTCCTCCCTCCTCCGCCCGAGCCGCCGCCGGACAGCCGTCCTCCGCCTGTGAACAGCAGTTGCAGAAAATGGGTATTTCAGCTTGGTTTTGGCCCGTTTTGGCCGCCTTCCCGAGCCCGGATGCTGGGCCCGCCTTCAGGAAATTCGATCCTAGCGTCGTCCTCGTCGTTTTGGTTCCCTCGGTTCGCTAATCCGGTGAGTTTAGCTCACTAAACCTCGCTTAGAGGGTTAATTATGCTTAGGGAGGTTTAGTTTATGTTAAGTATTATTAGGTTCTTAGTTTAGGTTATTTAAGAGTAGATTAGATTAAGCTCACTAAACCTCGCTTTGGATGATTTTTCATGCAAGCCGAGTTTTTCGGCAAAATAATCAATGTATGGTTAATTTGGCTCGGAAAATTGGTAGGCCCGCTTTTGGTTGTGCTTTCGGGATTCAAGATGGTTCTATGGTCAAGTAATTAGGTGAATTGAAGTGTGGTGACATTGGATTAATTTTATGGACTTCAATTTGGACTCAATGGAAGTGGATTGATTGTAATTGAAGAATTTGATGCACAAGATTTTAGGCGGCGGAAAATGAAATTGAACCCATTGGAATAAGGTTGTGGGAGTTTTGAGTGAGTGGAGTGTGACATCATCAAGTGATGTCATGGTGGGCCATTTGGTTGGATTAAAGAAAAGGAAAAAGACAAGAAATTGCCCCCTCCTTCTCTCTTCTTCCTCTCACCCGTGCGACTCCTCCATCTGCATCTTCTTCTTCTTCTTCGGACGTCACGGAGCAAAGAAGAACCGTCGCGCAGCCACCGCCGGAGCAAGATCCGCTGCCGCCTCACTCTGCCAAGCTGCTCGCCGTCCGCCGGCACAATCACCCGCGCCACCGTCACCCCCTCTCCCCCATCTTCGTTGCAGCTCGACACACCAGCAGATCTGGAGACGCCAAGGCAGCACATGGTCCAGCCGGACTGCTGTTGCGCACCTCTCGCGCATCGTCCGTCGCTCGCACGCCTCCACCGCGTCACCATTGTCCTAGCCGTTGTTCCAGCTTCCCACTCGCCCAGCTCGCCGTCCCAGCGAGCTGTTCAGCTCATTTAGCCCACCTCCGGCCGCCGTGAGACCCTGCCTGGCCGCCGTGTGCCACCGACTGAGTTGCCGCCTCCCTCCTCAGCCCAAGTCGCCGCCAGATAGCCCTCCTCCGCCCGTGAACAGCAGCTGCAGAAAATGGGTATTTCAGCTTGGTTTTGGCCTGTTTTGGCCGCCTTCTTGAGCCCAGATGCTCGGCCCGCCTTGAGGAAAGTCGATCTTCGCGTCATCCTCGTCGTTTTGGTTCGCTCGGTTCGCTAATCCGGTGAGTTTAGCTCACTAAACTTCGCTTAGAGGGTTAATTATGCTTAGGGAGGTTTAGTTTATGTTAAATATTATTAGGTTGTTAGTTTAGATTATTTAAGAGTAGATTAGATTAAGCTCACTAAACCTCGCTTTGGATGATTTTTCATGCAAGCCGAGTTTTTCGGCAAAATAATCAATGTATGGTTAATTTGGCTCGGAAAATTGGTAGGCTCGTTTTTTGGTTGTGCTTTGGGGATTCAAGATGGTTCTATGGTCAAGTATTTAGGAGAATTGAAGTGTGGTGACATTGGATTAAAATTATGGACTTCAAATTTGGACTCAATTGGAAGTGGATTGATTGTAATTGAAGAATTTGATGCACAAGATTTTAGGCCGCGGCGGAAAATGAAATTGAACCCATTGGAATAAGGTTGTGGGAGTTTTGAGTGAGTGGAGTGTGACATCATCAAGTGATGTCATGGTGGGCCATTTGGTTGGATTAAAGAAAAGGAAAAAGAAAAGAAATTGCCCCCTCCTTCTCTCTCCTCCCTCTCCTCTTCCTCGCTCCCGTGCGACTCCTCCATCTGCATCTTCTTCTTCTTCTTCGGAAGTCACCGAAGTAGCAGCAACCGTCGCAGCCTCCGCTGGAGTAAGATCCGCCGCCACCTCACGCCGCCGAGCTGGTCGCCGTCCGCCCGCACCATCACTTGCGCCACCGTCGCCCCCTCTCCTCCATCTCCGCTGCAGCTCGACACACCAGCAGATCTGGAGACGCTGGAGCAGCCTACGGTCTAGCAAGACCGCCGTCTCCCACCCCTCGCGCATCGTCCGCCGCTCGCGCGCCTCCACTGCGTCATCGTCGTCATAGCCGTTGTTCCGACTTCCCTCTCGCCCAGCTCGCCGTCCCAGAGAGCTGTTTAGCTCGTCTAGCCAACCTCCGGCCGCCGTGAGGCCCCGCTTGGCCGTCGTGTGCCACCGTCCGAGTTGCCGCCTCCCTCCTCCGCCCGAATTGCCGCCGGACAGCCCTCCTCCGCCCGTGAACAGTAGCTGCAGAAAAATGGTATTTCAGCTTGGTTATGGCCCGTTTTGGCCGCCTTCCCGAGCCCAGATGCTCGGCCCGCCTTGAGGAAAGTCGATCCTCGTGTCATCCTCGTCGTTTTGGTTCGTTCGATTCGCTAATCCGGTGAGTTTAGCTCACTAAACCTCGCTTAGAGGGTTAATTATGCTTAGGGAGGTTTAGTTTATGTTAAGTATTATTAGGTTGTTAGTTTATGTTATTTAAGAGTATATTAGATTAAGCTCACTAAACCTCGCTTTGGATGATTTTTCATGCAAGCCAAGTTTTTTGGCAAAATAATCAATGTATGGTTAATTTTGCTCGGAAAATTGGTAGTCCCGCTTTTGGTTGTGCTTTTGGAATTCAAGATGGTTCTATGGTCAAGTAATTAGGTGAATTGGAGTGTGGTGACACTGGATTAACATTATGGACTTCAATTTGGACTCAATTGGAAGTGTATTGATTGTAATAGAAGAATTTGAGGCACAAGATTTCACGCCCCGGGGGAAAATGAAATTGAACCCATTGGAATAAGGTTGTGGGAGTTTTGAGTGAGTGGAGTGTAACATCATCAAGTGATGTCATGGTGGACCATTTGATTGGATTAAAGAAAAGGAAACAGAAAAGAAATTGCCCCCTCCTTCTCTCTCCTGCCTCTCTTCTTCCTCTCTCCCGTGCGAATCCTCCATCTGCATCTTCTTCTTCTTCTTCGGAAGTCACCGAAGCAGCAGCAACCGCCGCAGCCTCCGCCGGAGCAAGATCCGCCGCCACCTCACACCGCCGAGCTGGTTGCCGTCCGCCTGCACCATCACTTGCGCCACCATTACCCCCTCTCCTCCATCTCCGCTGCAGCTCGACACACCAGCAGATTTGGAGACGCTGGAGCAGCCCACGGTCTAGCCGGACCGCCGTCTCCCACCCCTCGCGCATCGTCCGCCGCTCGCGCGCCTCCACCGCATCATCGTCGTCATAGCCGTTGTTCCGGCTTCCTTCTCGCCCAGCTCGCCGTCCCAGCGAGCTGTTCAACTCGTCTAGCCCACCTCCAGCCGCCGTGAGACCCCGCCTGGCCGCCGTGTGCCACCGTCCGAGTTGCCGCCTCCCTCCTCCGCCCGAATCGCCACCGGACAGCCCTCCTCCGCCCGTGAACTGCAGCTGCAGAAAATGGGTATTTCAGCCTGGTGTTGGCCGGTTTTGGCCGCCTTCCCGAGCCCGGATGCTCGGCTCACCTTGAGGAAAGTCGATCCTCGCGTCGTCCTCGTCGTTTTGGTTCGCTCAGTTCGGTAATCCGGTGAGTTTAGCTCACAAAACCTCGCTTACAGGGTTAATTATGCTTAGGGAGGTTTAGTTTATGTTAAGTATTATTAGGTTGTTAGTTTAGGTTATTTAGGAGTAGATTAGATTAAGCTCACTAAACCTCGCTTTGGATGATTTTTCATGCAACCGGAGTGTTCGGCAAAATAATCAATATATGGTTAATTTAGCTCGGAAAATGGGTAGGCCCGCTTTTGGTTGTGCTTTGGGGATTCAAGATGGTTCTATGATGAGGTAATTAGGTGAATTGAAGTGTTGTGACATTGGATTAACATTATGGACTTCAATTTGGACTCAATTGGAAGTTGATTGATTGTAATTGAAGAATTTGATGCACAAGATTTTACGCCCGGGGGAAAATGAAATTGAACCCATTGGAATAAGGTTGTGGGAGTTTTGAGTGAGTGGAGTGTGACATCATAAAGTGATGTCATGGTGGGCCATTTGGTTGGATTAAGGAAAAGGAAAAAGAAATGAAATTGCCCTCTCCTTCTCTCTCCTCCCTCTCTTCTTCCTTTCTCCCGTGCGACTCGTCCATCTGCATCTTCTTCTTCTTCTTCGGACGTCACCGGAGCAGCAGCAACCGTCGCAGCTACCGCCGGAGCAAGATCCGCCGCCACCTCACGCCGCCGAGCTGGTCCCCGTCCCCCCGCACCATCACCCACGCCACCGTCGACCCCTCTCTTCCATCTCCGCTGCACCTCGACACACCAGCAGATCTGGAGACGCCGGAGTAGCCCACGGTCCTGCCGGACCGCCGTCTCGCGTACCCCTCGCGCATCGCCCGCCGCTCGCACGCCTGCACCACGTCACCGTCACCCTAACCGTTATTACGGCTTCCCTCTCGCCCAACTCGCCGTCCCAGCGAGCTGTTCAACTCGTCCAGCCCACCTCCGGCCGCCATGAGACCCTGCTTGGCCGCCGTGTGCCACCGTCCGAGTTGCCGCCTCCCTCCTCCGCCCGAATCGCCGCCGGACAGCCCTCCTCCGCCCGTGAACAGCAGCTGCAGAAAATGGGTATTTTAGCTTGGTTTTGGCCTATTTTTGCCGCCTTCCCGAGCCCGGATGCTTGGCTCGCCTTGAGGAAAGTCGATCCTCGCGTCGTCCTCCTCGTTTTGGTTTGCTCAGTTCGGTAATCCGGTGAGTTTAGCTCACTAAACTTCGCTTAGAGGGTTAATTATGCTTAGGGAGGTTTAGTTTATGTTAAGTATTATTAGGTTGTTAGTTTAGGTTATTTAGGAGTAGATTAGATTAAGCTCACTAAACCTCGCTTTGGATGATTTTTCATGAAACCGGAGTGTTCGGCAAAATAATCAATGTATGGTTAATTTGGCTCGGAAAATTGGTAGGCCCGCTTTTGGTTGGGCTTTGGGGATTCAAGATGGTTCTATGGTCAAGTAATTAGGTGAATTGAAGTGTGGTGACATTGAATTAACATTATGGACTTCAATTTGGACTAAATTGGAAGTGGATTGATTGTAATTGAAGAATTTGATGCACAAGATTTTAGGCCCCAGCGGAAAATGAAATTGAACCCATAAGAATAAGGTTGTGGGAGTTTTGAGTGAGTGGAGTGTGACATCATAAAGTGATGTCATGGTGGGCCATTTGGTTGGATTAAAGAAAAGGAAAAAGAAAAGAAATCGCCCCCTCCTTCTCTCTCCTCCTTCTCTTCTTCCTCTCTCCTGTGCGACTCGTCCATATGCATCTTCTTCTTCTTCTTCGGACGTCACCGGAGCAGCAGCAACCGTCACAGCTACCATCGGAGCAAGATCCGCCGCCGCCTCACGCCGCCGAGCTGGTCGCCGTCCGCCCGTACCATCACCCGCGCCACCGTTGCCCCCTCTCCTCCATCTCCGCTGCACCTCGACACACCAGCAGATCTGGAGACGCCGGAGTAGCCCATGGTCTGCCCGGACCGTCGTCGCGTACCCATCGCGCGCATCTTTCGCCGCTCGCGAGCCTCCATCGCGTCACTGTCGCCCTAGCCGTTGTTCCTGCTTCCCTCTCGCCCAGCTCGCCGTCCCAGCGAGCTGTTCAGCTCCTCTAGCCCACCTCCGGCGCCATGTGCCATCGTCCGAGTTGCCGCCTCCCTCCTCCGCCCTGAGTCGCCGCCGGACAGCCCTCCTCTGCCCGTGAACAGCAGCTGCAGAAAATGGGTTTTTCAACTTGGTTTTGGCCCGTTTTGGCCGCCTTGCCGAGCCCGGATGCTCGGCCTGCCTTAAGGAAAGTCGATCCTCGCGTCGTCCTAGTCTTTTTGGTTCGCTCGGTTCACTAATCCGGTGAGTTTATCTCACTAAACCTCGCTTGGAGGGTTAATTATGCTTAGGGAGGTTTAGTTTATGTTAAGCATTATTAGGTTCTTAGTTTAAGTTATTTAAGAGTAGATTAGACTAAGCCCATTAAACCTCGCTTTGGATGATTTTTAATGCAAGCCGAGTTTTTCGGCAAAATAATCATTCTATGGTTAATTTGGCTCGGAAAATTGGTAGGCCCTCTTTTGGTTGGGCTTTGGGGATTCAAGATGGTTTTATGGTCAAGTAATTAGGTGAATTGAAGTGTGGTGACATTGGATTAACATTATGGAATTCAATTTGTACTCAATTGGAAGTGTATTGATTGCAATTGAAGAATTTGATGCACGAGATTTTAGGCCCTGGCGGAAAATGAAATTGAACCCATTGGAATAAGGTTGAGGGAGTTTTGATTGAGTGGAGTGTGACATCATCAAATGATGTCATGGTAGGCCATTTGGTTGCATTAAAAAAAAGGAAAAGGAAAAGAAATTGCCCCCTCCATCTCTCTCCTCCTTCTCTTCTTCCTTTCTCCCGTGCGACTCCTTCATTTGCATCTTCTTCTTCTTCATCGGACGTCACCGGAGCAGCAGCAACCGTCGCAGCTATCGTCGAGGCAACATCCGCCACCGCCTCACGCCCCCGAGCTGGTCGCCATCCGCCCGCACCATCACCCGCGCCACCGTTGCCCCCTCTCCTCCATTTCCGCTGCAGCTCGACACACCAGCAGATCTGGAGACGCCGGAGCAGCCCATGGTCCAGCCGGACCGTCGTCGCTCATCCATTGCGCATCTTTCGCCGCTCGCGAGCCTCCATCGCGTCACTGTCGCCCTAGCCGTTGTTCCTGCTTCCCTCTCGCCCAGCTTGCCATCCCACTGAGCTGTTCAGCTCATCTAGCCCGCCTCCGGCCGCCTTGTGCCACCGTCCGAGTTGCCGCCTCCCTCCTCCGCCCTTATAGCCGACGGACAGCCCTCCTCCGCCCATGAACATCAGCTCTAGAAAATGGGTATTTCAGCTTGGTTTTGGCCCGTTTTGGCCGCCTTCTCGAGCCCGGATGCTCGGCCCGCCTTAAGGAAAGTCGATCCTCGTGTCGTCCTCGTCTTTTTGGTTTGCTCGGTTCGCTAATCCGGTTTGTTTATCTCACTAAACCTCGCTTGGAGGGTTAATTATGCTTAGGAAGGTTTAGTTTATGTTAAGCATTATTAGGTTGTTAGTTTAAGTTATTTATGAGTAGATTAGATTAAGCTCACTAAACCTCACTTTGGATGTTTTTTAATGGAAGTTGAGTTTTTCGGCAAAATAATCAATCTATGGTTAATTTGGCTCGGAAAATTGGTAGGCCCGCTTTAAGTTGTGCTTTTGGGATTCAGGATGGTTCTATGGTCAAGTATTTAGGTGAATTGAAGTGTGGTGACATTATATTAATATTATGGACTTCAATTTGGACTCAATTGGAAGTGGATTGATTGTAATTGAAGAATTTGACGCACAAGATTTTAGGCCCCGACGGAAAATGAAATTGAACCCATTAGAATAAGGTTGTGGGAGTTTTGAGTGAGTGGAGTGTGACATCATCAAGTGATGTTATGGTGGGCGATTTGGTTGGATTAAAGAAAAGGAAAAAGAAAAGAAATTGCCCCCTCCATCTCTCTCCTCCCTCTCTTCTTCCTCTCTCCCATGCAACTCCTCCATCTGCATCTTCTTCTTCTTCTTTGGACGTCATCGGAACAGCAGCAACCGCAGCTACCGCCGGAGCAAGATCCGCCGCCGCCTCACGCCGCCGAGCTGCTCGCCGTCCCCCCGCACCTTCACCGCGCCACCGTCGCCCCCTCTCCTCCATCTCCACTGCAGCTCGATACACCAGCAGATCTGGAGACGCCGGAGCAGCCCTCAGTCTAGTCGGACCGTCGTCGCGCACCCATCGCGCATCTTCTGCCGCTCACGCGCCTCCATCGCGTCACCGTCGCCCTAGCCGTTGTTTCGGCTTCCCTCTCGCCTGACTCGTCGTCCCATCAAGCCGTCCCAGCTTGTTTAGTTCAGCTCCGCCGCCGTCTGAGCCCGCCTAGCCGCCTTGTGCCACCGTCCGAGTTGCCGCCTCCCTCCTCCCCGCCCGCCGCCGGACGGCCCTCCCTCCGCCCATGAACATCAGCTCTAGAAAATGGGTATTTCAGCTTGGTTTTGGCCCGTTTTGGCCACCTTCCCGAGCCCGGATGCTCGGCCCGCCTTGAGGAAAGTCGATCCTCGCGCGTCCTCGTCTTTTTGGTTCGTTCGGTTCGCTAATCCGGTGAGTTTAGCTCACTAAACCTCGCTTAGAGGGTTAATTATGCTTAGGGAGGTTTAGTTTATGTTAAGTATTATTAGGTTGTTAGTTTAGGTTATTTAAGAGTAGATTAGATTAAGCTCACTAAACTTCGCTTTGGATGATTTTTCATGCAAGCCGAGTTTTTCGGCAAAATAATCAATGTATGGTTAATTTGGCTCGGAAAATTGGTAGGCCCGCTTTTGATTGTGCTTTTGGGATTCAGGATGGTTCTATGGTCAAGTAATTAGGTGAATTGAAGTGTGGTGACAGTGGATTAACATTATGGACTTCAATTTTGACTCAAATGGAAGTGGATTGATTGTAATTGAAGAATTTGATGCACAAGATTTTAGGCCCCGGCGAAAAATGAAATTGAACCCGTTGGAATAAGGTTGTGGGAGTTTTGAGTGAGTGGAGTGTGACATTATCAAGTGATGTCATGGTGGGCCATTTGGTTGGATTAAAGAAACGGAAAAAGACAAGAATTTGCCCCCTCCTTCTCTCTCTTCCCTCTCTTCTTCCTCTCTCCCGTGCGACTCCTCCATCTGCATCTTCTTCTTTGGACGTCACTGGAACAGCAGCAACCGTCACAGCTACCGCCGGAGCAAGATCCGCCGCCGCCTCATGCCCCCGAGCTGGTCGCCATCCGCCCGCACCTTCACCCGTGCCACCGTCGCCCCCTCTCGTCCATCTCCGCTGCAGCTCGACACACCAGCAGATCTGGAGACGCCGGAGCAGCCCACGGTCCAGCCGGACCGCCATCGCGGACCCCTCGCGCATCGCCCGCCGCTCGCGCGCCTCCACCGCGTCACCGTCGTCCTAGCCGTTGTTCCGGCTTCCCTCTCGCCCAGTTCGCCGTCCCAGCAAGCTGTTCAACTCGTTTAGCCCACCTCCGGCCGCCGTGAGACCCCGTCTGGCCGCCGTGTGCCATCGTCCGAGTTGCCGCCTCCCTCCTCCGCCCGAATCGCCGCCAGACAGCCCTCCTCCGCCCGTGAACAACAGCTGCAAAAAATGGTTATTTCAGCTTGGTTTTGACCCGTTTTGGCCGCCTTCCCGAGCCCGGATGCTCGGCCCGCCTTGAGGAAAGTCGATCCTCGCGTCGTCCTCGTCGTTTTGGTTCATTCGGTTCGCTAATCCGGTGAGTTTAGCTCACTAAACATCGCTTAGAGGGTTAATTATGCTTAGGGAGGTTTAGTTTATGTTAAGTATTATTAGGTTGTTAGTTTAGGTTATTTAAGAGTAGATTAGATTAAGCTCACTAAACCTCGCTTTGGATGATTTTTCATGCAAGCCGAGTTTTTCGGCAAAATAATTAATGTATGGTTAATTTGGCTCGGAAAATTGGTAGGCCCGCTTTTGGTTGTACTTTTGGGATTCAAGATGGTTCTATGGTCAAGTAATTAGGTGAATTGAAGTGTGGTGACAGTGGATTAACATTATGGACTTCAATTTGGACTCAATTGGAAGTTGATTGATTGTAATTGAAGAATTTGATGCACAAGATTTTTGGCCCCGGCGGAAAATGAAATTGAACCCGTTGGAATAAGGTTGTGAGAGTTTTGAGTGAGTGGAGTGTGACATCATCAAGTGATGTCATGGTGGGCCATTTGATTGGATTAAAGAAAAGGAAAAAGAAAAGAAATTGCCCCCTCCTTCTCTCTCTTCCCTCTCTTCTTCCTCTCTCCCGTGCGACTCATCCATCTGCATCTTCTTCTTCTTCTTCAGACGTCACCGGAGCAGCAGCAACCGTTGCAGCTACCGCCGGAGCAAGATCCGCCGCCGCCTCACGCCGCAGAGCTGCTCGCCGTCCGCCCGCACCATCACCCGCACCACCGTCGCCCCTTCTCGTCCATCTCCGCTGTAGCTCGACACACCATCAGATCTGGAGATGCCGGAGCAGCCCACGGTTCAGCCGGACCGCCGTCGCACACCCCTCGCGCATCATCCACCGCTCGCATGCCTCCATCGTGTCACCGTCGCCCTAGCTGTTGTTCCGGCTTCCCTCTCGCCCAGCTCGCCGTCCCAGCGAGCTGTTCAGCTCGTCTAGCCCGCTTCCGGCCGCCGTGAGACCCCGCTTGGCCGCCGTGTGCCACCGTTCGAGTTGCCGCCTCCTTCCTCCACCCGAATCGCCGCCGTACAACCCTCCTCCGCCCGTGAACAGCAGCTGCAGAAAATGGGTATTTCAGCTTGGTTTTGGCCGTTTTGGCCGCCTTCCCGAGCCCGGATGCTCGGCCCGCCTTGAGGAAAGTCGATCCTCGCGTCGTCCTCGTCCTTTTGGTTCGCTCGGTTCACTAATCCGGAGAGTTTAACTCACTAAACCTCGCTTAGAGGGTTAATTATGCTTAGGGAGGTTTAGTTTATGTTATGTATTATTAGGTTGTTAGTTTAGGTTATTTAAGAGTATATTAGATTAAGGTGATGTTTTAATTTAAAGTGTGCGTAATTAATGGTAAGTAGGTTTATTTAAAATAAGCCTTTATTTGACATAAATAAATTTACTTTTGATTTATTTAAATGTCTTGAAATTATTAAATAATTTAATAATATATTATTATACGAAATTATTAAAAATATTATCATTTAATTATTTTCGGAATAAATTTAATTATTTATTAAATTCCGAAAATTTTGTCGGACCCTAAATTCTCGGAATTTCGTGCCGATTATTTGTTGTGTATTCAGTTTTTGAAATTGATGATTGGATATTATAAATTGAGCGTGGATCGTGAAAAATATGGATATTATTATTTAATTAATTTTTGGAATAAAGTTAATTATTTAATAAATTCTGAAAATTATTTTGGAACCTTATTTTCTTAGAATTTTGTGCTGATCGCTGCTATGCATTTAAAAATTGAATTTGATGAATGGATGTGGCAAATTGAGAGTTGATTGTGATAAATATGGATTTTATTCATAAAAACCCAAGTGTCGGGTTTTGATGCAAAAACTGAATTTTAATTATTATATTAAATAGCGGGGTTTGAAAAAGTGAGATATCGGCTTTTTGATTTGAAATTAGTGTGTCCCCACGCAGGTGAGTAATTTCTGGAATATTTTTAATATGAAGAAAAATGGCCGGGATCACTGTTTTAAGTGGAAGCATTAAGTGAAATATAAAGTGTCATGGGGCCGAGTATTCTTTAGCTGTGTGATAACTAAGAGGAATCGTCCTGGGCTGTTGAGCCAAACTTGCCCCTATATGGGATGCCCATGCGGTGCATGCGGGTCGCAGTTGATTCTGGGCCCATGCTCCTTCGGAACGCCGTAGATGTATTGACGAAACCGCGCTCCATGGGGGGAGGTGATGCCTGGCATTAGTGTCAGAAGATAGCTGAACTGTGAGTAGGCTATGCCCTTGTGTGGTAGTGAATAATAATTGGAATGTGTACTAAGTGTGATTGTGATTTATATGAAAGTGATGGCTTTCCAATTGTTTGAATTATTATTATTACCTGAGATTGTGTGATACAAATTGTGCTAACCTGTAGGAAGGAATTGAGACGAGGTAAGTTCTCTGTGTGATGTGGCTAGGCCACCCAGGGCGTATTTTCTTTCTAATATGGGCTTAGGGGGTTGAACTTGCTGAGACATTGTCTCATCCCGATTTGGGGATTAAAATTTGAGGTCCCTAGATGGCGGTCGTGGAGGACCCAAAGTCCTAAGTCTGGAAAGGTGGAGACTGAAGTATCGGTGAACGTGTCCTGCTAGTTGGTTTTAGGATAGTTCCCATTTTGTCGAGCTGGTCTATTTTGTTGACAGTCTAGTGTTGTATTTAAACCTATGTGTTTGTAAATGAGTGTTTGGTATTGTGATTGATTGTCTGCTTTTCTATCCCAAGTTCAATGTTGTCAAGGGATTTGTTTTGCTTCCGCATGCGTAATAAAATGAATGGGTCGGCGACGTATCCTGGGATGTCGCATATTTGATTGACCGCAGTGGGATGTGTGCGCGCTCGGGGTTCGGGGCATGACAGAATGTCATACCAAAGATTGTGTAAGATGAAAAGTTATACTTTTTTGCAATCAAACATTTTAAGGAAATGATAAACAATAGGCAGGTCTCATGAGCTTGAATATTAATGCCTTAAGAGTCAAGTATTTCAAGTTTAAGATAGAAAAACTTAGTCATGACTAGGATGTTGTTATAGCATTTTATTTGAATTCTTTAATATGCTATTTAATTTTTATATGTGAACTCTATTTAAATTATGTATGGACCTAATTTATATTAATATTTTTAATGTGAGAATTGTTTGCATTTGGGGTTTTCTATATAGTTGACTTTGTATATATATGTTGATTGATACTATTATTTTTCTTAATGGATTGCCAAAATTATTCATTGTTTTTCTTATTCTAACTCTATATTTTGTTACGTTAGGCAATTATGGATGATTTTCAAGAAAAGGAAAATCGTGAACAAGAGGAAAATGAATTCATGGATTTTCTCTCAATTGCTACTGCTTTAATTGCTTATCAGGCAATGCACCTTTGTAAACAACTTTTTATGACCTCATCATATACAGGTCATGCATGGATAAAAGAGTTGATGACCAAATATGTTAAACGTATATGGATATTTTTAATAATTTAACATGTGACTTAATAACACACTATGACCTTAAAGGATCTAAGAAAACTAATGTCGCAGAAATGGTTGGTATGTTTCTTTATATGTTGGGACATGATATAGGTAACATGGTAGTACAAGAGCGCTTTCAATGTTCTAGAGAAACCATAAGTAGGCACTTTAGTTTAGTTTTAAATAAAGTATGCGATATGGGAAAAAATTTGATCCAACCAATTGATCAACAATTTTAGAAAGCTCCATAGAAGATTAAGAAAAATTGAAGATTTTAACCATCTTTTAAGGTAAGTTACGATTGTACAATAAAAACGAAAAACTAAATTTAAATCATGTAATATTTGCATTATTTATTTTACAATTGCATTGAAGCTATGGATAATACATATATCTCAGTAGTGGTACCAACGTATGATCAAATTCGCTTTATAAGCCTACTTAAAATGTGTTGGCTGTACATAATTTTAATATGAAATTTATTGATGTTTGTGCCGGTTGATAGAGACACGCTCATGATATTCGCATCTTCTATGATGCCATTGGAAGACGTGATGCATAATTTTCCGATCCTCCTCTAGGTTCGTTAATTAATGGTTTACGTACATCCATATATATTTATGTGGCATATGTTAATTAAATTTATATTATATTTGTGTAGGTAAATATTATTTAGTATATGCTGAATTTCCAAATCTCATGGGTTATTTGGAACCATATAGAGAAATTAAATATCATTTGCCAAAATTTTGATAAGGTCCTACACCTATGGGTCATCGAGAAGTGTTTAACCGTGCACATTTCTCGCTTCGTTTAGAAATTGAACAAGCTTTTGGCGTATTAAAAATGAAGTGGAAGATTTTAACTACTATGTCAAGTTATCCTTATGAAAAGCAAGTACAAATTGTCATGGTTACAATGGTTTTGCACAATTTTATAAGAAAAATGCTGTAACTAATACGGATTTTGAAACAATAGATTTGGATCCCGAGTATGGATACTTAGTTGACAATGATGTTGTAAATGAGGGGACAAGTGCTTCAAATGATAATGCATTCCCTGACATAGCATATTTACATGATAAAATAGCTATGAACTTGATAAATAGTTAAGGAGGTTTGTAATATTTAACAATAACTTATTTTTTTCTTTCAGATATATGTTGTTGTGTTTATTGTAATAAAATTACTCTCTTCTTAATTGACTTTGATGTGATTTTTTATTTAAAATTTATTAATATGTCTCTTATTCATTACTCTCAACTTGAAAAAAAAATATATAAAAGTTACGGTCATTGATTTTTGTTTTTGATTTTTAACAAATTAAAGTTGCAAAATTATTAAAATTGGCACATGAAAGAACTCTCTAATTGTATGTGTTTACCAAACAACATTTTATCCCAAGTTACATCTTAAGGCATTTTTCAATTTTAGTTTACTAAACAATATTTATGTTTTGCCAAACCCCTTTTAGACTAAAAGCTTTTGCATTTCTCAAAGGACATTCCCCCAAAGCCAAACCAAACGGAGCCTTTGTCGATAGATTGAAAAAGGTTGCCGTGATACTATTTGGGGCGATACCAAAGACAAGCGTTGCATACACCTTTTGAATTGGAAGACTATTTGTAAGCCTAAAAAATGTGGTGGTCTTGGTCTTAGACCCATTGATGTCACTAACCAAGGTTTCTTAATAAATAAAAAATGTTGTGGTCTTGGTCTTAGACCCCTTGATGTCACTAACCAAGATTTCTTGATGAAACTAGCTTAAGGTTTCAAGACATAACCTCACTCTTTATGATCACAAGTTTTGCATGCTAAATATTATTCACAACAGAGAAATTTTGTTCACACTAAACCTGGTGATTTGATGTTATGGAACACAATTATTCATGTATGGCCAACTTTAGAGGAATGAGCGGTATGAAGCTTGGGAAATGGAGAACAAGTATATTTCTAGAAAGACAGATGGACTCTAGGGTTGGAGCTACTCTTCAACATAGTTACTCCCCACTTACATTCATTTGAAATGGACAAAAAAGTTTGTGAATGTGCTGAATGGGAAATGGAACTTTCCCATATTCCATTGAATCTTACCAGAAGATGTATTTATTAGGATTTGGGCTATCAAACTACCGATAACCTTTGACGGGAAAGATATTCTATTGTGGAAAGGTAATAGCAGTGGATCTTTCTTTATTAAGTAAGCATGTGAATTTATTAGAAGGATCAATAATCAAGAAACTGATAGGATATGGCCCCTTATATGGAAGTTAATAGAACCTCAACCTATTAGAATCTTCCTTTAGCTAGCGGCACATAAACGCTTATTAACCAATGAATTGAGAACATCTCGCAATTTGGGGGATAGTCCTTATTGTCCATGTTGTGAATCTTTTAGTGGAAACAACATTGCATGAACTACGGAATTGTCTAGTTGTTCGGAACATATGAGTTCATCTCATCCCTTCACATTGTCTCAAAGAGTTCCTCCCAATGGATTTATTCAATAGTTGAAATTCAACCTGGTTGACTACCAAAGATTTAAAGCCCATTTTGATTGGAGTACTACTTTTGGTGTGAGTATATAGCTTTTTGGCTATGGCAAAGCAAGTCACTATTCCAAGAAAGTTTTGTTTTTATCTTCAGCCTTGCATAAGTAATCCAATCACATATGAAGGAAATCATAACTTTGCCCATAATCAACTTGTCTAAAAGTGGATCACATACATCTCCTGCTCTGGTTGCTTGGGAGTCTCCACATCCAGGAGGGATCAAACTAAATACGAATGGAGCATCCAAAGGTAAACCTAGACTTGCAGGGGCGGAGGATTATTCCGAGATGAATGGGGTGATTGGCTTGGCTGTTTCATCTTATTTCCTAGAATCTATTCATATGTACAAGCAGAACTATGGGTGCTATGATTGGGACTTACCATCGCAAAGTAACGAGATTTCCTTAAGCTCATTATTGATATGGACCCCAAAATTATTATAGAACTTGTAAACTAAGAGAGAATAGCGGACAACACTGGACCAACACTACTTAAAGACAGGGATAAATGCAATAGAAGTCTTAAAACTTGTTACGAAAATGCAATTGAGTCCTAAAACTTGCAAAAAGTACAATCAAGTCCTAAAACTTGTCAAAATAGTTCAATTGAGTCCTAAAGTTAACACCGTCAGTCTTACTGACGAAAAATGTTGATGTGGCATTTTAAATGATTTTTTATTCAATTTTTATTAAAAATTATATTTAAAAACTAAAATTCATTTTTTAAAAAACTGTTAAAAAGAAAAAAATAAAATGGCAGCTCCTCCTCCTCTGCCGCTGTTGCCCATTGTTGGAAGGGTCGGTGACGGTTGCTGGCCTTGGGAGGAGGTCGTCGACCACTGCGGCCCATCGCTAGAGGGGTCGACAATGGTCATCGGCCCTCGCCCGTGCCGACAAGGTGGTGACCATCGCCAACCCCTCCGGCGATGGGCGGCGGCGGAGGAGTTGCCATTTTTTAAAAAAATTTTTTTTAAAATATAAAAAATATTTTAAAAAGTTAGGTGCAAAATAAAAAATAATTTAAAATGCCACATCCACACCACGTCATCATTTTCCATTAGTAAGACTGGCGGTGTTAACTTTAGGACTCAATTGAACTATTTTGATAAGTTTTAGGACTTCTATTACACTTATTTCCTTAAAGATATCAGGAGACTATTGAGTTCTCATTTTGAGTTCAAAATTCGTCATATTTTTCGAAAAGGCAATCGACTTGCTAATATGCTTGTCAATGTTGGCATAGTGAAGTGTTTAGATACCGCATTCTACTTGTAGTCTCCTAGAGAATTAGTTCATGTTTTGTTTAGTGATAAAGTTGGGATTGCAGATTTTAGATGTTAATTTTTCTTAGTTTTGTCCCTTATATTTACCAAAAACAAAAATTCAATGTCAAAATTGCAAGTTGTAAGACGTGAATGAGGAAGTGAAAATTGTAAGTATCAAAGGAACGCTCTTGTTTTAAACTTGCATTGTTATAGTCCCCAAAAATTATTAGTCTGAACAAATAAGTATGTTCAAAATGAACTAACATGAAACTAATTATTATTATAAAAAAAAAAAAAAAAAAAACTCTTGCGAACATCGTCATATTGATGGTCATAGCACGTATTTGTCAAGGGAGGTGGTGTGTTATGTAGTTTGCACATTTAAATTTTGTTTGTTTTGTGGAGAAAAATGATTTCAAAAATATTTTATAAAAATTAATTGCTTATACATTTATGGCGCGTTTGGTAACGTCTCTGTTCAAAAATTGTTCCAGGGAACAGAAAAAAAAAAAAAAAAAAAAATGTTTCTGTTCCGGGGAACAATTTTTGACCAGAAACACGCATTTGGTAAACTTGTTCCAGTAATAAAAAATGAATAGAAACACGTTTGGTAGATTTTATATTCTTTTTTGTTTCTTTTAATTTTTTAATATTTTTATTTTATTTTTCCTTTTTCCTTTCTTTTTTTTTTTTTTTTCTTCTTTTGGCCGGTCGCCGGCCTCCGGCGACCAACCGACGGGGGCCGACAGCCTCGCCCAGACACGGCAAGCTCGGCCTCGCCCAGATCCGGCGAGTGCTCGGCCCCTGGCGAGGCTCGGCCTCGCCGGATCTGGGAGCTCGGGTTGGCCCGGCCAAGGCGAGGCTCGGCCTCATTGACGCGGCGAGGCCGAGCCTCGCCTTGGGGGCAAGCTTAGCCTCGCCAGTTCGGCAGGCCGAGCCTCGCTAGGGGCCGGTGATGCTCGGCCTCACCGGGGGCCGGCGACGCTCTGGCGAGGTCGCCGACCCTCGCCGGCCCTCGACATGGGTCGCCGGCCATGGCCGAGGGGCGCGACCAAAGAAAAAGAAGAAGAAAAGAACAGAAAACGTTTTTTTTTTTGTTTCTTTAGAAGTGTTTCTAGAGTAAGAAACAACTTTTTTTTGTTTCTCATTTCCGTTCTTTTTTTGTTCCGAGAACAAAAATACAGATTTTAAACAAAAATGCAAACAAACGCGTTTTGTTCTTTTTTTGTTCCCGGGAACAAAAAAACAAAAAATCTGTTCATAAAAAAAAAAAAAAAAAAAAAAAAGAAACGAAAACATGCACACCCTTATAGTTATTAGTCAAGAAAAAATATTTCATTATCAAGATTTCTTTCTAAATATATTTGTGATGACGAAACTATTTTTTGTTGATTTATTTTGTAAGCAATACAAACAATTATTTTTAGAAAAATATTTTTCAAATCATTCATTTCTACAATACAAATGGAGCCTTACGTATTTCAATTGAAGCCAATGATATTAAAATGGATGAAGAAAATTGACTTATTAAGTGCCGTAAAAAGCTATGATTGAACTATTAAGCAAGTTATATATATATGATAAGTAATTTGTTTACTTTCTATTAGGGCTATCGGTATGACATTGGTGGCCTATTTGGTATAACAACACATAGCATTATTTGGCAATGCATATATTAACATTGCAACACCTTTGTGCGTGGCAACTTCCTAAAAGACTAATGTGACGAGATGATCAATATGAGGGCCTGGGTCGGACCCTTGAATTCTACTAAAATGTTAGCACTGGCATTAAGAATATATATAAAACCACGCTAGATAGATTGGTAGGCCTAGCTCGGGCACCCATATAACTCTAAGCCCTTATCCAAGCCTGCCCCTTGGGGCATGTGCATGTTCTATGGGGGCACGCCAAGCCCATGATACCGTATTTAGCTATTTATCAATAATAAGCTACTACAATTTTACGGGTGATACAGTTACAACGTCTTTGTTAAATACTTCATAATATTTACAAACGCTTTATTTTACAATTGTAATCGCTACGAAAAAAATAAGGTCGTGGCTGGAAGCTTCGAGGATTGTGGAATGTTGAGATCTAGTAGGCTAGCCAGACAATGGCGCTTGCGACTCTAGCTCTTCATCCCCTATGGCCGTGAAACAAGGTAGAGTAGTGGAGTCCCGGCGATGGTTGAGTTTCTTCAATGTATACGCTCCCTAGTGACCGATGACAATGAATTTGCAATACTCCATGGCAGATTGTTCAATTACGGCATTTTCCTTATGGGCTTTGGATACGCTCTCTCTATTTTTCTAATGGGCCGCTCATGGGAGTCGAGGTCCAATAAATCAGGCTATAAGGAAAATAGTAAAGGGCCGAATATTTGATTACGATTCAGGTGTCAAATCCCTTAAACTATACTTCGGTGCTCCTCTCTATCTCTCAGCTATTTTTTTCTTTCAACTTTGGTTCCTCTCTTATTTTCCGGCCTTGATTTTATTTCACCTTTTTATTGTATCGATCTTCATTATTATTTCTTTTCTAACGTGGTGTCACAAGATGATGTCATTCATTATGTTCAAAGATTGAAAAAGATTGTCAAGAAAAGACGCTTAAGATTAAAATAATCGAAAAATTCATGTGGCTTTGTTCATTTAAAACATTTGACGTCAAAATTACAAGTTTTAGGACATGAACGAAAGGAAGTGAAAATTGTAAGTTTTAAAAGAAATTCCGTTTTAACTTGTGTTCCGAAAAGGACTATTAGTTTGAAGAAAAAAGCATGTTCAAAATATGTTCAAAATGAATTGGCATAAAACTAATTATTATTATTATTATTAGGGGAAAAAAACTTTAGCAAACATTGTGGTATTAATGGTCATAGCATGTGTTTGTCACGAGAGGTGACGTGTTATGTTGTTTGCACATTTAGCCTCTCTTTGTTTCATAGAAAATGAATGATTTAAAAAATATTTCTAAAAATAATCATTTATATTATTTACAATTATTAGTCAAAGAAAAATATTTTCATCATTAATAACAATTTATGTCTAAATATTTTAATGAAAATATTTTTCAAATCATTCATTTATGTTATACAAATGAAGCCTTACGTATTTCGAGCTAATCTTAGTGATGTTATAACGGATGAAAAAATTGACTTATTAAGTGCCGTGAAAAGCTATCATTGAGTTATAAAGCAAGTTATAGTAATATTGTCTTTTCTTTTTCCAGTGATAAGTAAATAGTTTTCCTTTCTATTGCGAGTGTGGATATGACACTGAAACCTTGTATGGTATAACTGCAACTATGTTTGGCAATGCATACATTAACATTGCAATACCCTAGGTTGTGCTTGACAGTCAACATAAAATTTAAAATATGATAAAATTTATTATATCATGCATTTAGTGTTTGCTCAGTACAAGATAAAGTTTGATATAAAGGAATATAAATCGGATAAAATGATCTCATGAGGATAGGATATAGACGGATATGATTTCTCACGGTTATAATAGGAAACTTATTTTTCTCAAATAGCAAATTTCTTAAATTAACAATATTAAAATTATATTCCAATAAAAATAATATTTGAATTCTAATATAAGAAGTTCAAAATAACAAAAAAAAAGAAGAAGACAATTTAGTTTTTTAATTTAATCTTATTTTTATTTTATATATTCGAATTTTATTTTTATAATACAATTCAATATACAAATATAAATATATATTTATATTTATTACATATTTTAGGTATTTTTATTTTAGGTATATTAGTACAATTTATTATTTAATAAAATTTTATTAGAGAATGACGGAAGGGGAAGAAAGAAACAAAAAAAGGAATTAATGAAAAAAGAGAGAAAAATAAAATAAAGAAAGCAAATAAAAATAAAGTAGGCAGGAGTGTCACAAGAAATTTTTACCATATCTATTTGTAATTTATTTTATTTTATACTAATATGCTTTTTATACAAAACAATATATATGATATAATGTGAATATATTCAACTTCCAAATAGTTGATAATATATAGCAAAATTTATGAATTTTATATCTCATTCTATTCAGTCTCATGCTTGTTAGAAATTCGAATGACCAAATGTAATATAGTATGTGGCAACTTCTTAAAAGGGTAAAGTGACAAGAGGTGATAATAAAAATGACTGGGACTGGCCCTCGAATTTGACTAAAATGTTAGCAAGCACATCAAGAAATATATATGTAAACCATGCTAGATAGGTAGGCCTAGTTTGGGCCTAGCCCATATAACTACAAGCCCTTGCCCAAGCCCGACTAAAAATGCATTTAGGCCCTTGTGGTGCAGGCATGTTCTATGGGGGTGTGCCAAGCCCATGATACTGTATTTAGCTGTCTAGCAATAATAAGTAGGGGTATTTCAATTCGGTTCGATTTTTTTGAAAAATTGAACCGAACTGAATTGTTAGGAAAAACTTCCAAACCGAACCGAACCGAAATTTGGGTTCAGTTCAGTTCGGTTTGGTTATTGGTTTTTCAGTTTTTGGATTTTAGCTTTTAGTTTTTGGTTTTTGCATTTGTTTTATTTTTTCATTTTTTTTTGTTACATATATTTTTCGTTTCCAATAAATAAACTCTTATCGGTTTGTCAGTTCGGTTCGGTTCGGTTAATCGATAAAAATGAACCAATTTTTTTTTTTTGGTTTTTAATAAGAACCGAACCGAATGAAAACTTAATCAAAAAAATCGAATTTTTCGGTTTAGTTCGGTTCGGTTTTTAGTTCGGTTTGACACCCCTAATGATAAATTACTACAATTTTGCAAGTGATACAATTATAATGTGTTTGTTAAACACTTCATAACATTTATAAATGCTTCATTTTATAGTTGAAAACCGTTACGATAAAGAAATCAAACTTCTCAATAAGACTAGTAGGAGCCTAACTCACAAAACGTATAGAGTATCATAGAAAAATTCAATCGCAAAACATGGGGTTCTTCTTATTCAAGACCTGCCTATCATATTCATAATTGGAGAGAATCAAAGTGGCTATTGCAATCGTTCATACCAAAAGACAAGAAACGCGACTAATAAATTCATTTTTTTTAAAATACCTATTATTATTAAATGAAATAAATAAATGAAGAAATAAAAATGGAAACCGCCTAAAAATGTGTGAAGCCTGGCAGGCAAATCCATTATCTTTTTTCCACGTAATTATCCTTTATTATTTTTTTCCCCTTTCTGACCTCAACAAGAAAAAGGCAGGAAAGTGCTTCTTCCTGGTTCTGGTCGACGATCCTCTCTCTCTCTCTCTCTCTCTCTCTGAAGAGCCTCCACAAACAGCGTCACCGAAACCCGGCGAGAATCCTCCGGGAGCGAGCCATCTCCACCGCCTTTCTTCCCCTCCGACGCTCGTTCGCTCGGGCGCGCGGGCGTGCGGGCGTGCGCGGGGGCCGTGCGTGGGCGCGGGCGCGGGCGCGGAATAGCGAGAGGGAGACTTGACGCGAGGCGAGGCGATCGACAGCGCTATCTGGTGGCGGCGGCATGGCGATGCGGGAGCTCGCGACCGGCGCGGCCAATTGCGACCCCTCCGCCTCCTCCAACCCCTTGGGCGCTCTCGCCAACGCTCTCGTCGGCTCATCTTCCAAAACACAGGTCCTTATCTCTCTCTGTCTCTCTCTCTGTCTCTCTCTCGGGATCGTGGCGCTTCGTGCTGTTTCGCTTGGTTGAACCGTTACGGCTTCGAGTCGATGAGCGGGAATCGGCGGCTTACGTGATCAATTCGGCTGCCGATTGCATCATGAGGTCCTGTTTTTTCTTATTCTGTCGATGGCGGAATTTCCCGGGTTTTGTCGCGGCAATTATGGCCGACCCATTTGTTTTCTTGCGTCAGTTGTGGCTTTGAGCGGGTTAGGATGAATTGGCGGCTTCCGTCTTGCTCAATCGATTGCCACTGGGATTCCGGCCAGTGCCTGCTAGTTGCTGAAGTGTTGTTGGGAGGCCCTTTATTGCTCTATCGGTCGGTTGAATTGTTGTGGACTTCTTGCGCATGTATTGGGATTGAGCCGTTTGAGATGAAAGTACTCTGGCATGACCGTGTTGATAATTTTTTTAGTGGGATTTAGCTTGTAAGTGATTGTGTGGATACAGTGGGAGGTAAAGTAGCTGTTGTGCTTCTGCTGCAGTAACTGTTTCTCTTGGGGACTGACTCAAGACTGGTTATTTGTCTCAATAGGAGAGGCTGAAGGAGATTCCTACGACAACTCCGGCGGCTGAAAGACAGTTTTTTGCGCAGCCAGAGGATCGTCTGAGAGCGATTCCTGGCTCGGAATCTGATCAGTCTCTTTTGCCGGTCAATGCCCAGGTATTCTATTTTTGAAACATTAAAGAAATGAGGAAGCTTTCTGTCGAATATCTGGGCACTGATTTATTTCATCTGCTGGTGTCAGGGATCTGAATTCATCCGTCGTTTTCACGCTGCGGAGCATGGTGCATTTGAGGGTGCTTGGAATGATATACAACAAGCTAATGTCCCTTCCGTTCCCCATGACTTGAGGGTTGGCATTAATCCTCAGCTTCAACCTACTTTAGATGGTGACTTTTTAATTTTCTCCATCTCTAGATTAATAATGCAGACATGCTGCATTTTTGTTATCTTATGTTGATTTCACTTTCACCCTTGTTCCAATTAAATTGGTCAATCAACTTTCCGTTCTGTTCACTGTTGCTAGAAACAGTGAATATGATCAAAAGATAATTAGGTTTCCTACATCCATGTAAGTCATTGAATAATATTTGCTATGATAAAGTGGTGTACAGTAAATTGGAGGGAAGAAAACTAATGCTGCAGAGGAATGCAATTCTTGTTTCATAATTACCGACTGTGTCTTGAAGAGAAAACTAGGACTTGCTTAAAGTGTTATGCTTGAATTGACTTTGAGATTTAAAAAGTCTTCAGAGAAGTTTGGCTATTTGGTGTGTGAGGTACTGTTACTGCTCTCACAGTTGTAAACCATTGGTAATATGTGAGTGATTTATACTTCATATCTAAGCATGCATCCTTGTGTAAAGTGAATTTTCATAAGTTAGGCTAGCTGATAATGGTGTAAGACCATCTAAAAAATGGTGATTTTGGGACCATCTGGATATTTAAATGCAGATAGATTATTTCGCCGAACTTCTACATACTATATGAAAATTAGATTGGACAGGTCCAGAAATGCTTATTACTATAGTGCTAAAGATTTTATCTTTGGCATTTTGAGGTGTTTATCTTGTAGTCTTAATCTCTCGATTATATTGCAGGGCCACCGCAGAGAGTGTTGTCTGGCCTTCTGCACTCGTTTGTTGACAGTAGCCGTGGTGGTCTCCCTTTCCGTCCTGCCCAACTTCCGTTGTTGGGGTTGTCTGAGGGTGATAAGCGATGCATACGTGATCGCAGCACTATAATGGCACGGCACTTCTTTGCAGATAAGAGTGAAGATTTTATCAATGCGCAGGTATGTTCATTTTTCTGTTGTTTGGATGCATTTGATTGTTATTATTAATTCTCAGTTGGTCGTGTCAAACATGTTTTCTCTGATAATATTCAACATGGGATTTCCATAAATAAATGGTCCCCTCATTGGTTTAGTCATTTAGCCCATCTTTGCCCCAAATGCACCTCGAGTATTGTATGCTGTCAATCTTTCTATCTATTAATTTTTTATTATCTTTCAAACTCTCTTTATGGATTCTAATGCATGATTTGCTGCCCTTCTTCATGACAAACTGTGTCGGCATTTCATCATTTCTCTTGCTTCGCCTCCTAAATTTGGTTTCACATGCATATTCTCTCCTTTTATTTTCTTTTTTGCTTGGCATTTACCATTTTCTTTTTCTTTTCCCTCAATTTTAGGTGAACACACTCTTGCACTCCTTAGATATTGACAGTGATGTTCGTGGCAAGGCACCTCTGCCTGGGAGATTTCGCGAATTGGAGGATTATTGGAATGAGTCACAGGGTATGATGAAACCTGGCCCCCATGTTGGTGATGCATGGGCCTCAGAATTTAACCAACACCGTGGTGAGCTTGGTGGTCCCGATGCTTGGGTCAATTCTTTTGAGCAACAGCATGGTGCTAATGGTTGGGCTTCTGAGTTTGATCAGGCAAGGAATAATTTAACCTGTATTAAAGTCAAACTAGACTTCATAGATAATCTCGTCCTTGACTTAGGTGTTACATGCAAAAGCAATGGTTGTGCATTATTGAATATTCTTTTGCAGTATTTCAAAGCTCCAAGGAAACAAAATTCTGGACTCAAAACAAAATTAAAAAGGAAAATTATTCTGAACAGCGCTATCTCAATTCTTTTTCTGATAAAAGGATTAGGTTTTCAATCAGTATTAAATTTTAGTGTGGTTTTAGTTTAGCTAATGTGGATGACAAAGATCATCTTAACAAAACATGTCCGTGTATCTATTCCTTGTGCAGTTATGTATTTTGATCCAGAGGGATAAGTAGTCCATTAACCTAGCTGCATAATCCTTCTTTCTATAAAGTCATAATGAAAACTTGTTGTGGCTACAGCAATATTCTCAGCTAGCTACTGTTGATCAAATGAGGGGTGTCAACGTCCCTAATTTAGCAGCGATGGAGCAGACTCGAATGCTTGCTCACACATTAGCACAAAATGAAGATCCCAAGTTTCAGGTTCATAATGTTAATCTTGAATACTTAACTGGTGGCTTTATCTCTTCTTCATTTATGTTTTGGCATCATCGAGAATGTCATTTTTAATTGTGCGTTAGGTTAGGATGCAATCTGACTGGTGATGCTTCTCTTTTTTGTTATGGTGTTATCATGCTATTGCACAAACTATGAAGGCTTATAGCTAGTTGCGTTGTCTTTTTGAGACTGAATTCACCTCAAAATTTTCAAATGAGTGTCTGAAAGCTGTTTCTGTATTAAGTAGAATTGGCTGATGCAGAAAATTTAGATCAGCGTCTTATGGCCTTTAGTTTAGAATGTCAACCTGTACCGTGTAAATAGTGATGCTGTGTATACAAAAGGTTTTACATGGACTCATATACTAAATGGGATGACAGTAGAGGGTGCACTCATTGAGTACTTGTAAATGGACAATCATGTGCTCACCCTGTTAGTGAAGCTGACTTTCAGAGTGTTTGGAGCAGCCACCATTTTTTTTTTTGATTGGCTCTTTAGTGGAAATGGAGTGAGATGTGACGTTGGATATGCATTCGTGTGGCCCTTGGAGTGAGAATGTGACTTTTGACTCCTTTGTGAACAAAATATCATAAGACAGCTGCTGATTTTCTTCTTTGGTGGGCAAATGTTTCGCCTTGCATCCAATGTGTGACCTGCTGTTATGAGGTGTTCAGCTATAAAACTTTCCTATTGCTGCAATTAACTTGAAAGTCAAAAGCTCAACTGACAGCCGCTGATTCTCTTCTTTGGTGGGCAAATGTTTCACCTTGCATATAATGTGTGACCTGTTGCTATGAGGTGTTCAGCTATGAAACTTTGCTACTACTGCAATTAACTCAAAAGTCAAAAGCGTAACTTTGAAAGAGCAAATTTAGGTCTTGTTAACTGGCAATGAATTTTAACGTTAGTCCTTGGGAAGCTTACATGGGTCTCATCCAAGTTATACTTTTCAGTTTGTTCCTCTGATTCTGTTTCGAAGAGATGGTCACTTTGTACTTTCATTAGCCATAAAACTATAGCTGCTTGGGAGATATGATGTTATCCTAAGCACTACATTGTACCAGTGGCAACTTATAGTATAATTTCATGATATAGTCTGCCTATTCATTAGGGTGCTATGCATTAGATCTTTATCATACTATGAATGTTGTTAAAACTAGTTTACTTAGGTTTGTCTGGACGACTTTTACATTTGTGGCTCCTATACTTTGACTTCATTTAATTCATTTGAAAACTTTTTCATGATTGAGATGTTGTTACTTAGATTTACATAAAATGTTTTCATAACTTTTTGGTCTTTGGATGATTGTTTAAATGTTGTGGGAAGCAGGAAAGCCAAGAAAAGTAATTTGTGCTCCTATTGATGAAAAACAAACATGCTCTTCCTATTAGATGTTATGACAGTATTTTGGAAGTGTCCTTCCAAATGTATTGGCAGGCTCTCTTTAAATGATAATATCTTCATGTCAATCCTTTTAAAATGAGTATTTATGCGGTCAAGTTTTCGCTCA
The DNA here is from genome assembly GCA_014182575.1 of Eucalyptus decipiens. Classification (NCBI taxonomy): domain Eukaryota; kingdom Viridiplantae; phylum Streptophyta; class Magnoliopsida; order Myrtales; family Myrtaceae; genus Eucalyptus; species Eucalyptus decipiens. The sequence goes on along the minus strand of CM024614.1, from coordinate 23,672,909 downwards.
ATTGAAATGTCAAACATCATTTTATATTCTGCAGAACTCAAAGTTCCTTCAGTTTTTATCGAAGATGAGCCGTGGTGAACTTATCATTGATGATAATCAAGTAAAGCCTGCACCTGGGGACTGGGCATCAGAATTTCAGCAACAGCACCCTGCAGGTCCTTCTTGGGCTGATGAATATGTGAGTCACGAGCTGATTGAGTTTATGGGCAACCTTACTTTATGTTCTTATTCAATATAATTGTTAGAGTTGGCGTATATTCACTGTTTCATGTTTTCTCAAGTGACAACTGTTAAACAGAGCAAATGCGTGGGCGCAGTGCTCAAGCAAGGGAATCTGAAGCATTTTGATTTAACATCAGTCCTATTACATACAACTTCTTCGGGAGGAAATTTTGTGCCATCATTTGGTTGACATACTAATGTTATAGGATGCCTTTAATATGCAATATATAATATCCCCAAAATGTTTAGGCTGCCTTCTTTATGAGACATCATCGCCTTATTCTAGTTCCTTTTTGACCCAGCTCCACCGTGGACCGGATCAATGGGCTAATGAATTTGCTGCTGAAAGAGGGACAAATGGAGCTCTAGATGATCAATGGGTCAATGAATTCTCCAAGTTGCATGTTAATGACTGGGCAGATGAATTTGGGAAGCAAGTTGCTGAGGGGACTTTGGGAGACAATACAGCTGATGACTGGGCAAATGCATACAACGAGTGAGTTAATTATGTTGTATGTGAAAGTAAAGACCAAATTCAATCAATTTTAACTTCCTTAGGGTAAAGGTTGATAATTGAAACTAACAACTTGATATCTGTACATGCTAAATATACTTTTCCTTGCACAGTAGTTATTTCTTAGCAGTACATCTCTCAAAATCTTTTGCAGTATTGCCTAAATGCAATGCTTTGTGAAGGGAAAATTTCCTTTTGAAGTTGGATTGAAATGTAAATTTGATGTTTGCCTATTGAGAATATGATACATGTGCTTGTTGAAGATATGCGTTAAAGGGAAAATGGTGTCACTGTCATCAATTGTTCTCTCCTTTGCTTTCTTAAATAATATGGTAATCTCACCATGTGGAGGCACCGTCTTCTGGAGAAGTAAGTGAATTGTTTATCAGATAGTTATGTGTCATACTGATGCTGCTGTACCACTGATAAACTTGGGACAGAGGGAAAAGGCATTATCATAATATATTGACAAATTCCTGTAAAGAAAGTGTTTGGATTCCTGCATATCATGACAGCTTGTGAGCACTCAGAAATGTGTATCTCCTCTCCTAAGTTTTTCTTGTTCAGTTTATCCTTGAAGCAGTTTCAACAAAGACGTTAGTCTGACCACTTTCTTTGGGATTTTGCCTTCGTGTCTGAAATCTGAATGTTGCTTTTGTTTCCAGCAATTCTAGATAATGAGTGTCAAGTCTCTGTGATACTAGCATGGAATTAACCATGTTTATGACTATTAAATGATTTTTTAACATAATTACCTATCTTAGTTCGTCCTTTTCATTTATGTCGTATCTTTCAGGTTCTGGAATGAGCAAAAGCAGCAGTCAGATGGTTCAAGGGGAGTGTATGTTTTCTCAGATATGAATCCTTATGTTGGGCACCCTAATCCCTTAAAAGAAGGCCAAGACCTCTTCCGCAGAGGGCTCCTGAGTGAAGCAATTCTTGCTTTAGAGGCTGAAGTTCTTAAAAATCCCGATAATGCTGAAGGTTGGAGATTACTTGGTATAGCACATGCAGAGAATGATGATGATCAACAGGTTATTCAACTTACTGTATTTTAAAGTCATTAAGTGTGTTCTATGCTTAGGATGCTTCCTCAGGCAAATTAATTGTTGCTGCTTCGAACTCGTCTTTTTCCCGAGTTTGTTGTTCTATTGTAGACTCACAAGAAAGCTGCTATCTGCTTGTCAAACAACTTGTTGATCCCTTGTTCCCATTGGAGATTCTAAATTTTTAAGATGTACCCTCTTTAGTATGTTGTATAAGTGGATTTTTTTCATGACTCTTACTGGTATTTTGAAGCACTTTGGGTTCGGTACATTTTTGTAGTAATCAGTCATACCAACTTAATGACAGAGGGGCAATGAGCTGTTTTAACACAAGTACTTCCAATTGTTTCATTCTACTTAATTCTGCCCTTGTCATCAGTCTTTCAGTGAGTGTATAGCTGAGAATCTTTAGCACGAGGAAATAGAGTTAACTGGCAATAACAGGTGGCCTGGTGTTTTTAAATGAGCTATGCAACATATATTTAGTAGTTCATTAATGCCAATGTGCTTCAGCAGAGATCTTAAGTTGTTCAACTGAACCTCGTGGATTAACTTGAAACAAAATTAATGCAGGCTATTGCAGCAATGATGCGAGCTCAGGAGGCTGATCCAACAAATTTGGAAGTGCTCCTTTCCCTTGGTGTCAGTCACACAAATGGTAGGTGTAAAGTTAACAGCAAAAGTTACTGAACAATCCCATATGCTTTTTAATGCTAATTTTGGCGATGGCAGCATTCATCAGTTAATGAATTACATGATGGGACTCCACTTTCTTCCTTGTACTCAGTAGTGTAGACAGAGTTATTTGCAAGCTCCTTGAACTTATAAATTATTACTCAAATTTGTCTTATTCGATAATTAAGATTGGCTCTATAATTCTCCAGTTCAAGTCAAGTTTGACTTGATCGGCTCCTGTGCTTCTTCGAGTTGTTGAAAATCTATATATGTAGCGTGTTCACATGGTTAAGAAAATTGAAAATTAAACGATGTGGTTCTCAATTTTTTTTCACTGTGATAATTTGAGTGCAAGCTTGAGCACAGAGACTACAAGTTGATTCTAGATATTTGAATCAAGTTGAGTTTTGTGTCAATGGAGTTTTTCACTAGTTGAGGTTTTGTTTGAAAATTTTAATTCAATTGATCTGGAGTTGTCTCAAGTACAAGAAATGGAAGTCCTTTTCCATGTATCTCTCTTTTGGACAAGATCAAGAAGCAATAGAAGCATCGGATTATGAATGGTTCCTAATAATTGTAATTTTCTGTTGCAGAGCTGGAGCAGGCTGCTGCATTGAGATATTTACATGGATGGCTGCGTCATCATCCAAAGTATGGAACGCTGGCATCTTCTGATATGCCTGAGTCTTTGTATCATGCTGATGTAAGTGTCAGTACAAGATTCCTTATGGTTTGCATGCATTTAGACAAAATTTGGTGATCAAAATACGTGGAAAATTAAAAGCTTTCTATTTCACAAGCAGGTTTCTAGATTGTTTAGTGATGCGGCACTAATGTCTCCTGAGGATGCTGATGTGCACATCGTACTCGGTGTACTTTATAACTTGTCGAGAGAATATGATAGAGCTATTGCCTCTTTCCAAACGGCATTGAAACTTAAGCCAAATGACTACTCACTTTGGAACAAACTTGGCGCAACACAAGCCAACAGTGTTCAGAGCTCTGATGCAATCTTGGCTTATCAAAAGGTAAGTTTTATATGACCATATATGGTGTTTGGATAATCACTTTTGGCTTGTGAGTGTGTCAATTGTGAGATGTGGTGAAATGGATCAAGCAAATTAGTAAGACGTGTATTGTTAAAATTTTGTTGTAGTTAATGAATGTGGAGGAAACAATTCTTTCCATGTCTAACAGCTATATAGCTAATCTGTACTGCTACCAAAGAAATATTACAGCCATGTTTCTCTTTTTGACATGGAAAGTCACCTAAGATGGATAATTTTGGGCCATGAAAGCCTGCTGATATCACGGACTAGATATGAGTTGAAGTTGGGTTGAATGGTCCAAACATCGCTGTTTGCACTTGGGTTGTTTGTAGTTGAACTTGTGGTGTGCGCTTAATCTACGTGCACTCTATTTCTTGACTACTACGGTAAATCCATGCAGTTTTTATGCGAACTGCATTTGCACACACCGTTGGCTATCCTAAGTTTGATGTGAATATGGAGTGAGTTCTCAATGTTTTTTTAAGTCATGGTACTTGTCACGGGCCGATCGATCTTGCGTTCCCTGGCCTGTGCGGCCTTAGGATTTCTCCCAAGCGGCCTTAGGAGCTTTGTATTGTATTTACTTATGAATGAGATGAGTACAATGAGGTGGAGGAGACCCCTATATATACAAATACAAGGCAAACTGTATTCGTTGATCTCTCCTCCATCTAACGGTGGAGATTACATCTCCCCAACTACCAACTACCCACATTTATTAAATACGAATACAATTACTGTATCGTCCGCCCCTAGGAGTATTCTAGAAGACTCGAAAAAACTCTAGGACTCAGGGATACGAGCCGAGGGTCGCTTGATCCACGGATGTGTCACGGCCGTCCCTTAGAACCCTCTTGGATCGGCATTCTTTCGGGCCGTAACTCTTTTGAAGACCTTTTGCTTAACCTGTACTTCTTTCTTCTATCTTAACTATGGACTTGTGTTTGTATGTCGCTGTGCGAACATGCACTTGTTCCATGCGCTTGCTTGCTTATGTACATATAGGAATGAAAAGGATAGGTAACTAGGTAACTTGAACTGTTAAGTATCAATGTCAATGTTATAACATCCTGATAAAAGTGGGCTGAAAAAAGACTCGGCAAGGTGCATTTGCTTCTTTGAGAGATCATCTATTGTTCCTCTGAGAGTCGCCAATTTATCTTAGCTTATTTTTTAACTGGGATTGATTCTCTCGCTCTCTCACTTATGTTCTCTGTATTTGCAGGCTCTTGATTTGAAGCCTAATTATGTTCGAGCGTGGGCAAATATGGGGATTAGTTATGCCAACCAGGTAAACTCTCCTGCATCAGTCTTTCTGTCTAGTTATTGGTGAAATTAAACTATTTGATTGCATGTATTGCAAATTTGAGGGTGGAGCGAGGTTGAATTTGGAAACCCTTTTGGTTGTTCAAGCAATGATTTGCTGTTGGACCATGCATATTATTGCACTATGGCTAATTTCTTTGCTCAGAGAAGAACAGCCCCAATGTCTATGATGTCTGGGTAAAATCATGCAAAAACATTGTAATGCCGATGATAGTTTATTGCATATTCCCTATTAGGGCCTGTTGGTTTATGTCTTTTAAATAGCATATGGCAACTTTTTGCTTTCCCATCAAAGTTTAAAATACTATATAGATTTAAAAATTAAGAAAAAATTATATGTGAATGTACTTGCCAACATTTGTATATTGCAAAAGTTTGAGGGCTTTGAGCTTTAGAGAAAGTCAAAGTGCATCCACTGCAAGATCTAGTTGAAGCAATAATAAAAAAGTATAAGTCTATCAAGACAAGTCAATGATTATTTGATTGTCCTCATTGCTAGAACTCATGAGACAAGGATACGTGGGAAGAGATGGACATGCTCTAGAGTGGCAATTCATATCTGGTCATCATATTCATGTTGACTATTTGTGTCGGGTCGTCATATTCATGTCGACTATTTGTGTCATTTCTTGTCATCACAGAGAGAGAGAGAGTGATGAACGTGTCAATTGATGTTAGTTTCAAGTTAAGTCCTGTGTCAGCTTTGAGTTTCCGTTCCTCTCAGTAAATATGCATCGTATTCAACTTGTTTTTCATGTCGTGTCAGGGATTGCTACAAAATACTTTCATGCATTTCTTTTGTTGTGGCATATAGTGACTGTCTACACTGCTCGCAAAGAAACTTTTGGCACTAATGATCCATAAAATGTATGGAAAATTTTTGGCACTGTCTTTCATTTCTTATGTTTTCTCCCCATTTAGGGCATGTATGAAGACTCTATCCGTTACTATGTCCGTGCACTTTCCATGAATCCTAAGGCAGACAATGCATGGCAATACTTAAGAATCTCGTTAAGGTATGACCTTGCCCAATGTAGAAGTTGGCTTCTGATAGCAGTATTCGTGCGGGCGTATATAAAGATCTGCCTTTGTCCATGCTGTCTCCTTTGCAGCTCTGCTTCTAGGCACGATATGCTGAATGCTTGTGATTCGCGCAATTTGGACGTTCTGCAGAAGGAGTTCCCCCTATGATGATTTTATTGGTTCTGGAACTGTGGCTGAGTAATGGTTTGTCACGAGATATGGGTGTTGTGCTTTTTGGGAAACGTGAGTAATGACAGTTCTTCACCAATAGTAGGACACTTCTGTGCCTGGGTTGCGGTTGCTCTACTGGGAGAATGATGAGCTTTTGCTCCTGGCCAAAACCTGAAGAAATGGGAGCTCACTAGATTGGATTCTGCACACAGGGCGAGACTAGCTTCAAGTACCCAAGGCATTCACACCCGCTATTGGTCCTTAGTTGCCCTTCAATGCATTGCATATTAGATGATTGGATCTAGAAAACTAATTTGTACCATGCTCTCCGGGCAATTTGGATGTTTGGATCCGAGATGACTAGATCCTTCTGAGTTGCTCGATTAGTCATTATCGCATAAGAAAGTGTAAACGCCCAAGTAAGGTGGGACTATTTGCAGCATAGAGGAATGTGGACACCGAATATGCATTTGTAATAAGTCAAAAAGGCATTTTTCCGTCGTGTTTATGGCCGGTCGCTGCATTTAGCTGACACTACTGTAGTTGAAAACGGTCCTTTTTTTCCTACTCTGCTCAACTGCCAGACGGCTTAACGGGCTCGGGATAATTCAACTGAAAAACCACTTCCTTAAAAACCCTTCGAAATCACTCGTTACTGTCATCTTTTGTAAGTTTGGAGCACTTCATAGACGCTTGTGCGCGCTGATAATAGAAAATTCCCTGCTTACTTGCAGTGAGTTGATCGGAATACTGCGCCTTGGAAGGTTCATGATCGTGATGAAAGGATTTGTAGCTAGCGAGGATAATGTCGAGCTGGGAACACACCCTCTCTCTCTATGTTTGTGAATGAAATGATATCTTCATGTGGGGTTAGGTTCATGTTATCTGAGCGAAGGAATGGTACGATCCAACATAATAAATGCAAACCTGCCTCCTCTCCCTCCTTTTTCTTTTCTTTTCTTTTCTTTTCTTTTCACTTGACTTCTAGCGCACGGTCCCGTCCACACAAAAGCGAGCTCAGCATGTCCCACGACATCCTATTCCCCCTATTGCCTACGATCCCTACGACGAAATGGCATGGCTGACCGTCTGATTTGCGTGTTCTCTCTCCTTTAATTCCATAACCGGTTAACTTATGTCCCCATAAAACGTGAGGTCAAGAGGTCGAAATCGCTGTACTTGGAGGAGCAGCTTGTGTACCTAGCTTCATATCGGTGTATTCTCGACTTTGAGAATCTTGATGGGCCTATCGTAATATGTTCACTGACATCGGACAGTGTTAAATAGTCATGCTTAAAATTCATTTATTTGAAGGAAAACTGTTTTTTAAAAATTATTTTCCAATTTTTCGATGTTTGAATAATGAAAAATTAATCGATTTAAAAACGTTTTTTTATGGATTAAAAACAATAATTCTAGATTGGGTGGAAACAACTTTCACTTCTTATAAAAAGGAAATCATTATCCCTCAACTACTAAACGAATGAAAATTAATTTTGAAAATGATTTTTATGAAAATATTTTCATTTTTCATAAAATTTTCAATGAAAAAAATGGATATTTAGATCGAATATTTTGCGTGAATGAGAAATTGTTATGAATAAGGATAATATTATCAGGCTCGCCGATCAACTATTCATGTTCTTTTTGTTTACCCAAATAATATGTGTTCCGAACAAATGATAATAATAATAATAAATAGTATATGTGATGTACATTCACATGTTAGTCGATAATAGTGTCTGTAAATGAGAATCCTGCTTCCAGACAGTACCCCCCCATTATTTATTGCAGCAAATCTCGACTGTCGCTCTCCACCTGATCCTCGTCCCCTCCACAGCACCCTTGGGTCCAAACCCCTTCACTTCTCTCTCACTTCTCTCTCCCCCACCCATCCACCCACCCACACACGCGGTGAACAAAGAATCAGGGAAGCACCAGGAAACCCTTGATGCCACACAGCTTGGAATGATGGGTTAAGGATCCTACTCACCCAAAAGAATCTATTGAGATCATCTTGCTTTTAAAACAAAATAAAATTCTCTTGTTAATCAAGATCAATCGCAATGATTGGATATAGCGGGTTCATTGGAAATTCATATTTGCATGTGTCCATGTCCTAGGTGAATATTTGGGACATGCGGCTATTCGGGACGAGACATGCATTCCACGTGCAAGTTAGGAGCATCATCCAATCCTTCGGCTGCTAATCAGAATGATCCATTCGCTCTAAAACAAGCAGAAGGACTCATTCCAGAATCTGCCCATCATCATTCTAGCGTGGATAGTTTGGTCATCAAATGTTGATACTTTGGAAACTCCAAGAAACAGTGCTTACTGCACGGTGGCCTTCAAAGAGAGGCCTAGCAAACAGTGGGGTGTGCTGGGTAGGCTGATACTTCACCCAGATGACTTTTGCCATTGACCAGAAATATGCATCAAGCAGAGATGCTCTTGCTGAGGGACTGGGGTTTGATATTTTTGGATATTGATTTCTGGGTTTTTTTGGTTAGGCAGAGATTTCATTTCATTGCTGAAATGTCTCATTGATTGGGTGACGTTACAGTAGCCTCCATCTGCAGTAAGGGTTAACCATCTTTATTTGCTCGTAATCCATCCATCAATCAGTCAATCAATCAATCTTGGCTACTTTTCTCCAAGTGATATGTGCCCATCCAATATTTTATATTTAACCCTTTTTCCTTAATTTCTTTCTCCTTCAACTAACCAAATTAAACTTCTGACCAAATTAAAGTGTGATTAGTCGTGCATCGCATCCTGGAATAGTGCTTGGCAATTAGATACTGTTGATGGGGAAAAAAAAAATAAAACCAACATGCATGTCAGCTGGGGAGTGAAAAGATTTTGAACATCTCTCTGCTATCTTATCAGTATTGACTAGTGGGTTGACTTATGGTGATAATTGATTGATGCTTCTCTCTCTCTGTGCAAGTGGACCTGTGGAAGCTAAAAGCTTTTTCGGAACTGCACGGATTGATTAGTTTCTAATGGTGCTAATTTTGACAATTCTCCCTATAAGGAGGACCCAAGCGTGTGACGTCAGCAATACATGCGCGTCCCTGGAGACATCAAGAGCATTATTGAAGGAGCTGGTCACGACTTGCTGTGTGTGACATCACACGGGACATCTGAACAGCAGGAATGCCTGACCATTCAAATATCCTTGATTATTATAGTTTCTTCACGAATGCAATTCTAAATCCAAGCGTTAATGCATAACGTGGTATGAGTTTTCTGTAATTGTTTTTGTTTATTGGAGGGAATAGGCATTTGAAAACTCTAGATATAGATTTAGATCGTTTCTTGATTTTGCTTGTTGATTTTCTTTCTTCCTTTTTGGGGCCATTCGAGGATTGCATTGATTGCTTGTTCTAGCTTTGCAGTTTAAATGGAGAGATAATGAAAGAAAATGCTATATTTTCCTCCATCATTGTTAGTGGATATCTTATTTTGATCATATTTCTAATTGATGGGATTATCGACATTGCTACATGCAGATATAACTAAATAGCATTATAAATGATAGATATGTATGTTATATATTAATCATAAGAGTAATCTCCAATCAAGAATGGAGAAAAATATGACCTTATGAAAATCTACTTGGTAAGGTGTAGCCCACCGTCACCACACCACCATATGTATGATTGCTTTCGTCTGTCAATAAATATTAGTCCATTCAGGAGCACATCTCATCTTGAGTGTATGTCTAAAGTGGAGCTGCCCTTCAATGCTCATGGGCACACGACAGAGAAAGGAAGAATAATTTAGATAGGGAGAACGCCCATAGTAACAAATCTCAAGATAGAGCAATACACAATCAGGGCATATATTATATGAAGAGGGTGCCCACAAAACATCCACAATTAGTATATGTTAATACACATAAGAGGAATATCCCAAGGTTTGCTTTTCTGAAGCAACACTGAATGATTGAGGAAGCCCCAAAGAAAAGTTTAATCGCTTGCAGCGGATCAAAACACTTGACAGATACCCCAGTTTGTGTCCCCATGCTCACCACTGAAATATTTATATTGACTTGCCGACTTGGGGGGACAAAAGGTGCGCCAATTACTCATCAGTGCCCGCAAAAATTCAAATCTAAGCTGGTGGGGTTCTTCTCAAGAGGACACAGAGGTCAAAAAGGTCAACACCTTGAGTCAGCTAGGGATGGTTGCTGCGTTCATTTTTAAGTCAATGGGTGCACCAGATTCGGATGGATTTCGTCTTTAAAGAAATGACCCTTGGAATCTTTTCCTTTTGGCAAATGATGTAGAGATCAAAGGCACGTGTCCACATTTCGATGCTGATCGAATAATCGCAAATATACACATACCTGCTGATCTCGAGACTGTGTTTGGATACAAGAAAAATCCTGCCTATCTATGTACCGTATGAAAATTTGAGAATGTATATTGTGCGAATCTAGTTCGTCTCATTGTTGGCGCCCAAAAGAGAGAAGCCGATTTCCTCATTAACATAGACGATAGACAGTTAGTCACCGTAGTGAAAAACGTGGTGGGGGTCAATCTGAATTTTGAAAAATTAATGAACTCTGATATTTATATGCCAAACCGATCTCATTTATAACAGCGAAGATGCAAAAGCTAGCTACCTACTCTAGATCTACTGGAAGTAAGGAGTGTCTCGCCATGCGACAGAAGATGCAAGTGTTTTTCATTTTATTTTTTCTTTGCCTTCCCTTTTCACGTACAAACCATCTTATCAATGTCAGGGAGTGAACAGAAGGTTTTGAGAAGTGTTTTCAACATCTAATTCATACACGCAAACCCTCATTTCGTTTTCACCGCTCCCTTTGTAGCAAGGATCAGAGCTCCACTTCTCTCTTTCAATAAAGTTCCGATCTCCGAGCGGGTCAAGGGGATGTTCCCTGGTTTCTTTCCTGTGTGGGTGCATGTTTCTGATGCTGTTCATTTTCTGGTTATGTTGAAACTTGGGAAGTAGGAGTAAGCCCACAATTATTAGAAAATAGGAGGAATCAAGCTATTAACATATGAAAGGGTAGATTCCTTTCTTTCAATGATCAACTAAGATGAGTAAGTCACCAACCCCTCTTAGGCATTGACAGTGGCACACATTAAGAGTCTATTTGTTTAGACATAAGAATAAGCCAAACAGAAAATGTTTTTGTTACCCCAAAAGTCTAAAATATATTTCGGATTTCAAAAAATTACGAAAAAAATTATATAGGGATCTAACATATCAATGTGTGAGCATTGTCAAAGTTTTGGGAGTTCTGGATATTTTCTTTCTTTGCAAATTTTATGAATGAACGAAATGCTTGATGCTTATGAACTCAAAAGAGAACCCATGTAAACCTTGATATGGAAATAAAATGATCCGAATATAATGCTAGATAGTTTAAGACTGGCATTTACAAAATTGACATTTATGTGTCGAATATCTTGCATCAACTAATATTTTTATATTGTAGATTGGTCTAATATACATAGCACTTCTTGAAATAATTATACCGTTTAGACTGATTTTATCATTAACACCGAAAAAAGCAGGTTTTGAGTTGTGACTTGTCTGTTATGATCATAGTATGTTGTCTTTTAATCCGACGATGATGGTACCTACAGCCAAAAGGAGCTGATCACAACAAGAATGGTCTCGCTACTTAGCTACTCAAACTCGTTTAGGTCAAGGTCAAGGACTCTGAGTTAATCCTTATTGAGTTTGACTCTGTAGCTCAGATATCATGCCTCGAATGGAGTTCAAGTTTCTATTACTACTCATCTTGCGCAAACTTTTTTTTTGCTAATTTGCACTTCTTTGTACTAAAGAAGTACTCAAGTTATTTTTAATTAGATCGCCATTTGAACAACTACACGAACTCAAATCCAAGTTCAAGTAAAGGTTATATAACAATTTTGGGTGGTTCAAAAAAACTCGAGTTGGTTCAAGTTCGAACATGTCAATCACTACAGGCAATCAATGCTGCAACGATGAAAAATTTAAGATCGACCGAATTAGATTTCCTCTGGAAGTCTACAAATCAAGCAAGTTTGAGCCTTAGCGAATGATGCACAATATAATCAATCCATATGGAATCGACCCATCTCTGTCATACCCTAAATGTACCTAATTATAATGAATTCAGAGAGAGAGAGAGAGAGAGAGAGAGGGGGATGGGGGTGGGGGGGGGAATATATTTAGAAAAGGATGTTGAAGAGTGGGATTTGCTCTAAAGCCATAAGCAAGAGACAAAGCCTAGGAATCAATAAATAAATAATGAAGTGGAGGTGGTCCTAGAAAAACCGCAGGACCCGAGAGATACCAAAGCACAAGTGTGCTTCAAAAAGGTTGCAGGGTCCTAGGGGAGGCAAAGGGTGGGCAGTGGTAGCCTCTATTTTGACAACTTTCATGGTTTTGTTGAGGGGGACACAGGGCATAAATTAGGGATTGTTTGGTTCCTAATAATAATTTGAATAGTATATTACCATGCCCCCTTCAATCTCAATAAGACAAGTGCAAACATAACAGTTGATATCACACGGTTGTTTGGTCTTCCCTCAGAAGAAGAACCCTCATGCAAACTCAGTCATCACTCTCGCCACTCTTTCTCAGAAGGCCAGAACCCCATGCGATGCTAGATATATTAACATAAATCTGAAAATTTAATATGCTAACCAATTTGGCAAGCTGTAGGAGGGGTCTATAAATAAACGGGTCATATTTCATGCTTTGTAAAAGTCTATCATAATTATTGCGTATGCTATGTTTTAAAATCAAACTCAACATTTCTAATCGTACTCAAATTGATATATTTATAAGAGAGAGACTTAAGAGAGATGGGCAGCGAAAGAAAGAGACCAAAGAATTTCAGCTGACAAGAATGGCACATTTTCATGAAAAGGAAGGTAGTCACCGTCATCACATCGATTGTGATTTAATTAATTGAAAGAGAGATCTGGAGATAAGACTTTTGATTAATATTAAACAGAGCACATCATCATCATCATCATCATCATCATCATCTAAAGAAAAGGAGGCATCATTCAGCATTAAGAAATTTCGATGGAAGGGAAAAAAGGTCACTCCATAGCATACCGACGACAACAGTGCAAAGAAAAAGCACAAACACAAAAACCGTCTAGAAGATTAATGGTGCTTCAACCATTCAAAATCGGCTACTTCCATTTAATCGCATAAAATAAAAATATGCTCCACAACAGTGGCCACCAAAGTGGGGTTCGTACATTACACTCCTAATTTAACAATTGATAGAACAAAACAAAACAAAACAAAGAAAAAAATGTCAGAGAGAGAGAGAGAGAGAGAGCGAGAGAGAGAGAGAGGATTAGTGGCCAAATATAATAGGTGAACAAGTATATTAGTACACTAAAACTATAAAAATCACATATAAGAATGAGTTTTTCAGTTCTTCAAGATAAAAAAAAGGGAAAGAACCGGCTGATCAATCGAAGCTTGCGCATGGCGATGCAGCGAGGACGTTCACGTTGAGCTAGCTGGTCGATCTGATGACTTCGTGTCGCGATCCTCGCTTCTTCTTCTCACAGAAACTTCTCATGCAACTAACAACCCCAACCATGCATGCAAAATCTTGCTTTAGGTCAGGTTTCGCGTATGGTAGATCAAATTGAGACTAAGCTGAAGTTAGCTTCTACTGTTCTTTTTCCTAGTTCTAAAGAGGTTCTTCATTCATGCAGGTACAACCTTTCCAGATCAGCAAAAGCCCTCATCCTTTTCTTTTGCTTCTCTGGGCTCTCTATTTTCTGGGGTTGAGCTAGCTTGAGCCTAAAGCCTCTCTAAAACTGTAATATACAAGACAAAAGGAAAGAGAGCAAAGGGGGGTTATAATTATATGAAGGGTTTTATGAGTAATTGATATGTGTTCTGAATTGGCGAGTGAGTGATAATCAGCGCCAAGAAGAGACTGTGAAGAGGGCTCTACTTTGCCACCCAAGAAATGCAGAACTGTTCTTGATCTGCAGCTGATAACCCTCGGATGGGTAATGGAGCCTCAAGAGCAGCTTGGCCTGAGACAGAGCGAAGGGGCTCAAGGGCACGTTCACAAAGCCGGAGCTCCGGAGCAGGACCTCCCAGGACTCAAACCTCTCGTGCCTCTCCCGCCTCCCCTCGCCTTCCTCTCCGATGATGTCCGCTATCTCGCGCCCAAACCACGCCTGCTCCAGCGCCAGCCGCTCCCGGCTGCTCGGCGGCAGCGTCGCTTCAAGCGAATCGAACACCGCTGTGTAGTGGTCGAGCGCCTCCACAAACCGTTGCAGGAACATCGGGTGGTTGTGGCTCGCCTCCCGCTCCGCCACCGTCACCACCCTCGGCCTCAGAGCCTTGATCTTCCTAAGGAAGATGGATAGTTCGCGCGCGTCGTCCTTCAGGAGTCGGTGCAGGCACAAGACGCAGTTCACGGCAAGGGCCTCGTCAGGGAGGGTCGAGATCTCCGATGGGAACGCCGCGTGGAGGGCGACCGAAAGGGCGTCGTGTGGGAGCAGAAGGGGGCAGAATTGGAACTCAAGCCCCAGGGACTGGGCGAACGTGGAGAGCCGGTCGCCCGTGCGATGAAGGGCCTCCAGGTCGTGGCCCGCCCCGGTGATTCGTAGCGTCGGAGGGAGAAGTAGAGCATTTTTGTCGTTAGTGCTTGATCGCTCCACAATGGCCTGCATCAATGGAGGCCATTGGACTCCATGCATGATGTCCAAGTCCACTATGTGGACGGCTCGCTGTCCATCGATGGCCTCCAAGATTGCTTGGTTCGCCGTCAGGTGGCTGAACCGGATGAAGGGCGTGACCTGGTTTAGGGTTAGGTAGCACGATTGCAGAGCGCTCGGGTCCGATCCCTGGCCGGGCCTAACGGCGGAATCCACACCGAATCCAAAGACAGTACTGCTGTTGCTCCTGTGAGGGAAAAGGAGGGAACTGCGGTTGGGAGGCGCGGCGGCGGCCACAGCGGAGCGGTGGAGGCGGATGGAGAGGGCGCGGGAGAACTGGTGGACGAGCCGCTCGGTGGAGTCGCCGTAGGGGGAGGAGTTGGCGGAGAGGATGGAGATGAGGCGGTGTGCTGGGGCGAAGTTGGAGAGGGAGAGGAGCTCCGCGCAGGTGACGAGCAATTGGCGGGTGTTAATGACGGAGGGCGACGCCGCCGCCGACGACAGCGTGGACGGCGGCGTAGGGAATGAAGATGGAGAGGGGAGAGCCGGTGGAGCGTGGTGGTGGGGAATGAGGTGGTGGTAGTGAAACTGGCGATGCTGCAGATCTGAAGGTGAGTCTGAGTGATGGTGATGATGATGGTGGTGGTCTTGTTCCTCTTCTTCATGGGAATTATTAGAGCTGAAAGAACCCAACATAATTCCTAGGCTACATATGCTAGTTAGCTACTAGCACCACTCACGGATTTATAGATGCGTCTGGAGTTAGGGTTTTAGCTAGAGAGAGAGGGGGTAAAAATGAGGAGAATTGGGTTTCTCTTTCTTGGCAATTTCTCTCAGGTGATTTTTTTTTTCCTTTGGCTTGAAGAAATACATGGAGCTGATGGAGGGAGGGGTTGGGGTGGTGACAGGACATGTGATGAACTCGCCACACACCAAGGGCATCAGAAGCAGAGAGAGAGAGAGAGAGAGAGAGAGAGAGAGAGAGAGAACTTAGAAGTAGTCAGTAATGGCAGCACTCTGGATGCTCCTCTTCTCTCCCAACACCAGCAAACAGCAACAAAAGAAGCTTGTTCCTATTTAAATATACTTTTCCCTTTCACATTATACGCTTTAATTATATGCTGATCTGAGACAAGCAATTAATGCAAGCCAGTGTGCTCGCTCAAAAGGCTTATGTGGACTAACCTAAGTGAATCGACTGTTTTCTTTTCTTAAAAGTGTTGGCAGTAAAATAAAGACCGGATCCGAATATTAAATGTTCGTACTTTTTCTTCTTTGTGCCAACATTCACACTCACTAAGAGGATTTGTGGCGGGATTCATCCCACGACGGTTATAAAAGGGACAAGTGATTAATTTATATATATGAAGAAAAATTTCACCGTTTGAGCTAGCTTTTGGGGGTTAAAGAAGTCGAAAATCTAACTTTACAAAGTAATTTTTGTTCATCAAACATATTTATGTTTTCAATGTCATTTGATAGTGAATTGGGTTATATGAATAATAGACATGGTATGTAGCAATTCATATATCTGTTGCACCTCATGACTTCCTTTTTGTCGAAATAACATTTCATTCAATTCCACATAAATACAAGAGAGAAACATCGTCGTCTAACTATAAATTAAGACAAATCTCAAACAACTTCAAAATAAAACAAGTTCCGGAATGGCAAGATGAATCATTAGAACAATGTTTGGAGTCATCCGCTCAAAGAGCAAATTTATAACTTCTTCAAAACAAAATTAGTAGCCGATCATGGAATCCATCTTTACAAATGAGTATACACCAAAATTTCCATCTAATCATATTATTTTGCCACTGGCCTCTTTTTCAAATTATCAAATTTTTATTGCAAGTCCAAATAAGTAGTATCATAGTGGATAATTAATTGATTGAGTTTTCAGCTTTTATCAATGTTTAGAATAGATCTCAAGGAAGAAAATTTTGTAGATCTTTTAGATTTTGTGTGTTTGTAATCATGGAGATATCCCGATAGAAAAATGACTCTTGATGAATTAGAATATCATATGTCATGTGCTCACGGAGATATTTCTAGGGGGATATGTTGGTGCAATTAAATGCCTATTATGCCTTAGACGGAGTTGGAGGCTCATAGAAAGAGTAATTCAAGTATACATGTGAGGATGCCACGCATGAATAGAGTCAACATGGGATAATTTATGTAGTGTGAAACATATAATATACGCTATTGAGTACTCATAAAGTAATGGCTAGTTAAGTTGGCAAGCCAAATGCTTTCTTAATGTCTTGAGAATTAGGCTCTCTCTTTAATCTCCACTTCCGGATACTTCTTCGCATCATGGTCATGCTGTATTCTGATTTACCTTTTGGGCATCAAATTAATTCAATTTCCTTAGCTAGTCAACGGCAAGTCATTACGCAGTCTTAGCAAGGTCTCAAGAGATGACAAGTCCATGTTCATTCAAGTACCATTAAAGAGATTAATTTCACCAATTATTACCAAACAACGAATTGCGATGACATGGGCAAAGATTAATTTAAGTACCAAATGCAATAAAGTTTCAATCATGCACTTTAATTGAAACCCAACCAATCATCTAGCAGCAAAGCGTTGACATGGCAGGCATAGGGTTTTGCGACCCTCTGTCCCCACTAGTAGAGGGTCTTCAACCGCCTATCATTGCTAACGGCAGCAATCAGCCTCTTTGCCCTGTGATAGGGGAAGAGGGTTTGCCAAACCTCTGCTATCATCTTATTCTCATGCACGCAGTAGAAACCCTAAGTAATAATTGCAAAACATATATATATAATTGAATCTATGAGGTTTCCGCTCGCGCTTTCAACACCTTTAATGTCACTAATGAGCCAAAAACACCTTTTGATCATACCATGAATAAATTAGCATCTCCTAGTGGGAAAAAAGTTGGTAATTTATTTGTCAGACTATAACAACAGAGTAAATAGAAAGCTTTGATGCTTGCTTGCCACGTGGCAAGTTGATTGAGGGCCAAGTACCACCTCTACTCAATTAAAAATTTCCAAAATAAAATCATAAGAGGTCCCTAAATTTCAAGAGTTAATTGTAATTGATAATTCTATCCGAAAATTAATCCAAACCAATAAAATATGAAGATCCATGAAGCCTAGCCAATAATCCCAAAGGAAAAATGCATGTTGATTCCTCAATTGAGGTTACTATTTAAATAAATGTGAAATAAAAAAAAGATGCATGACAAATAAATCTTTCTTAAATGATATAACCAAAATTAATGTTAACTAGATTTGACACTACACGCTCGATTTGCAATAGTACTGCTCCCCCCCCCCCCCCCCCAAAAAAAAAGAACACATAATAAATAGCCCCAATTGAGAAAATAACCATTAATAGGAATACCAAATATTAAAAAGTGATGGGGTAGTTAATATTAGAAAACAAAAGTACAATCAAGCAATTGACGAATCAAGTTAAAAGAATTACTTAAACATGCCAAACTATTTCCATAGCACTGCATTACATTGCCCTTTGATAAATGGATGATTCATGCAATACATTTATTCGAGAGTCCATTTTCTTACGAAACTTTCAAACTATATTAAACAGTAAATTGCGTCCATGTGTGCCATGTGTAACTAAGTAGTAGAATACAAGGAAAAAGAAGAGAGAGTTCGAAGGGATTCTCTAGAGTTGTTTCGATTTTTTCCATAGAGAAGCATATTTGTTAGCCTAATACATAGAAGCCTCCCTTCGTAAATTTAGTAGTACCTCTACCTAGTCTTGGTAGCCTTTCCAGCTTACCTATACTAGGGCCCCTACCCATTATCAACACACTCATCTGCCACTCTCTTTCCAGCTTGATCGTCAATAACGGCTAGTGAGTGCTTAAAGCATTACAAGTTTTTATCCTTTTTACAGTCTGAAGACCCAACCACGGACAACACAATTGGTGTGAGTTATCTCTTTCATCGTAGAGATCAATGGTTCGAACTCTCTTGTTGCTAAAATGTTTGAAGTGGGGGGTCCTAGTGTTGGGGTCCTAGCCTAGCCTCCCTCAAGGTTTACGTTTAAATACCGGCTTGCGGCGAGGCCTAATGGTGCCACTGGATACTGGAGGGTCGTGTGATCCCCGAAGAGTGATCTCCGATGGTTCCTCGGTCAACCAAAAAGAAAAAAAAAGCCTTCGGGAAAGAGCCGTTGTTCATTATGGGATTCTAGCTTTTTGAAATGGTTCAATGCTCAAACTATCGCTCGACCGTGCCCTGTATTTTTTTTTCCTTGCTCTCCCGTTCATTTTGAGCAACGTGGCATGCTCTTGGACGAGCTTTATCCGACGATTTGTTTTCAATATTTAATTTAGCAAATCTCTGGCTCTTGTACACATATATATATTCGATTTCAATTCTTGTGTGTGTATAGATATATTGATTCTCTTTTGCAATATCTATATATAATTATGTGAAAAAGTTATAATCCATGATAAAATATTCCAAGATCGCACATTATGACAAAAAGATGCTTTTAAATAATTGTATACTTCTTCTTGAAGTTTCTATGTAAAAATGAGGCTGAAAAGAGGAAACTAAATGTTAGCGAGGCTTTCATACATCTAAGTTGTAAAAAGAAGAAAATTAAAGAGAGACATCAAATCTTCAAAATGTTTTTTTTTTTTTTTTTGGTAAAGAAATCTTCAAAATGTTTTTTTTTTTTTTTTTTTTTTTTTTTTTTTGGTAAAGAAGCGGAGGACCCAAAATGTTATATTGTGCATATTTCAATAATCCAACCAGGCCCGCGTGCGGTGGTTCAAAATGTTATATTGTGCATATTTCAATAAATCTATTTTTACATCTCTATTCTTATCCATATATTGTTTATGTAAATATGGATTTTTATGCTAAAACATCTATAAAAATAAGGCTGAAAGTTATATTCCAAGATTGTGAATATTTTATAATAGAAATTATTAATAATAAATTACTCATTAGCACAAATAGTTTATTGAAGAAAACAATCACCTTTAAAGGTCTCCATGACATGATAGTGCATAATGCGTCACATATAACAAGACACCTATATTTGATAAATAAATGGCATTAGAGGATCAATAAAAATAATCATCTCTAAAGAATTATAACTCATCTATTGCAAATAAAGGAGTATTGCAAAGCTAATAAAATAATTATAATAAATAAATAAAAGACCCCATCGCTACAAACAAATTTTAGCATACTTTTAAAAGGTCGTATTACATGATTGTGCGTATTTATGAATAAATATGACTAAAAGCATAATTAGTGGTAATCCATATCATTAAATGCATAATTAGAGTTGGCTCTTATTACTTTGCAATTTGGTTATTCGTTAAATAGTTGATAATATATAAATATGCTATATAGAAGGTGTTTTCAAAATAAATGATATCATAAAAGGAGCTATATGTAACACGATAGCTCGTATTTGACGATTTAATGATATTATAGAAGAAAACATATACTTTTATTTCCCATATTTATACATAGATATTATTAAATGCATAATTATATATAGCTCTAATGAGATTTTTTTTAATACATATAGTGACAAATTAATTGTCACAAAAATTATTAACAAAATTAAGGGCTTGTTTGTTTCATGAAAAATTTCCTATTGTTGAAAAAAGCTTTCAGGAAATTCAATTTTAGAAAAATCGAACCATTCTTTTTGTATGTAACTTGTTGAAAACAAGTTGAGAAATCAGTCTTCTTGTTTGTTATGCAATTCATCAAAGTAACAAGAGTTTACAAAAAAATTAGGAAAGATATTACGAAATTGTATTGTAAAAAAAACTGTATATCACCGTTCGTTTTTGGAATGTAGAACTAGACAAGATTTGTTAAAAAAAATGATGAGATTTATCGGGAAAAAAATGATGAAAACATAGAGAGACAAGAAGATAGGAAATAGGCACGGAGAGACATATTCCTTTTCCACTTGAACGCGCAAATAAAAGGAACCATGCCACTAGGGAAGTTGTTATCTCCAATTTAAGTTTTTTGTTGTTAGTCCATAGAAGACATTTCTCATTGATTAATTACTTTTCCGCCTTTCAAATGCTGGAAAGTTCATAAATAATTTCCGAGAAATGGGTCTTCATCAAACAAATCGATCCTAATGACTAAAATTATCTATCAAAGATAATTCCTATTATTTTATGGTTGATGAAGATAATTCCTATTACTTTAAAATAGGCGAGGACAAATACAAAAACCAACACAAACACAAGGCAATTCCTATTACTTTATATATATAGATACCTAGCATAAACAAGAAATTAAAATTAACAAACCGCGGATTTTGCGTCCCCGCATCTTTTTGCATAAAATAGTACCCAAGTCACGCGTGTGTCGTCCTAATGAGAGAGAAGTTGGAAAAAAGAGGGAAGCTTAAGCAAAAATTGAATTTTGCAGCATCCAATCGGGAGGCGACAATCTCATCTTGGTCTGTGGAGGGAGATGCAGGAATGGTGCATGGGAACCTCGGTGCGACAAATAATACCGAAGATAATATTCTCTTGTCTCAGAAACCACTCTTGGGATTTGAGTATTCTAATGCAACTTGTGGCCCCCTTTAATTAACCATTTATTCATTTATTTAATCCCCCCCCCCCAACCTTTTTTTTTTTGGGGATTTCCCCAAATTAATAAAAGCCAAAAAGGGGAAGATGCTTATCAGTCATTACAAACAGATCATGGCACGAGAATCTTCATAGGCTATCAAGGGGGTGTGCCCTAGATTAAGGTATATTTATAAGGTATTATATGCTTAGATGCTTTCGACCGCCACTAGCTGTGGCCGATTGGGAATGAAACTAATTGATTCGACTCTTTTATTCTATTTATCTCATATTCTAATTACTTTCTGAGAGTATGAAAATAAAAATTCGGAGCATAAAGGAGCATAGTATACGTGTTCGAAACAAACAAGAGAATGTTCCAATTAACAAACTTTGTTGAGGAACATGTTTCACGCTGAGTTTGTTTGTTTGTTGATACGTGATGAGGCTCTTAGAGAAAATTCGTGCATAAGTATCTAAGGGTAAGCTTATTGCGCTTTGTTTACACACCATTAGGGGTTTTAAATAGGAATAAATTGTTCATAAAATTCTAAACCTCTCATATAATGACTAATTCAGTTCTAAATATTTTTAATTACATCAATTTAATCCTAAAATTTTTGATGATTTGCCAATGTAGTTCTTTGCGATTCCTAACCAAAATTACCGGAAATGACTAAATGGTAAATTGTTAAAATTTTTATGACCAAATTGACAAATTGTTAAAAGGTTTAGGATTAAATTAGCACAAGCGAAAAGTTTGTGACTAAATTGGCCGTTGTACAATAAGTTTAGAACTAAATTTGTATAATGAAAAAGTTTATGACTGAATTGGTTGCTGTACAATAGGTTCTGGACTTTTTAGACAATTATCCCAGTTTTAAATGTATAATAATATAGATGATGAAGTGCTCTCTTATTTAATAGCATGATTTTCCTTCTCTTTTATCTAACAGATGTAACTATATACTTTTTCATTCTTACAGGCATAAGATTATCTTAAATTCATACATATGTATACATGTACATTATTGTGC
Source organism: Eucalyptus decipiens (assembly GCA_014182575.1). Lineage (NCBI taxonomy): Eukaryota > Viridiplantae > Streptophyta > Magnoliopsida > Myrtales > Myrtaceae > Eucalyptus > Eucalyptus decipiens. The sequence goes on along the minus strand of CM024614.1, from coordinate 23,650,597 downwards.
ATGCATAGCCCTAACCTGCTTATGTACGTCGTGAATATAATATTTACTACTATTGTAATGCATGTCGGCACGCTCTGCAAAGAAACGTGGGTAACAAGTCATCTGGACCAAACTGGAGTTGAGCAAAGGCGTGTAAATATATATATTTTCTAGGCTTGCACTTACAATGGGGGAAAAAGTAAGAGAAATCCCACGTAGACGAATATCGTTAATTGCTCTAATAATGTAAAATAAAGAAAAAATGCTAGATGTACTACAAGAATCTTACTCAAATTGTGTTTATTAAATTATGTGGGCGAGTCTCAATTGGATATTGAAATAAGGAGATGCATTGATTCATCAATTTTTTCGAATACCCAATAAAAAAAATTGCAACGTCGATTTCAACAAGTTTTAGATAAGTTTTCTTAGTACATTGCATCATTGCCCAAAAAGATTATCGAAATTGTACTTGTTTTCATAAGTTAAAAGCTCAACTTCTTCTCTAATACAAATTTACATCGTTTGAATAAATTTATTTTCTATAACTCAAGAGCATGAGTGCAAGGATTCGGTTATTTGAAGGCTAATGAAACACTTTGCAAATCTCATAAACTAGTTATTTCTAGACTCTTGGGCAACGCATTTGGCAGAATTCGAACATGCGACCTTTAGTTTTCAAGCAGGAAATTTGCCGACGTCCCTAAATCAATTATGCCAACTTTGAAGAGTTCACTTGAATGAAAAATCACATCACTTCATAATCTCTCTATTTGACAGCTTAAAAATTTTTAGTTAAATTTTCTTTTCTTACATGAGCGCCTCGTCCTTCATGCCCTTTTTACAATTCGTTGCGCATGCAATCCCTCTTCATCTAATTTCTCATTCTTTCACTAAAAATGCAAGATAATTGCCTCATTGTTCTATGAATTTCTTCAAAATTGCACTTCATATGCAAGGCGATTTTACCACAATATAAATTTCAATATATTTTTTGTATTGTGATTAATTCTATAGAACTATGTTCATAGAATGACATTATACATGTAATATGCTGCAAGAATAACAAAATAGGTTTCCATGAAAGGGGGGAAATCAATGGAGTAAAATAGGCAAAGGGAAAGAAGAACGTGCCAATTCTTGCTGAGTACTGACACTTGTTTTGGCTGGTTTGTCTCTTAGTTCGTGGCCTTTCATTTCAAGTGGATGGGATTGAAAGATGGATGGGAACGATGACTTCCACCCCCACGTGGAGTAGGAATCACTCCCTCCCTTGTCACAAAAATTATGTCTATATGTAAATTCACATTACAATTGCACATTCAAGCGATATTTCTCTGGTGAGCTGATCCTTTCGGCTCGATATTATAAAATGGGCACGACTTCTATCTTTTATGAGCCAGTTATTATGAACTCACCATGAGCAATGAATTTAAGAGAAATATGCCAGCATTAGGAAGTCATTAATTGAATAGAGACCACATGTACGTAAAGCACATTATAATCACGTATTTAAAATATGTTGGGTTATACTTAACAACAATATTCAAGGAAAAAAAAATTGCTGAAAAAAAAATGATCATTTGGTTTGTTCTTCCAATCATTTTCTCAACCGCAAGTCAAAGCTCAAAAGAACCCATCTGGTTATTCCCATTTCCATTTGTTCATGCAATGGTTCCCATAAGATGAAGTTATTATTATTATTTGTTCTCGCTAGAATAAGATGGAGTTAGTGATGCCGAATAGGAAAATTTCCCTACCATGACAAATTTGTATCGGTGTCATAAGCTTGGCGAGACAGGCATTGAGTCTTGTCTATGAATTCATGAAGATAAGTTAATTTTAGTTTTTAGGGATGTGGTGGCTAGAGGTACTGGAATATGTAATTGTTGGATCGGATCAACGGGGTCTTCAGAAGCTTTAACACGTTTCAATCACTTTGTCTCTTTTTCATTTGACTCTATGGTTTTTAGAACTTGCATTGCAATAAGGTTCTGGAGATGGGGGGAGTTGATGTGACATGTAGGCAAAGAACATGTCTAAATATGAATACTTATGTCCAAAATCCTTGCATTAAGTAGAAGCCAAGAGAGTGATGCGAATCGTGTCGCGAAATGTTTTTCTTGTCCTCTAATGATGAACGTTCCTTCTTCGAAAGAGAGGAGAGATCATTAGCTCGAATATTGAATGGACTTAATATAATTAAAAATAATAATAATTGAAGTTTTCTGTGTATGTATTTTGATGGACTCACCAAATAATCTCGTACAAAACCCATCTTTTCATTCTTCTTTCTTTTTATCCTTTTTCCCCCCTCCCCCTTTTTTGGGCTTCATTGGGTAAAAGCTAATTCTTTCCAGGAGAGATTCTCCTAGAGGCAAAGACATTTGCTAACCCTAATCAAACAGAAATTTTCAGCGACTTTTTGGGAAGACCAAGGGATTGTAAGAATTCAGTGGCTTTTCCTGGCCATGCAATAATCACTTTGGTGGTGTGACCCCCGAAAAGAAATGGAAAAATCACAATGGGGCCATAGGGGACGTAGGGCTTTGCTTGCTGTCAGTGAAAACTCACCAGTTTGTGCAAAAGAGTCAGGAAAAATGATGATTCGCACAAGCAATCAATCCCTTCGACTCTTCTGTCCCCAGGCCTCATGCACGTGTGTTGCCCAAATGGCTGCTTTCTTATTTATTATTTTCCTTAAAAAATATCCACTAGGGTATCTGGGACATGCAAGCGCTAATGGGTGAATTTAATTTTGGCAGAAGTCGGTGGAAAAATGTAGAACTTCCCTATTGAAAACGGAAGAGGGAGAGAGAGAGAGAGAGCCTAAGGATCACCACCACAACACATGCATGCAGGACTACCTTTCAATTCATCATATCTATTTATACCTTATAAAGTTCATAGTCCTAGCTCTGATTTGTATTGGCTTCTCCCCCTACAAGATCTTTTTCAGATAGGATCAAATGAAAGTGGAGAAAACCCCTAGCAAACGGTAATGGAATGTTTTAGGGACAGAGGATTTGGATGCTCGAGGATCGGAGTTTAGGCCCTCTAAAGATTCCTTAAAAACAAGGTAGAGAACTTATTAGGGTTTGAGAGGAGATCCTGGAGATCCTTTGTCCCGTCCCACAAGAGAAAGATGTGTTTCATTTTCGCTCCTTTAACTTCCTCTAGTTTTTAATTGGTGATGCTCATAGACATGTGCATTCTCGTTATAGAAATGAGGAAAATATATAGGGACCGTCTAGTTTCAGATAAATTTTCAATTATGTATGTCGAAATGATGTGGAACAAAGAGTCCACATTATGATTTTTATGGAGTAATTATAAGTACAGTTACTAAAACAAATTTGTCATATTCAAGTATTCATTAAACGGTATATTGATAATATTATTGTTGACAATTAGAAAACATGTCTAATTAAATGGAAAAAAGTACATAAATATTCATGTTTTCATTTTTTTCGGCTCAATAAATTGTAAAAAAAAAATACCAAGAAGGTTGTTAAAAGCTCATTGATTAGACTATAAACCGTCGATTGTTTTGTAAAAAGGAGGAAAAAAAGAACGCACAATAGATGCTCTATTACGTGGAAAGGGGCAATTTGACAAATCCTTCAGGATCTAGTCCTCGGAAGGACGATGGTTCAATTATAAAAAAATAAATATGGACCATTCAATGAAAATTTTTAAAGAATTTATGAGATGCGATATTTTATGTAAGAGGTATCACCAAATATATTTGAACACGACATTTTAAGATACTTGAAAAGGATCGAAAGACCGCCGTTTTCAATCATCAGGCCGAAAGGAAAACGAGGGAGAAGAATTTAATTTATTGACGAGGACACCTAGTAGGATTTTTCATGAAAGTAGCTCGTTTTATACACGTGGAGATGAGAAGACCTCTGTGTACATTTCGAGATTGAAAACTGAAGATAACTACAGTACACATTAACGTCACTTAATACAAAAAATGCATTTTTCGATTGGATATTTTAAAATGATATTCGAGCGGCAGATGCCTAAATTGATCCCAAACGTCTCTTTAGCCCATTTATCGTTTTCTCTTCCATATACATCATAGATTTCTATAAGTAAAATGATAATGTCACTTGTTAGGTTGGCAAGCTTAAAACTCTTGTCGTTGAATCGACTTAAGCGAAAGAGTGAGACTTTAAGTTGTGAATATATTTTGTGTCCTTTCCTCATAGTTAATATATATTTTTTATTTAGACATTCTAAAATCTCAAATTAGGAAAAATTAAAAATTAAAAAAGTAATTTTTCATATTATCTTCACCGTGTTAAATAGCATAGAAGATGCCAATATATAGATAAAATAAACCACGTATAATCACCATACAAGGACACGGATATATTATTGTTGTGGAATAAAGTTACAAATTCAAAAGGTCGACATGAAAATAGAAATTTAGGAAATCAAATGGAAAGAAGAAAGCACAGAAATGTAAACGAGGCAGGGCACCTCCAGAAGGATTTCTTCAAGATCGTTATTTCCCTAATATGATGCAAACGGCTTCACAAAAAAACTAACTCTAGGAGGATTTAATGCATACATAAGAACAAATTATTGATGCACTTTATAGAGTTCTGCGACCATGAATTCAGCCGTAAATTCAAGAGAAATATAGCATTGAGGAGAAGAATTAGAAAGTAAAAAATGTGGATAAAATGTGCATTTATCATTATTCTCGGCCATTCTTTGGTCTTTTTAAAGAATCAACAAAGTGAATGAACATGTTAATTTTGAAGAGTTGTAACTCTTTTGATATAAATTTAAATGTTGCATCTCCTGAAAGGACACAAAAGAACCTCTTTGGTGCATCATACATTTTATAACAAAATTGCTTCTACGTATTGTACGTTTTGAAACATAATTGTTGCTGGCACTATTTCATGCAACAGTGACACCATTCCACAATCAATGGAGTCATTGGTCTAGGTTTAATTAACTGGCCCTTTTCTTCTTTCTTTTTACTCTTCTTTGAAATAAAATGTGTATACATAAGCACAACAAAATAGTACAAAAATACAACCACGCCAAATATTATTAGTACACACACACACACACACACACACACACACATATTGCAACAATAACCTTCAGAATGGTGCAGTCGCGTACAATCACACGAGATTATATAAACTACAGCAATAAAATAAAAAAAAATCCTACAAGTTCACTAAACTTGCAATAAATCACACGGGAGAATGCATCCAATCATGTTGAATCAATTCGTCAAGGGATAGTACGTCCAAGAAGAAAAGGTGGTTGAACTTGTTCATATCTCATATCACATTGGTAAAAAAAAAAAAAGAAATTGCTAAATAGTAAAAAAAAAATGACATATATAGTACCAATAAGACAGAAAACAAGTCTCATTTACTCTGAATTTCTTTTTTAAACTATACCCATTGTAATGCATTTATCTTAAACTTTTTCTTTGTCTTAAAAAAAAAAAAAACCCAAACTTTCACTTATGTAACACATTTTCCCTTCTCCGTTAAGGTTTTGTAGATAATTTTTCTGCCAAAACAACGTTGTATTTATTTCATTTGAGTCATGCGGGCTCTATATCAACATTATTTGCCTTTCAACGTTCATATGGTGGATTTTTTTAACTATGCTTATTGATGGAATCTTGGCGAAGGGTAAATGTATATAAGTTTGAGATTTTTTGTGTTATAAAAAAATGTAAGATAAATATGTTATAATAAGCATAATTTAGCTTCTTCTTTTTAAAAAAAAAAAAAAAATTTCCCTTCAAATAGTGCCTTGGAATGTTTCTATACACTAGTCCATATCGAGAAAATTACTAAAAAAGTTATAAATATGTTGCAATTATGTCAATTCAGAAGTCAGTCTCAATTTTTTTGCAATTGTGTCAATTCGATTAAAGTTGGCCGCCAATGATGATATAGACGTCAGCTGTCCAACGAATGCTAACATGGCAATTTTTAGTAGTATTTTATATGTATTTTTGAATTTTTTTATTAACTTTTTTATTTTCCTCTTTTTTCTCTTCTTCCTCTTTGGCTTCCTTACTTGCGGTGGCCGATGAGGCTCGTTAGTCACTGGGAGAGGCTTGTGGCCCTCGCCAGACCATGTCGGTGGCCTCACCCAAATTTGGGCTAGGCTTGGGGTCGCGAGCAAGGTAGCTTCACCTAGATCTGAGTGAGGCCGCCTTCACCCATGAGAAGGCTAGGGTGAGCCTGGCCTTCCCCAGATCTGGGCGAAGCCACCTCACTTGTGGCCAATGGTCGATGAGGCTTTGGTGGGGCTTGTCGACCACTAGGTGAGGGTTGGCGAGGGCCATGACCCTCATCGACGGTTGGCAGGGGCTTCACGGCCCTCACCTAGTGGCTGGTGAGCCTTGCCGAAGCCTCGCCAGCCACCATGGGAGAGAAGAAGCCAAAGAATAAGAAGAGAAAAAAAGAAAAGGAAAGGAAAAAGAAAAGGATTCAAATTTGGTTGGATGGATTGAATGACCACAACTATAAAAGATTTAAAATTGAATTGACAAAAAAATTATTATTAAATTAACATAATTATAATAGATTTATAATTTTTTTTAAAAATTTTCCCATCACATCCTTCACACACACTCTCTCTAATTTCATGGAATAATTTAGCACCGTCCCAACAAAAAATAAAAATAAAAATAAAAAGATTGGCCTATTTACTTAAATCAAGCGGTCCGCTTCCAAAATTAGCATGGCATCATTTAATACGTATTTCTGCCTTATCCATGACAAAATGCTTTTCATTTAAGAGCCTCGCGCAGTCATCTTTTCCAAGAAAATTGTGAGGAGAAAGAATGCCCTTCGCATAGGAATCTCCTCTGCTGCTCTTTTCTTTCATCAAAAGATAACTAACAAAGGGTAAAAGACAAGAGTCGACAGAGGGGGGGAAAAGCTCTAAAAAGATGGAAAGGGAAAAACAAGAATCAACCAACGTGGTGACTAGCATTTAATATGAGGGCAGAGAGAGAGGTAGAGAGAGAAAGAGTGAGAATTCAATGCCAATGAAAGATGATTGAACCCTATGTGAGAGAGAGAGAGAGACAGAGAGAGAGTGAGACTTAGCCATGGGCATAGCATATGGGATGATGACCTTTCCTTTTACACGGTGGAGTGCAAGTATTAAAAAGCTGCAGCCACTGATCTCTCTCTCTCTCTCTCTCTCTTTGAATTTCACTCACTACTACCACTTCTTTCTTCAGCTACTTTGCATTATTTACTCTCTTGATTTGACATGCCCAGGCTTGAAATAGTCACATCCCCCTCCTTGTTTTTTCCCCTTCTCTGTGTGCGTGTGCGTGACTGTGAGGATCTTTGGCGTTTCTCGGGGCTCGGATCTGCATGCATCATGATGTTGATGGAAGTTGTTGTTCGGGAAAATACGAATATCTGATGGTCGGGATCAAGAAAAGGAGGGAACAGAGAGCGAAGAAAAGGCAATGGAATGTGTGGCTCTACAGTCCACCTCAGCGATTTACGAAATTGGCCTCGTATTTAATCTAATTACGTTGCTGAATCATAAAGAAAATTGTTCGAATCATTGGAGGGTTTTAAAAAGACAGTGAAAATACCGACACTAAAATTGTCAATGTTACTATTGATAAATAAAATTACTGATGAGTTAAGTACTCATTGATAGGGTCTTTAAGTTTACGAATTATAAACGAACATTATGATTATGGAGATAAGATATGAAGGATAATAAAGAAAGGTTTATGCTAAGTTTACATTATTTATGATTTTTGACGAAATTACTACATGTGAATGATGCTTGCTAGCTTGTTATTTACAAGGATTTAAAGGAAAAGTACGATAGTAGAGGATGATTACAATGTAGAGGTACCGCGCTTATGACAATGTTAGGGTATTTTACTATGATATTGTTCAACTACTAAGCATTAGCATTTTCTTGTTATGAACCTTGTAATCAAATTACCATCATAAAGGTATATTACTAGTTAAATCTGTAAACCACCATTGCAGGTAAATTGCAACCTGTAAAGTTTTATTGATTATCTATCTATGCAATTGGCCTTACAATAGTTTCAGCCAAAAACGACAACTTCAACAATAGATATATCATTTTGACTACGGAATAGAACCTTAGAGTCATTCCATCAAATTAAGTAAAACCCATATTGAGTTTATAAAAAATGACTTGTCACATGTTAGAGACCTTATTCAACTCAATTATTTATAGAATTGATTTATGGGGTGTTGTTTTTGTTCATGTAATTGTGATGGTGACAAGCTAGACATGCTTTCCTTCTCAAATTCAATCGCCAAAAGGCTTTAGTGAAGGGATCTGAGCAAGTATTTCATCAATTCAGTGTATATACCGAATTTGATTCAGACCGTAAGATTTAATGGAGCCTATGTGGAACCTCCCATTTTAAACAGTCCGAATCAAATTTAGTTACTGTGCTACACTCAAATAATATTTTCTCGTACTTCTTTGATCCATGAAAGATTCCTCATCGTACAACTTTGTATCCAAGTTCATTTTGTCATTTTTTATATGGGAAATGTTAAAAAGAGTGTCCTTGGAGCACTTATAGAGGTTTTTTTTTTACGTGTATTGTGCTTTGGTAGTATAAACTTTCCCATTTAAAGCATATTTCTCTCTTAAACAATGTTCTCGTTCAATTTTCAAAGTATGTTGATGTGCACTTTTACTATATTTAGTGGTGTTACTTGGTCTCATGAAAAATTTATTAACAAGACCCTTTTTAAATAAAGTGTCGTACCACACAAATACTTCAAAATTTTTAATGAAGAATCTTTTTTATAAGAGTTTGACAAAAAGAAAAAATCTTTTGTATAAGGTTCACAGAAAACAATTTTTTTAAGTTTCAAAAATCGTTCTCTCAAAAGGATTTTAGAAACTCCAGTTCCTAAAGGGGCTCTTCCATATGATCTTTTGAAAGACCGATCTCCCATCGCACCTCTGTTACCCTCTTGGACAGAAACCTTCTTTGATCTCTCCATGAAAATGAGTTTTGCAAGTCTATCAAGTTGAAGACTTTGTGACTGTGCTTTGATTAGAATGTGTTTCCGTTCTTGAACATTATCTGAAGCAGGCAGTTAGCATGTTGGAACTGCCAAATATACAAGTATTAGCATGCGTGGCTAATAATTCTCACATGATAAAAGACCCCCCAAAAAAAAAGTAGGTTAGGCACCGTTTATTTTGACGTGAAACATGTAATTTGGAAAGTATGTGTCTAATTTTGATCGTGTTCATCACTAAAATGAGTCCATGCATTATATAGCAGGACGTTTTTGTTGAATATCAACTTAGAATGTGTGGGCTTAATTGTGTGTCAAAAATCAGCCAATGCAACATATGCCAAAACATTTTTGTTGAATATTGACATATAAGTTGAAAGCTTGGGATAATTGTTCAAAAAACCCTAAATCGGTACAGGTGGTTAATTTAGTCTTAAATTTGTTAACTATTTTCTAATATAGTTATTCCAACCAATTTTGACTGGAATTGCTAACACGGTAGTCCAATCAACATTGGCTATCTACATGGGTGACAGGCACTAATGTAAAGAATTTTTGCAATTTGCTTTTAAATATTTTTTTTCCTTTCCTTTTCTTTCTTCTCTTTTTTTTTTTCCATTTTTTTTTTATCATTGAGAATGGCCATAGGCAAAAAGGAAATGAAAAGAAAAATTTAGATTTTTTCTTTTAAAACTATGAAAATTGTTCACATCAATGGCCATCATGTCACGTAGGATGATCGATGTACATGTCTATGATTTCAGTCAAGAGTACATTAGCAAATTGTTAAAAAATTTATGACTAAACTAATCAAATTATATGACCCCAAAAAGATCAAATTAAAAAGTTTAGGACTTAAATGGTTGTTGTCTAATAAATTTAGGACTTCTTGGATAATTTACTCGAAAGTTGTTTGTCGCCCGATCGTGTCTAACCACATTATCTTTATTAATTCTCATAAGTTTCATTAATTCATCAAAAATGTGTGTCCAGTTAGAGAGCTTAGAGAACTAAGTACTTTCAATTGGTAATATGTCTAGAATTGATATATAAAGACGCAATATCAACTTTAAAAAAGAAAACGATAACCCAACTCAAGCTTCCCATCGTGCTCACTTCAAATTAATATTTGGGCGAGGTTGTGGAGGCTGAGCTGATTCTTCCCACCAATGATCTTTTGAATGAATGATGTTTGATGAGCGCCACTGAGGTTAAGGACAATGATTGAGCCGCAATGGGGGGAAGTGGTACAGATTCCGATGCCTCTCAAAAGAGCATAAGGGATATATAAGAGTATGTACGGGGTAAAGTGGGATCATATTCAATGCCATCTTTTTCATGCCTTTGATTGCTTCAGATTCATAGCCCAAGAGTAGATTCTGCAGTCCACTTTAAGTGCTCCTTGGAACTTCCAACCCATACCCCCCCGGGGTTCCCTCCTCATGGATGGGTAGACTTGGGGCAACTTTCAAATAGTGCACTGCAGATTTACTCATTCTCTATACATAGGGATGAATTCAGAGGTCTAACATACATCGAAGAACAGTGGAGTCTTTTGTGAGTAATCTGCTTGCAGTAGGGGGAAATGCTTCGGTTTATCATTTGATAAGAACCAAGAGCTGACACGTGCCTAACGAACATTGACTTTAACTAAAGTTGTCTATCTGTTCCTCTTCTTTTTTCCTGTTTTCATGGGCTTTTGGCCACTTGGTGGGCTCGCCTAAGACCTACGATCAGGGAGTCAGATCGCATAGCTGCGGCTAGGACCCTGCAACCCCGATTAGTACCTCGGCCTGAGGCCGAGCTCGATAAGCACAAATGGTGCGCACATATTGAAAAAAATAATATTGACATGGCATGACCATGGTCTTTTCTTCTACAACACAGTGCTCTTAGTTTACTTGTTGAAAGAACAAATTGGCTCATGTCATGGGATGGGAAACCCATAAGCCAAAATCAGAGTGAGAAAATCATAAGAGAAAAGGAAATGGACATGGAAAATTTTTCTATGAACAACTGTCTAAAAGCGAAATGTCTGGAAAAGAAAGATTGACAAAGCATCAACAACCGAAGCGCGATTAAGCAATAACAAACAGATTTATCATTCTATGAGCTATGCCCCCAAAAATATAATACAGCTCCTGGCCACATATTTAATAGGAACCGACTTAGAAACTTCCGTATACGTCAATCCACTAATCCTACACAACTTTCGTCATGCCGATATCCTTCGATAATTATGCAGGAAATAGCAGGATCAGGCCTCAACTGTATTAAAAGTCTGGCAACCATTTTCGCCAACTGGTCGATCTTGCATCCCTCGATAAGAACCTGGGAAGGCTAAGCAGACTATTGACCCGGGTAACACCTTCCAAAGCCGACCACTCTTCGTCCTCGGTCGTGGAAATGCACTCTGCGAGGCTCCTCTTGGAGTGTGCTCGGAGCTTTCCAGAAACTTTCTCCTCTGAATGTTCAGGGACCGGGACAATCTCATCAGTGCCTCGAGCACTTGCGCGCTCGAATTCAAGATCGCGATAATCACCATTGATATCTAAGGCTTCTGATTTATCAGCGGTTACTGCCACTGTTATGACCGGTGGCTCTGGATTTTTCGCCATCTCACCCATGGGCCAAGCTTCCCTTGAGGGCAAATGGTCCAGAAAGAGGCATACCGCTGCACAATCATCAGTCTTCGAATTAGGGTACTTAAGCCTCCAGGCACGAACTGCGCAATCAACAAGGGCTCTAGCAGCTGTTGTACGCGAGGGTGCTGACGACACTATGTCAATGGCTTCCTTATTTGATAGAACATCCCAAACCTGTGAGAATGATGTTGGAATCATCAAAAGATTTCCTTTAAAGAAAAGAGTATCACTTCCTGGAAATGACGACAGACATGTAGGCATTGCTGAATTGATATTCTTAAGGAGACTAGGCAGTCAGAATAGTGCAGTGATCCTCATGGATAATGTCAAGGATCACAGAGGTATAAAATGCAAGCAGCAGAGATAATTCAAATGGTAAACACGATCCAATATTAAAAAATTGATAAATACATACAAAGTCCTTCAGGCTTGAGAGAGAAAGAATAATAAACCATCAGCAGCCAGAATGATATCAGATGATAAAGCAAAAGCATGGAAGCAAAAACATTTAAGTTTTCAGAGACAGTATCGCTTGCCAAAACCATCAACCACATAAGTATTATTGAATTGCATGATGGCTCAAACAAAGTGCACACCAGGTTAGAAGTGTTTAGTTAAAAAAATAAGTGAGAAGTGTTTGGGGGATTAAACAAGGTGCATCATATATCAGTGACAAAACACCATAGACATCAAGTAGAGGCATGTTTGATGGATCAAATGCAATGCATCACATATCAGTGACAGAACACAACTGCAAAAAATTTTCATGGGGTTCTCAACTACAGTTAAGGGGGAAAGGAAATACCCCATCTGTGGCCATAATGATGAATTCATCTCCTTCACTAAGGTGGCGATAGTAGATATCTGGGACTGATATCAAGCCAAAGTCCTTGAGACAGAAGTCCCCAAAAGCTCTAGCCATGGCTAAACCAGGCGAGTCATTATTTGGCAACCAAACACGTGCAACCTCTGGCTCATCTTGCAAGGCAAAAACCCTGCCTTTGCACTCTTGTATCCTTGCTGCCTCCCCTGGACATAGACACACAAGACCATCAGATTGCAAAGAAGCTTATAGGCTGCTTGTGTGTGTGTGTGAGTGTGTGTGAGAGAGAGAGAGAGAGAGAGAGAGAGAGACTTGGAAGATCTGGCTTCAAATCCACAGTCAGTTGGACAGCAACCAACATATTATCTTCATCTCTTGTTGCTAGTACTGCTCTAGAGTCACCGACGTTTCCTATTACAAGATGCTGACCCTGATAAACCATAAATAAAATGAATGAGTTGAAAGAAAGAAAATTGTGGCATAAGATGTTTAATGAGACTTTCTTCAGTGAGATTTGCTAGATATAGATATCTTAGCAAATCTATGGAGCAGTTCAGAGATTCATAATCACATCAATGTCCTAAGCAATCATGTGATCTCTGCAAAGGAAAACATGAAGGACTCCCATTCCCATACATAAAGAAAACAAGACAAATTCCTCAATCTGCAGAGAGCTGACGAGAGCAGTTCAACCAGTAAAATTGCAAAACTAATGCATGTTTACCATTTTCACTTTGCATTAATCCAACTTTGATTCAAGGAAGCAATAAACTAACTGGTAGACTGTATAATTGATGAAATTCATTTGAAGTACCGCTGATATAATGACACCATTGGCGTGAGGGATAAATGATGTGGAATGTAATGAAAAGAGGAATGCAAATGAAATAAAATGATGCTTTTTTCTATTGACAAAAGAAACATGAGTGAGAGACGGTACACAAGGAAGTAAAATGCTTCAAGCTTGCTAGTTAAGGGGTAAAAGGTGTTGCTTTTACAAAGGGTATGCTGGGCCCCATTTAGGAAAGTATATCCACCGCAAGAAAGTCAATGGGAACTAAAATTGTGCCTTCTTCAGAATTTTTTTCTACCAAACAATGCCCTAAGATATATGAGGTAAGGCTCCTCAACATGCATGTGAGGGAAGGTACATTAGGAAGTAAAATTGTGCCTTCTTCATCTTACAAAATGAATGTAATCAGCAATCTACCTCATCAATCAAATTAGAGGGGAGCTCTCTCCCTTGATCATAATAAATTACCATGAAACTTTGGAGCAACAAAAAATGCCTTCGAAATTGTAAACTATAGAGATCAGTGAAATCAGCAATCTTGAAATTAATCTTACAATGAGGCCATTTTAAGGACCAGGTATCATGTACAGAAGGTGAACTTATCACCCAAAGTTGCAGAAAGATTGGTAGTAGCAGCTGCAAGCTAGATGCGGTAGCAAGTAGTAGGAGTAGTAATCCTACTAATAGGCAGTAGTGGTCTGTTTAGAATCCAATTTTGGAATCAATTTTTTCCAGCATGAATTCTGCATGATGTTAATTTGCTACCCAGTTAGATGTCAACATTAGTATTATGATTTTTCCAGCATGAATCCTGCCTCAGGAACTATCTCCACATCAAAACACTTGCAAACAGATACCAATTTAATCACCAGAAGATAATTGAAAAGATAAAGTTAAAAAGAAAGTCAATAAATACATTCTTTTTTAGCTTTGAAGAACTTCAGTAATTAAATATGGGAAGAAAAATGGAATAAACTGGAAAGAAATCATAAAATTCTTGGTCTGTTTGCAAATGCAGAAAATTCATGATCCTAGGATGCTACAAAAGTTATTAACAAAGAGCATCTTCACGTTACCGAAATGCAAACTTGAACTCGAGAGTTATCATAGCTTACTGAGACAATCTTGATTTCTAATTCAGCATTATTGAAGGTATATATATTGAAGTAAGAGAGGAAAAGAATACAGAAGCAAACAAATTGTAAGCCATAAGCATGAGAAGAAACTACTTCAAGGTTGATGCCAGTTTTTCATTACCTGCTTTATCAAGGTAACGGCTGTTGTTCCACTGCAGAAACAGTCAATGGTTGGATGCAACTTCAATTCCTTGTCCATTAAGTTGAAAGATTTTAACATTGACCGTCTAAGTGGAAGAAGCGCCTCAGGAAGTCTCTCCTTTTCTTCAATTGCCCAGGACTCAGACCACTGATCCTCAGAGGCAACTATAGCACCTTCCTCATTAGTTGTACCACTGGGAGAATTTTCGTTGTTGGCAAGGTCGCTCTCATCAACACTTGAAGAGGCAGTCCACTGGGTACAGAGTATAAGTGGGAGAGAATCTCGAACTTTCTTGGCAACCATATGACCAAAAGGACCATGACCATCAAATACTCCACAGAATACTGTATCACTTCTTGAACTGTAATTCTATCAACAGAAAATTTCCTATGAACTCAAACCCCTCATGGCCTATAAGGAGTGAAATGATTATATTCGCAGAGAGACACATATCTAGTTTTTACTAACTAAAGAAAATATGAAGTGTATAAAGGATCAATAGCCATAGGAAATTAAGGTAAAATCTATACGTACAGACCATCACATGCAAGTATAAATGAGGCACATTATTGTTACTACAGCATAACGTTCTCCCTGTTAAACATCCTATCTCAATTAAGGTTACTAGCCGATTCTTCCAGAATCTTTGTTGGTTGACATCAAAGGAAGTAACCTTTCATTTTCACCCCCATTGTACTCACAGCCAACTACAATACACTAATATTATCCATGCGATCTTATCCTCCTTCAGTGTCACTGTCCAGGACAACTTGATCCTCTGTCTTCAGTTAAAGAAACATGCAAGAAAGTGTGCTACATGTCCCACATCCATGGTGAAAGCAGATTTACAGAGTTCATGCACTTGAACAAGATTCTTCCACTAAAAAGCCGAAGCTTCCAGATTAGACTTCCAAAGCTCTCAGACAGTAATGTTTTTCTTCTTTGCTTTTTAGTTCTACAAAGTTGTAACTGTAGCAGAATGTGTATCTAACATGCAAGCACCATCTCAAAAGGACTACTGCCTGACATTATACATGATCATCTTCATCCACTATAAAATCAGCATCAACTAGTTATGACCAAAAAAAAAAAAAAAAAAAAATCAGCACAAACTAGTCATCCTATAGAAACGAACAGCTCTGCGCTGAAAATCCCAAACTTTTCATGCCGCATTCATTTCTCCTCACATTCACAAAGCAACTCTTGCGCAAGCGTTTCTCCCTCACCTCGCTAAATGCCCGCCACCACAATCTTATGGCGCCATAAACAATAAGGCCAGTTTTTTAGAAAGGTCACTCAAGACAAAGCAAGAGAATGCCCACACAACCACTGTCAAACTCAACACTGCACATCCTAAACGCTCAATTTTCCCGTTATGTCTTGAGAATGTCTATGATAATTTTCCCCACAGAAATACACCTCCTAGTCCAAGACTTCTGGTTAAAACTTATCACAGACACAGAACAAGAAACACACTTCAAACTCTGTGACAACTGCCGAGAAACACATCTTGTTAAAATGAATAAGAACCCACGAAAAATTATAGGCACGCGGTACGAACCTCCCAAACAACCATGGCGTCTTGATTGGTACCTTTCTTGCCCTGTTGTGTGTACAAGCAAGCCACATCGCTAGCCCCATTCACGCACACCTTTCCAGCAACATGAATCTGACTCTGGTTCAGCAGCTGGTCGTTGTTCGCGGACCTCCTCTTGCTCAAGCTCCCAATCCTCTTCCACCTCCCGGAGCCGGAGCCCAGCCCACGCGCCGCCACCCCTGCCGACGTGGGATCTCCCTCGGCCGCAACCCCCACCACGCTCCGGCCCTGCCCTCCTGGCCTCGAACAGCAAGAACCCATTTCGACTCCTCCCGCGAAAAGAATCCGGACAACATAAAAAAAGGAGGGTAGTGGGGGAAAAAGGAGAGAAGCAAAAAATTTCAGAACTTTCTCCGGTCCATCCCTTTCGAAACGTACGCTTCTCGGGTGTGGATTGGGGTCAAAACATAAAAGAAGGGAGGAGTGGGGCAGTCGAAATTAAAAGTGGGGAGGGAGGATCGGGAGGAATTCGAAAGACTGGGCGGTAGTAGGTGGGTGGTTGGGTTATAAATGTCAGCACAAGAATCACATCCCGTTCCAGCCCCCCTGATCGGTGCTCGCAATCAAACCCCCCACGGAGAAGGGCAGCCAGAGGGGGAGAGCCAGCCGGAGAGGGAAGAGGACGGGAGAGCGGGAGAGGCCGTGCCCACCGACGGAACACGCCTCAAGAACTTTAAAGAAAGTGCGCCGATCGTGTTCAGAAAAGGGAGCAGAAGCGAACAAGAACCGCTGACAGCGACGGAGCGGGGTGGAGGGAGGGCGACGATGTTGGTGGTGGTGGTGGTGGGGCTTCTGAGGATGACAAAAGAGGAAACGGAGTGGACGACTTACGGAGTCGTCGCGATCCACGGCAGCAGTGGGATGGAAGTGAGCTTACGTTTCGGCTTGGTTCCTACTGGACCGGGGTCAAACGTGGGTGTTGCTTTTTATCTTTTCTCGTTCTTGTTCTTTTTTCTTGAGTGGCCCCACGCCTTTCCGGAAGTCAATGGTCGGGTTCTCGAATTTTTTTCCGCAGTCCGGTCAAAGGGGACACGTGGGCATTGCCCATGGCACCCCCCCGCTAACGACCTTCTCTCTAGTCGTCCACGTGGACACGTCAGGTGGGTTTCGTTGGGTGGGTGGGTGGGTGGGCTTTGGAGAGTTCGGCCGGCGGCGAATTGGGCTTCTTGTTCGCGAGAAAGGGGCCCAAGAAAATATTGGCCTTAGACATGCTTTACTTCAAGGAGCCTTGTCAAGGAGGATCCTTGTTGATTATATTTTTATTGACTAATCATAGCTATACAAACAATCATTTGCTTTATGAAAATGATTGTTTGTATAGCTGAAATGATTAATCAACAAAAAATATTTTTATTATGAAAATATTTTAAATCTAAATATTTTAGTGGATAATGGAGATTATTTCTATTTCACTTATTTTTGTAGGTGACATAAATGATAATTTTTTGGGAAAATATTTTTCACATCATTTTTCCCTGAACAGATCAAGCCATTTAAAACAATTGATTTTCAATGCAATGGTTACATACAACATGCCACGTCATTGCATTAAAGATTACAATCTTTTTGTCTTAAATGGGTGTTTAACAAGAGTTCTCAATCACTGGGGGTTCGCCTCAGCGACCACCATTCCAATTTGGAAGGGGGTTCAAATCCCCACCTTCTTATGGGGGATTGGGGTGGGAACGATTTCATTTCAGGAGTGGATTTCGACTCCCACGCCCTGCAAGGAGGCAATGGCAAAAGTCTGAGAGTGAGTGTTAGAATAGCAGAAAGAGTAGACCGAAAAAAAAAAAAAAAACAAGAGTTCTCAAAGTGCTCGTTAAAAAAAAAAAAAACCTTTTAAGGAAGCGGTCTACGTGGCCCCTTTTCACCTCACCTGGAAATAATGTGGTATT
Organism: Eucalyptus decipiens; assembly: GCA_014182575.1. NCBI lineage: Eukaryota > Viridiplantae > Streptophyta > Magnoliopsida > Myrtales > Myrtaceae > Eucalyptus > Eucalyptus decipiens. Next base: position 23,632,525 of record CM024614.1, on the reverse strand, counting down.
AGAAAGTATAAAATGAATATGAATGGCCAAGAGATGACCACGAATTGACAATAAAGCCTTGCCCAATCTGACAGATCTCTCATTCATTATTCTTAACTTACGCGTTAATTTCAGTCTCATTTATCGCCCAAACTACTATTACGGGGAAAAAATCTATCCAAATAAGTACTCAGATTTTCACAATTTAGTAAACTCATAGGCAATGTCTCGGCATTTGGAAAAGTGAAGTACGGATCATTCTTGATAGTATCTCAAACCTTATGATAAAAATATTGGATTTTGCGGCATCGTCACTTTCTCATCTTGATCCATCCAAGTCAATAATTAAGTTACAATCTTGATTGATGTGAGTATTTATGTTATACCAGGTGACATTGTTATCCTCTAGGGCTAATTTTGTGTCCTAACCGTCAAACTAGCGCTCTTGATTTAATTGAGATATCTATACCTTATGCTTACTTGTTTTATGTTCTGAAAAAAAAAATAGAAACAAAATATTTCACCTTAGATGGACAGAGGAAAAAAAAATCATGTTATTGTAAAGTTTATACTTGTTTAAAATTTTGCCCCATTCATGTAGAAGTCCTTTTTAATGTTCAAAGTAAAACAAAGTACCATATGAAAAATTAGTGAAGGAATTGAGATATTGTAGGCTACCTAAAATACATGTGGGAATTTGTTTCTTTTAAATATTCATGAAGTATATGTCTAATTTATGATATCATCAAAGGATAGACTATATGTATGGTATCTAAATATCCTGAATTATTGAAAAATATTCAATTATTAATTATTTAATTGATTATTAGATGATGGAAAAAAATTATGTTAACCCATTTCTCAATTATCGATGAATTTCCGCAATGTGAAAATTAATTAAGTTAGTTTGTCATTAGTAATGCAAGAACCATTTTGTTAAGCTAAAGAGTGAAAATTTAATTGCTTCATTCAAAATGCCAACGATGAAACATAATCAGTTTTTTTTTTTTTTTTTGGTCGAAAAGCATATATATGCATTATATTACTTAGTCTTAGAATGCAACGACAGCTTACAGTCCAAACATAAAATATCCACAAGAGATAGAGGGAGAGAGTACATCCAATTCGCGGGCAATTTCCTTTCTCGATGTTGACGTGCCAGCCAGTCGGCTGTGCAGTTTGCATCTCGAGGGCAGGATCCGACGGTGATATAATTGCACTGGGATAATTCTTGTTGGTAGCGTTTGATTACATCACGCAGGTTCCAAGGAGTCTCGGCCCGGCCTAGCACAAAGTCTACTACCGATGAGCTGTCGCTCTCACATGTCCACCGAACCATCTGACTTTTCGCCTCCCCCACATGCTTTGAACTTATCTCCTCCAGATAGCGTATCCCGTGGAGAAGTGCTTCAGCTTCCGCTTGAGACGCCGAGGAAACCCTAACTTCGGTCGCGAACCCTTCGATTACAAATCCAGATTCATCCGTGCGATTCTTGCTACAGATCCAAGGAACTCTCCTGGCATCCATGACGCATCTACATTCATTTTCACCTCTCGATTTTTCGGGGGGTTCCAACGCACTGTTATGATCTGATCTTGACTTTTGTTCTTCTGGTTTTTCATCCCCCGCGTCATAGTAATACTCTGATTCTGTTCGAGCTCGATGATTTCTGGAGGTTGTGGGTGTTTTCCCCTAAAGATCCATGAGTTCCTGGCCTTCCAGATCTGCCAAAGAACCAGCTCGATGAACACCCGTACAGGTACCTCCCTTTTTTCTTGAAAAACCTCCACCGGCCATTGATCTATTCGCTTTATGTTTCTTTGGAGATTTATGCCATGCAACCTCTGATCCTCCCAGATCTGTTTTGTCCATCGACATAATAAGAAAATATGTTATGTGGTTTCGACCTGTGTGTGACAAATTTGGCATAAAGGATATGGGATGACTTTTCTTTTGTATAGATTCTCCCTTGTTGGAATTGCATTTTGACAGATACTCCAGAGGAAGGTTCTGATCTTCGGCAGTACTGTGAGACTCCAGATCTGCGTCCATAGGTTACGTGGAGGCAAGTACGAACAAGAGGCCTGGTATTGATTTTTCCTTATAGTTGATAAATACACCCTATTATATCCGCTTTTTACAAAGAATGATCTTGCTCTATTTCCTGTCCACCATATGTGATCAGGTTTAGGGTTCGTGCTCAAGGGGATAGCTAAAATTTCGTTGGCTATATTTTCCTCAAACGGCTGTTTTATCAGAGGCTGATTCCATTCTCGCGTAGTATTGTTGATCAAATCCGCTACCATGGTAGGTTCTTGTTGTTCTGGTTGGCCCTCAATAATCCCCTGTAACCATTTATCCTGTCTAATTTTAATGGATTTCCCATCCCCAACTGCCCATCTTATATCGTCTTTGATTGTGTCTCGACCCTTTAGGAGGCTCCGCTAGCCCCATGACGCTTTCTGGCCATTCTGAGCAGTCCAGACATCGCCAGATGGGAAATAGATGCCCTTGAAGACTCTGGCCCACAAAGTGTTTGGGGAGTGGTGTAAGCACCATGCCTGTTTACCAAGCATCGCATCATTGTAAGTAATCAGGTCTTTAAAACCCAAACCTCCTTCACCCTTCCTTCTTTGTAGAGCATCCCAATTTTTCCAGTGCACCCCTCGTTTACTATCTCCTTTCTGCCACCAGAATGACGCTTTCTCCTTTCAATTGCTCTGCATATGGACACTGACAGTTTAAAAATCGCCATTGCATAGGATGGGATGGCTTGCACTACACTCTTGATCAACACTTCCTTCCCTGCTTTAGTAAGTAGTTTTTCCTTCCATCCCTCCAATTTTGAATTTACTCGAGTTAATATCCATGCAAATATATCCTTTTTTGATTGCTCCCATTATGTAGGAATCCCTAAATATTTACCTGTCTTTTCGATAACAGGTACTCGCAATTCCTGAGCCAAGTTCCTCCGTAAGGTTACAGGACAATGCTTGTTGAAAGACACCCCTGACTTATTTAAGTTTATAGCTTGCTCTGTTGCATGACAATATTGATTCGGTGTAAGTGTTAGGTTCTGACACTCCATTAGAGTACCTTCTAGGAAGAAGATAGCATCATCTGCGAATAACAGGTGAGATAGTTTGGGACATGTTCTAGTCAGCCGTATTCCTTGAAGGCTGCCATCTACTACTGCTTTTTGCATCATCCATGATAACACATTTGAAATTAGTATGAACAAATAGGGTGACAGAGGATCATCTTGTCTCAGTCCTTTGGAAGGGGTGAAAAAAGGGGTAGGTACACCATTAAACTTCACACTAAATGTCACTATTGTTATGCATTGCATTATAAGAGCAACTCATTTCCTTGAAAAACCCATTTTTAGCATACAATCTCTAACAAAATCCCATTCTACCCTGTCGTATGCCTTCTGCATATCTAGCTTTAAAACTGCTTGATGTTTTCTCATTCGCTTGGTGATGCGCATCTAATGTAAAACTTCTTGCATGATTAGGACATTATGTTGGATCTGTCTATCCTATACAAATGCACTTTGCTCTGGTTCTATTATCTCTGGCAGCCACTTCTTCAATCTGTTTGCTAGTATTTTGGAAATAATTTTATAGCTGAAGTTACATAAACTGATTGGTCTAAACTGACTGATGGATTCTGGATTTTTCACTTTAGGGATTAATGCTATATGAGTTCGATTAAGCAGCGGGTCCATAATACCTGTGCTGAAGAAATTTTGCACTAGCTGAAACAGGTCTGATTTTAATACTTCCCATGAATTCTGGTAAAACAGGTCATTGAACCCGTCTGGGCCTGGGGCTTTCAAAGCACCTAGCTGAAACACTACTGCTTGCACCTCCTCCATCATGGGGTTTGCCTCCAGCTCTACATTAATTCTTTCATTAATAGGAGAATGACATTGGTTCAGGACTAGCTGGTAATGTCTGTGCCATTCTGTTTTGTATAGATTGCTGTAGAAAGCTTGAATGTAAGTTTTGAGTACTTCTGGATCACGGCACCATCTGTTGTCTTCTAGTTGAAGCATTGTTATATTATTTCTACGTCTCCTCTGGACTGTAGTCGCATGAAAGAAGCGAGTGTTTTTATCTCCCCATTGTAGCCATTTCACTCGAGATCTCAATCCCTAGTATTGTTCTTCTTGCTTCCTTAGTGTATCAATCTGGTGTATTATGCTTTGAACTTGCTTATGAGTACTGTGCTGATCTGGTTGATTTGTAATCTCAGTAAGAGTATGATTTAGTTCTTTTAGCCTTCTGGGTGCATGGGCATACTTCTCTTTACTCCACTTGATTAATTCTACAGCAGTCTCCCTGAGTTTCTTTGAAAAGGTAAGCGTAGTAATAGAGGGCTGATTCCATATTTGAATAATAAGGTCATGATATTCCTCATTTTCAATCCAGTAAGCCTCCATCTTAAAATCCCTTTTTCTTTTCCTAGGTTCCTGCTATAATCGAAGGACAAGAGGACTGTGATATGATCCTATTGCTGGTAACGCATGGATTTCTACTTCAGGAAAAGTTATGTGCCATTCCAATGTACAAAGCATCTTGTCAAGCCTTTTTTTACTAACTCCCCCCCTTCTCTTTTATTTGCCCAGGTGAATGCGCAGCCATGGCTATCCATATCCATCAAGGATGTCTCATTCAGCATTTGTTGAAAAGCTGCAATTCTAGTATTATTTGCTTCTCTCTTCCCCACCTTTTCCCATACATATAAGATCTCATTTAAGTCCCCCATGCATATCCATGGAGTTGAATTCTGGGGTTTAAGTGCCTTTAAGAGTTGCCATAGCTGTTGCCTTTCTCCAAAATTCGTGGAAGCATGAACAAAGGTAATCTGCATCATCATATTTCTGCTTACTTCAGTACATTCCACATTTATATATTGTTTAGAACTATCTTTCACCTGCAATGTTACGGAGTCATTCCACATCAAAGCCAATCCCCTTGCTATGCCTGTTGGACTTTCTAGAAATAAATGCTAGAACTGTAATGTTCTGCATATACCTTCCACCATCATTGCTTTATTTTTTGTCTCCATAAGGAAAATTAAACTAGGCTGTTCAAGAGCATTTAAAGCTCTAAGTTCCTGAATTGTCAGGGGGTTGCCCAACCCCTGACAATTCCAGCTTATTAACTTCATTTCGTCTTGGGTGGCTTATTAGGGCTAGTCACCAGAGCCCATTCTGCATCATCTTGGAGCAACTTTACTAGAGTGTCCATCAGATCCGAGTCATCCATGAGGAGAGGAGTTGGGTCAGGTATACACTTATGTTTTTTTACTTTCTGTACCTTCATACTTTTCTTGCTGCTTTTGCCTATCTTCAAAGAAGTTTGGACAGGGTCTTCTGTGCCAATAATTTGCTTTCCAGACTCCTTGGAGGCCTTCTGAGTAGTTATAATTGCATCCATGGTCACAGGTTCCATTGAAACTTTTGCTCTCTTTTTACTACAGGCTATTATTTGCATGTCTTGATCTTTCTCTCTTGCTGTTGGGATTGCCTCATTAGCTGTAGAAGGTTCCCTAGGTATGGTTTCTTCGACTATGAGTTCTTCATCAATGTTTCCATAAAAAGCTTCCCAATAAGGGTTGTGTTCACTTGCTTCTGTTTTCAACCAGGGTCCGTAGGGCCCGATTTTGTTTGCTGCCCATGGTGATTCTGCACAAGGGATTTCGGGACAATCTGATGCATAGTGACCAATTCTGCCACATGAAAGACCATGGAGTAGACTTCAAAACCCTCTCCTTCTCCTCCTCTAATTGAAAAACAAAGGTAAAGAGCCCTGGTTCTTTTTGTACACATGAGACAGCATATGTTTTCCATGCCTTCTTCATAGTAGAGAGAAATGCTGGATAATTTACATTAGGTTTAGAGTAAAGTTTACCCAGAACAGTTCTGTTGCATCCATCTCTTTTCTGTAAAGGTATTTCTGAACACACTTCAACCACGTCTGCTTCTAACCACAAATGGCCTAGTTTTTTTACATAAAGCTGCTACCCGCATCTCATTTTCCTCCTTACTATCCATGATTTCTAACCTGTACGGCCAAAATTAACAAAAAAGATACTCGAGACTACATAGGTGTGCAATGCAGGGCATGTTTGACTTCAACAAAACTGGGTAAGATCTTACTTCCACCTCTCCTCTTTTACGATTGCTACTCAAAATATTGGTTGCCAGACAAATAATTTAGCGATATTGACTGCCTCGATCATGTTCCAACATCATCTTCCGCTACGACAAAAAGTAGTCCAGACAGGCTGATGCAACCCTACCTACCCCAGCCGCACAGATCACTTACACTCATCACCGTATTTCTGACATCCATGAGTCCAAGCCCCATATTGAAAGATAAAGACGGGTCTCTACCTTAATCGATCGTGGAACCCGCTACCTTCGCCAAATCAGAACTTCGAGCTACTTTTCTAGATGAGTGAACAAGGCCCTCCACCCTCTGGATCGATCATGGAAGATGCTGCCTTCTCCAAAATAGAACTCTAGTCTCCTAATCTATAAGAGTGACCAAGACCCGCCATACTTAGCGGAATCAAGATCAAAGGAACTTTTTGGGTTTTTTCTATTTCGATAAATCGAAAGTGTAAAAGAAGACAAGGAAAGGAATGCTAAAAAGTAGATCTAGGGTTTATGGGAAGGAAGACGCTACCATGAGGTAGAGAGAGCTCGCAACAAACGAGAGAATCATTCCCATTACAAAATTTGAAGTCCCCAGCTTTAAAAACATAATCAGTTTAGTTCAATAAATAGTGATGCGCTAATAATTTGTAACATCCATCAATAAAAAAAAGAAAAGAAAAGTGAGAAGCTCATTTTTTATTGTACTTTCCCCAAGTTTTATTTTCCCATGTATAGCACGGGTCCCCTAATAATTTGATTTAAGGGGCTCATAGCTCTCCTCACGGGGACAATATAGAATGTATAATATAGTCAGGTAAGTTAGGGTTACCTCTACTTTGTATTTTTATTTTCAGTTTTGAACCTTTTACTTCCAATCTTGAGGTTGGATATCAACAATACAAATCTATAGCCACTTAACAGTATAATTAATTTCATTTTCATTATTTCAAAGAGAAATTGCGAGTAGAAGTTAGAAGTTTGCAACGTAGAACAAGGAAATTTATTCTTCTTGTTATAGTTTTGGAATCAGATGCTATTGGAAGTATTCTAATAGTAAGTGTTTTCTTTGCAAATTGATTTTTAACCGTTCATAATATCAGTGCGGAATGTAAGGGGCTGCATGGTAACACTCCAAAGAAGTGTTTCCGGAACACTTCTGTACGGATTTTGTTCCCGGGAACAAAAAAAGAACAGAAACACGTTTGGTTGCGTTTCTGTTCTTTTTTTTTTTTTGTTCCGGAACAAAATAAGAACAAAAAAAAAGAAATAACAAATTGTTGTTTCTTGTTCAGAAACAAAAATGAAGAAACGTTTCTCTTCTCTCTCTTCTTATTCTCTTCTTCTCTTCTTCTTTTTTTTCTTCTTTTTCTTTCGCCGGTCGCCGGCCTCGGCCATGGCGACCGCCGTCGAGGGTCGGCGACCTCGCGAGCGTCGCCGGCCCCGGTGAGGGTCGGCGACCTCGCGGGGCGACGCCTCGCCTCGCCTTGGCGGGCGAGCTCGGGCTCGCCCAGATCCGGCAAGGCCGAGCGTCGCCGTGGCTGGGCGAGGCCGTCGGCCGAAAGAAGAAAAAAATAAAAAATAAATGAAAAAATGGAAAATAAAATAAAAATATTAAAAAATTAAAAGAAACAAAAAAAGAATAAAAAATTACCAAATGTGTTTTTGTTTCATTTTTTATTAGAACAAACGTTACAAACGCGTTCTTTTGTTCAAAAACCGTTCCCCGGAATAGAAACACTTTTTTTTGTTTCTATTCCGGGGAACACAAAAAAAACAGAAATGTTTCCATGCGCTCCCTAAAAGTTTGAATGCATTAAGACGAATATGGGGAATTATGTCCTTAAAATTGCGTGGGGAGGTAAATTTAGTCGATATACATGAAAACTAGCATGAATATCACTATATTGGCCAAAAACAAAAAGCCCTATGCTACCTTTTTGGTGATAGGGATTAATAAAATCGAGCGAATATTTGATGTAACCCCCCTTAATGTCACCATCGCTGGCTTTAACTTTTGGTATCGATCTGGTGTGAAAGACTGGAGAATGGTGTCTACAAATCGATGTGAAAGCGAACTTTTCAAAAGCAAGGTCCAAAATCAACTTTTGACTTTGAGGGTGCCCACGTTCGATTATTAACATAACAAACTCAATATTTTGTATACTTTCAGGTCTGAAATGCGACCTAAGCTGTCGAGGGCCGACCTCACGGTGATCCTTGAAGGCATCCTTGCGGACTTTAATTTTGACAGGTACTTTATTGTGGTCAAATGTCACCGATGTGTCGTTGGCAGTCCAAACTAGATGCAATAAGCCTACAAAATCACGAACTAACACGATAAGAGTTTGTTTGGGAACACATTTCTAAAGCCTTTTTGGTCCACAAAAAACCTTTGGGTAAATGCTTAACTCCTTGGTAAATAACTATGAGAGTCCAATCGGGGAAATGCATTGCATTTCTTAATTCATTCAAAGGCCTATACCTCAAGGTCACTACTCACTAGCATTGGGCATTGGACATTTTTAGAATGCTGGAGCCTATAATAAATGATAATTTTTATTTCAATTTTGCCCTCATTTACTTTAATTATATCTATCTTACCCTTGAAATAAGCATTGCTAATCCCTTGCTCCTCGTCTCTTTCTAAACAAGGTCGTTGAGCGTCGATGGTCGAGAGTTGTAGAGGCTAGATTTGGAGGGTTGATGCGAGATCTAGATCAACGGCAGTTGCTAAGGTTCGTCGTCGACGATCGTCAAGGCTTGCAACGCCAACCAAGGGTCACATGACACCCATGCTCAATTTTGAGCCCTAATTAACGAAGTCAAGAGGCGCCTAGTTGAGTGTGTTGGTGTGTGAAGCCATAAACTTTTAAGGGCTATTTTGTCTTTTCTATTAGTTTTGCTTTTAGGTTAGAAGTTACAATTTTATATTAGCAATAGTTAGACGCTAGCCATTAAGACGCTGAAAAATAAATTAGAGAAGAAAGAAAAAGAGAGAAGAAAAAAGTGGGTTTTTTCTTTGTGAGGGTTCTCAATATTTTTGTGCCATAATCTTGAGTTAAGATCAATGTTGTATTCCAACTTTATTTGAAGTTTAGTGGATTTGCGGAGTGCCTTTGCGCAGAGATGTAGCCTTAATTTAGGTGAACTTCGATAACAAATTTTCTGGCGTATTCTTATGATTCCGTTCTTTTATTATTATATTTTGTTTGATGGATTGTTTGCTTGCGTTATTTTTATGGAATCAACATGCGGTTTCGTAACAACTAGTATCGGAGCTTGGGTGGCTAATTTAGTACATCGAGGTTTTTTCAATGACGTTCGATTAAAAGCAAACAATATGGCAAAAGATAAAATCAAAATCAATAAGTTTGATGGTAGGATTTTGGATGGTGGAAACTCCAAATTGATGACTCTTTTTATCAGAAAGATCTCTATGCATCACTTGAGGGTTGCACCCAAGATGACGGAAGTGGATCCAACAACATAAGCCGGATGAAAAATTCTTGATTGAAAGGCATCAAGTGTGATTTGTCTAGGGCTAATGAAAAAGACAAGGTACCACATTGTGAAAGCAAAAACTACAAAATAAACCATGGATATTTTAATGAATATTTATGAGAAGTTGTTCACATCAATCAAGTATTTTTGTTGAAGAAATTGGTTAATATGAAATTATCTGACAGATGTTTTAAGGCAAAGTATATTAATAGTTTCACACAGGTCACCAATCAATTGGAATTTGCAAGCATAAATTTAGATATAAAGTTTTATTTTTAGGTTCCCTACCAGAAAGTTACAACATTGTAGTGCAAGGAATTTCGAGCACCATGCAAGGAATTTCGAGCACCATGAAGGATGATTAGACTTTAATGATCCTATGAGCAGTATCATGGATGAAGAGATGCGAATAAAGAAAAGGTCTTAGATAGAGATAATTTTTTGGCATCTACATCTTCAATGGCACTAGTAATGGAAAACCGTGGAAGAAGTAAAAACAGAGGAAAATTCAGTAGACGTGGCGGGTCACAATCAAGGCAAAAGAAACGGGTTGCAAAAGATGAGTGTTGATTTTTTCACCAAACCGAATACTAGAGGTTTCAATGTGAAGCCTATAAAAAGAAGTAGTGGGATGAGAATCAAAAAGCTAATGTGGTTAGCAATGAGCTTTGCTAGAGAACTTGCATTTATTGGCAGGGTTTGACTTGACGACAAACATGTGGTTTATTAATTCTGGTGCTTCTTTCCATTGCATGTCGCAAAGAGCCATATTTGCTGATTATCCCAGCAAAGATTTCGAACAAATGGTTGTGGGAAATGACCACATGTGTTTAACTGTTAGAATGAATTGTGACTATGAACATCTCAGGTGGAGAATGTCTAGTTTTGTGTGAAACTAGACATATTCTAGAATTAAAGAAAAATCTGATCTCAACTAGTAAACTTGACCAAGAAAGCTTGATAATAACCTTTGGATGCAGAGAGTGAAGATAACCTCAGAGGTAAAAGTCACAATAAAAGGAAAGGGTACACTTTACCTTTTCGAATGAGACAATATCAGTTATATGGGTACAATTACAGTGGCGATAAATAATTTTTCTACTCTTGGTATTATTGTTTGAGACATCTTGGTGAAAAGGGTATAAAACAGTTACATTCAAAAAAAGTTACTTTCATGTTTGCATAAAGTTGAGTTAGATTTTTATGAGAGTTGTATCTATAGAAAACAAAAAGCGATTAGTTTTCAATTGAATGAGTGACAGAATAAAAGTCAGAAGCTAGAGTTGATCATACTGATATGTGGGACTAGCTTAGGAACTCTTTTATGGTGCTAAGAGATATTTTGTCACATTCATTGATGATGCAGCATGGAAGACTTAGGTCTATGCTCTCAAAGAAAAATTAGAAGTATTCGGGATGTTCAAAATGTGGAAGACCATGGTAAAAAAAGAGATGGGTTATCAAATTAAAGTTCTAAAGTCTGATAATTCTGGTGAATATACGACTAAGAAATTTGTAGAATCTTTGAGCCAAGAAGGTATACACGGGTTGAAGACTATTCCTAGAACTTCTCAAGACAATGGTGTAACTAAAAAGATGAATTAGACTATTCTAGAACGTGCAAGATACATAAGACTACATGCCGATCTCCTGTTACACTTATAGGTTGCTACAGTTGATATAGCTATTTATCTTATAAATAAGAGTCCTTCTAATGCGCTAGATGGAGAAATACCACAAAAATAATGATCAGATAGAAAGATTAATTATTCACATCTATAAATATTTTGTTGTATTGCATATATTTTTTTTTTGGTAAAGGGTAAGAAAGTATTGCATATACTTTGATTGATAGGGAGAATAGGAAAAAGCTTAATGTTAAGTCCCATAAGTGCGTCTTTATCGGATATGGTGGCAATGAGTATTACTATAGACTTTGGCATTATGGGAATAACAAAGTTATCTGTAGTTGGAATGTGGTATTCCATGAAAAAAAGATGTACAAGAATCATCAGACAAAACATGAGAAGGCAGTAGAACCAAAATATGTTAAGCTAGACACAATGTCCGTGAAGACGATTCCAGTAAATCGAAGTGCAGCTAAAGGAGAGGTTCAAGATGAGCCTATTATCAGTGAGGAGGCAATTCAAGAGGAATGCAATGACTTAGAGTAGACTAACGACCCTGAAGTACCTGCCTTGAGAAGGTCTACATGTGGGAGAAAACCAAAGGTAATTTTTAATCCATCAACTAATACTATTATGAACCATGCCTCATATATAGATTCATGAGAATTGAAGACTTATGATGGGGCAAAGAACGACACATCTCATATGCAGTGGGAGCGTGCTATGAAAGGCGATATTGGCTCGTTACTTCATAACAAAACTTGGGAGTTAACCAAGTTACCCACAGGTAAAAAAGCTCTATTAAACAAGCGGGTGTACGGGATTAAAAATGAAGCAGATAGTAGTATCATATACAAGATGAGACTTGTGGTTAAGGGCTTTTCTAAAAACGAATAGATCGATTACTCCGAGATATTATCACTTATACTGAAAATGATATTAATTAGAGTTCTGCTAAGTATAATTGTAGTGAAGGGCCGATCTAAGGTTGGTCCAAGAACCCTAGATTGATACCTACCCCTAGTCCTTATAAGAATCTAGAATGCTATGGAGGCAATTTTTTGGACTGAAACAAAGAAAGGGAAAGTGGGAAGTTCATGGGCCTTGCTTTGGGAAGATTGTCCAAAAAGTTCTAAACCTATTGCACTTTTACCAATTCAGTCCTAAACCTTTTAATTTTGCGAATTTAGTCCTAAACCTTTTCACTTCTTATCGATTCAGTCCATCTGACCAATTTTGGCTAGAAAATGCTGACGTGGACGCTGGTAATGCCATGTAGGACCGTCGACATTGATGTGGACAATTTTAAATAATATTTTAATATTTTTTGAATTATTATTATTTTTTTTTTTATGTTTTTCCCCTTTTTTTTTTGGCTTTTTCTTTTCGTTTTTGGTGGCCGACCACCAATTACAGGCGACAATCGACCACCGGCCACAGCTAGCTGGCTGGCCTCGCCCGCCACAAGCGAGGCCTGGCTGGGCAAAGAGGAGCCCTGGTGAGGGGAGCCCTCGCCCAGGCATGGCTGACAAGGGTCGCCTGGGTGAGGCCGACCCTCACCTAGGCTAGGGCGGCCTCATTGGGCGTTGGCCGAGCAACGGCGATGCTGGGCGAGGCCGCCCTGGCTTGGGCGAGGGCCTGCCTCACTAGATCTGGCGAGGGGAGCCCTTGCCGGAGCTTGCCCAAGTGAGCGTCAACCTCGCCCAGACCAAATCTGGCGAGGTCGGCCCTCGCCTCTAGCCGGCCCTTGTCGGATCTGGTTTGGGCGAGGCCGACGCTCGCTTGGGCGAGGGCAAGCCCTGGCGAGGGATCCCTTTTCTAGATCTAGCGAGGTCGGCCCTCGCCTAGGCCAGGGCAGCCTCGCCGTCGCCCTTGCCGACGCTCGGTGAGGCCGCCTTGGCCTGGGTGAGGTCGGCCTCGCCCAGGCAACCCTTGCTGGGTCGCCCCTGGGCGAGGGCTCCCCCTCGCCGAGGCTCCTCCTTCGCCGATCGGCCTCGCCTATGGCAGGCGAGGCCAGCCGGTTGGCTATGGCCGGTGGCCGGCCACCGGAAAAGGAAAGAAAAAGCCAAAAAGAAAAGAAAGAAAAAAAGAAAAAAAAAGGAAAAAAAAAAATTTAAAAAAATTCAAAAAAAAATTAAAATATTATTAAAAATTATCCACGTCAACGTCGACGGTTCTACGTGGCACCACCGGCGTCTGTGTCTGTATTTTCCGGCCAAAATTGGTCAGATGGACTGAATCAGCAATAAGTGAAAATATTTATGATTGAATTGGCAAAGTTAAAATGTATATAACTGAATTGACAAAAGTGCAATAGATTTAGGACTTTTTGGATAATTTTCCCGCCATGCTTTCCAATGTCAAAAGTATATGCTAGGATGATACCCAATGTGCGAATTGACTGAATACTTAAAAAGGTAAAACAATTAATTCGGAACTATCTTTCAATCCGAGGGATAGCCTGTATCCATTCAATTCATCTTCGTCTGGAGTTTGCTTTAAAAAATATAGACATCCCTATCCGCTCACGTCAATCCCACGATCATCCTATAATTGTTTTTAAGGATGATGAGGCTCTTATTGATCTTGTGATATCATAAAAACTATTAATTAAAAGAGAAAATAAAAAATAAAAAAAATGGGCATTTTCTCTTGCGTCTCGCTCACTTCGTTTTGGTCAGACGGGAAAAACGAGAATAGCATGGCTTGCAACAACCAGCTCTGCACTTCATGCTAGAGAGACGACTTGAGTCCCCACCACAACACCTTCCCAACAGGCTTGACAAAAAGCCTCCTCTGATCGTCACTCATCATCTCTCTCTCTATCTCTCTCCCCCTCCCCCTTCGATTTCCCAGGCCGACGGTGGTGCCGCAAACATGAGCGCTCCCCTCCCCATGGCTCTACCATTCTTGGCTCGCCTTTGCGCTCCAAAGCGGGTCTCGGGGACTGGAGCACCGAGGGCGGCACTGCTGGGGGCCAGCCTCACGATTTGCCATCGAACACCGGCGCGGTCTTGCGTGCATCTGATGCGGATTGGGCAGTGCACATCTGGGCCGAGTCCAAAGCCGTGGCTTGTGCCGTGAATTTTCTGATGTACAACCCCGAGGTTCTTGCTCGAAAGTACAAATCAAGCATAAAGCTGGAAGTCTTAATCGAGTGGCGGATGCATTAAACCATAGGCATTCCTTGCTATCCATAATGCAAGTGAAGGTCGTAGGCTTTGATGTGATCAAGAAGCTTTATGAAGATATCCAAACATTGGAAAAATTTGGAAATAATGTTCAAAGGGTCCAATTCAGCCATTCTTATTGTAAGATGGGTTTCTTTTCAAGAATAATTGTTTATGCATATGAAGAAGTTCTATGAGGAAAGCCACCATCAATGAAGCCCATGGTGAAGGATTAGCTATGCATTTTGGAAGAGACAAGACTCTCTTATCAAAGAAAATTTTTATTGGTCTCGCATGAGAAAAGATGTTATAAAACATGTGGAGCAGTGTCGAACTTGTCCTATTGCCAAAAGTCATATTCAAAAAACTAATTTGTATATTCCATTACCGGTCCCAACCGCCCCTTAGGAAGATGTGAGCCTAGATTTTGTGGTTGGTTTTTCTCGGACACAAAGGGGTAAAGACTTGATTATGGTGGTAGTTAATTGATTCTCCAGAATGGCGCATTTTGTGCCAAGACCTTTGATGCTACTCATGTGGTGATCTCTACTTCCAAGACATCGTGAAACTTCATGGAATTCCAAAATCAATGACATTTGATCAAGATTCAAAGTTTATTAGTCATTTTTGGCGCACACTTTGGAAGAAGTTAGGCACAACTCTTCAATTTAGCTATTCTCATCATCCCCAAACTGATGGACAATCTTAGGTTATTAATCGAGTTTGGGAAATCTTTTAAGGAGCTTAATCGGAAGTAACTTGCGTCAATAGGACACCACTTTGGCTCAGGCTAAATTTACTTACAACCGGTCTTCAAGCCAAACAATTGGAAAAAGTCCTTTTGAGGTTGCATATGGAAAGCATCCTATTAGTCCCTTGGACTTAACTCCAGTTCCCATCTCTCAACATGTTAGTGGAGATGCTAAGGATCATGCTCACTATCTAAAGAAGCTTCATGAGCAAATTCAAGAAAGGATCATAAAGCATAATGCAAAGTATCAAGAGAGAGCCGACAAGCATCGAAAGCCCTAAGCTTTTAAGGAAAGAGATTTGGTTTGATTGCATCTTAGAAAGGAGAGATGTCCTTCGGGTCGTCATAGGAAGTTAAAGCCTAGAGCCGATGGTCCTTTCAAAGTGCTGCAAAGAATTGGAGACAATATCTACAAGATTGAACTCCCTAGTGAGTATGTTGTTTTGACAATGTTCAATGTTGCAGATCTTTCTCTCTACCATGAAGATGAAGACGATGAAAACTCAAGGACAAGTTTACGCGCAACAAAAGCGTCTGATGTCGGAGCATTCCAAGACAATATCGGTTCTATGAAAATGTTACCAACCGCATAGTTACTATACTTTTGTAATCATACTATACTTTAGTAGCCGCATGTTTTGAAGGATGTCCACATTCATTCGATTAAGGAAGTCTTGGATACTTACACCCAATAACATTTATTTCTTATATTTTCAAGGTTTAGTAAATGTTGTTTAAAGTTTTTAGAGTCCTTATTTATGAGTCATTTGTCTTCCCAAAGAGTCTTCATAATTACTCATATTTGGGGGATAAGTACACTAACAATGCCATAAGTTGTGTACGACGCTCACTTTGGTACTAAAAGTTTCTGCTGGATCACTTACGTGCCAAATTTTTGAAAAATGCTCACTTTGGTGCCAACTCCGATCTGGTTGGCCGGAAAATCCGACGTGGTCTTTTTTTATTATTATTAATATTTGAAGTTGACGTGGATCGCCGAAGAATACAATTAGCACGCAAACAACAAAACGACGCCGTTTAGCGTATTTTCCCCCAAATAAGAAACCCTAAATCCCCAAATTCGAGTAGAATCGGAAATTAAAAACCCTAAATCCCCAATTCGACCAATTTGACCAATTCAAGTGCATACTTCGATTTTCTCTCAAAGTTATCAGCTCGCTCTTGCGAATGGAGGGCAGAAGTTTCAGCAGCGACTCACATTCCTATAAAAAAAAGTGAATTAGATGGTAAGTGTTACTATTATTGTGGGTTACCGAGTCCGAGAAGAACATTTGGGACTCGGTTGAATCCCGAGAGAAAATTCCATGGGTGCAGCAGATATAGAGAAGGCTCGAAGTGAAAATATTTCAAATGGGTCGATAGGAAATTCTCTGATCGAGCGACAGATGTGATCCTAGAATTACTTGAAGGCCGAAATCAACATCCACCTACATTAATGGATGAGTTGGAGAATGTTGACTCAATGCAAGCTTAAATGAAGGGTTTAACATTTCTGGTCGACCATTTGAAGAGGGAGGTTTCAAGGTTGAAAATTGAAATAAATTTTTATCGAGCGTTGATTGTGTTATTATTCTCTTGTGTAGTTTATTCAAATATGAAGTAAGTAATGAGAAGAAGTTTGTATGTCTACCATAGTCGAAGTTTGTATGTCTACCATTTTTTTATGAAGCATAAGATTTTGTTGTAATCCATGGTAGAAATGCAAGGTTGGAGTTGGAATGCATTAATTGTGAGCACTTTAGAAATGCAATATTTGCTTGCTGCATTTTTTATTTGCCCTCATTATTTGCTGGTTTGTTGGTTTGCTGCAACTGCAAACCATGACGAAATGAAAGGTTGGAGTTGGAATGCATTAATTATGAACACTTTTTATTGTTTAGTTGTGTATTGTCAATGTTTGTTTTGGTTAGTTTTTGCTTCAAATAGAATTGTTGCTGCATTTTTATCATTGTAATGGTTTGCTAGTTTGCTGCAATTGTAAATCATGGCAAAATTAAGGGATGGTGGTAAATTAACGATTGACCATTTCAGTGCTAAAAGTTGTAAATAGTGATTGCTTGAGTGCTAAGTTTCTATAAAAGTGATCATTTAAGTGCCAGTCGCGATTACAAAGTGATCACTTCTGTTGCACAAGTTGTAAATAGTGATCGTTTGAGTGCCAATTTCAAACTTGCACGAACGTGGTGCATCCTGCATCTTGTTCTTGCACCAGTTGGCTTGCTGGAGCATCTTCTTGCAACACAACGGCCTTGCAACGAGATGCACCAGCATCCAAAACTGCATCTTATTCCAGCACATATAACCAGAACCCCACAGATAGCATCAACACATCAACTGCATCATATTCCAGCACATACAACTAGAACCCCACGGATAGCATCAACGCATCAACGACTTTAACTAGCAACACTATATGCACACATTTAAATCTAAAAATAATAGCAACCTCATAAGAACATTGCACCAACAACAAAAAAATATACAGAAACAACTATTGTCATTGATATTAATTGATTGTTTACAAAAGAAAAGAAAAACATGAACTTCACTCCCCAATCACTGAAGGTTCAGCACCCTAAAAAAAAAAAAAAAAAAAAAAAAAAAAAAAAACCAATGGCAATATGGAGGTAGCAACTACCATCAGTGATATAATATCCAGCACCCTCCTAAAAAAAGAAAACATAAAAAGAGAGATTATGTCTAGCACCACATAAAAATAAACATAAATTATGTCTAGCACCCTCCCATCAGCAGCACCACATAAAAAGAGACCAAGTCCAACACCCTCCCATCAGTCAATATGGACAACACCTTGATCTCCTTTTCATCTTGGGACTTTGAATTGATTCATAATCCGAGCACTTTTTCGAACTGGATGTGCAGGTTCTTTAACTTGGCGTTCTGTCACCTCCTTTTCGTTGTTTTTGACGATGGCTATTCTTGTTCTAGCACATGTCATGTGTTGGTCCATATCATCACTATCGCGCTCAATCATTGGTTGAGATGGAACTGGTGCTGGGTTCTATTTGGATGGCTGTTTTATAGCTATACCCACTTTATTCTTCTTTGGAGTACTCTTCTTTGGCTGCGCCCTTGATTCTTGAGTTGGCCCACCTTGAGATGAGAAGTACCTCCGAAGTTCTCCCGGGCTACAAGAACATAGCGATATTGTCAACCAAATGAATTGAAGTACAACAAATTAAATACATGAAGCCTACAAATCTTACATTCAAAATAGTCATTCCAGTTTGTTCATCTGTGTAAATCCCATAATCATATTGCCTTAATCTTTTTCCAATAGCCCCTCTTGTTCGTTGTGGTGCATTATTTTCAGCAGCAATAGATGGGGGAGCAGCCTCTGCAACTTGTGCTGTTGTTCGTCTTCTCACTTGAGAAACACATAACAGATTTAAAATTCAGCACATAAAAGACAAACACAGCGATGTACAACTTACATGAACTTTTTTTCTTCTCGTTTTGTTGTTGCTGTCCTGCCTATTCTAGTCCCTGTCCATACACTTGAGCCTACAATAGGGCCTTTTTGTAGCCCTTTAGAAGGCCTTACAACAATGTACTATATCAGGATCATGACCAACTACAATGAATAATTAGACATCTACTCATTTTCATGGTGGAAACAAATAGAGAAAACTTATCAAATTACAAGTGCATGATAGGGGAAAAGCACAAGAGAAGCCAGTACACATGGTCAACTATCAAACTCTATCGAATAGAAAATGTAAAGTTACTGATGTAAAGAGGATATTTACCTTACAACAGGGCTTTCTGTTTGCCCTTCAGTAGGCACTACTGCAAGGCCTTCTATCCTACCTTCACTAGACCCAACAAGAAGCTCTTCAGTAGGGCCTTCTGTCATACCTTCAGCCATTACATCTTGCTGTTGATGCTGCCTTTTCAGCTCACAACCTTTCTTATTGTGCCATTCCTTGCGGCAATAGGAGCATTTCATATTTGAGCCAGTCCTACTCATCCTCTGACTTGATGCCTTTTCCTGCTACATTCTTCTTTTCTTTTTTGGCCTTCCAATTTGCTTTTTCAGCGGCAAAGGTAGAGGGCTTTCATGATTTGTTGCTTCTGATAGGCTGCATCATGAATTGGTATGAAGCAAGGTATGAGCTTTTTTTGTACCAATCATGTAGGTAATCATCTGGATTTTCTTACTTTATCTGAATAGCACAAATTGCATGGGCATAGGGAATTCCATTCAGTTGCCAGGCTTGGCATGAACACTTTTTTCTATCCAGGTTGACAACATACTTATCTTGATTTTGAATAATCTCATATCCATTATCTTCATTCCAAACTGGATGGCAGAACCTACTAGCAGCAATGTTTGCATCCAATCTTTTCATAATCCTAGAGCCACAGTCTCTAGTCCATTTCGTAGACTCATCTCTTTGCCTATGTAGTCTAGTCATCACCATCACTCGAATATCATCAAGCATGCTGATGATTGGTTTGCACCTGGCCTCTATAATTTTGTCATTGAAAGCTTCACTGAGGTTGTTATCAATGATATCGCATTTGAACTCTTCGCTGAAAAAGGCCCGACACCAGTGCTTAGCTTCTGTCTGGAAGAGTGCATCAAAACCTTCCTTTGTCAGCTACAACAATCCTTGTTTAGCTAATATGAAATCAGCCATGTTGGTACTCTTTGCTATCTGTGAGAATTGCTTTTGGAGCCTATTTCCTTTGAAGTTCTTTGACTAGTTTGCATATATGTGCCTCGCGCACATTCTATGCTCAGCATGTAGCATTAACTCAGCCAATGCAGGAATAAGTCCCTACAAAAATTCAAACCAATAAATACAAGTTAGGAAAATATGCAAATGATTAATATTAAAAGGAAGTGAATTAATTGACAATGAAATTACCTTATGTTGGTTGCTCATGAATGCCCATCCTTTCCCATCGATTATCTCAAGGTCAGCCATTAAATTTTTTAGAAACCAGGACCAAATATCCTTGTTCTCTATCTTCACCACCGCCCAAGTTATTGGAAACATTTGATTAATGGCATCTCTCCCCACAACAGCCAACAACTCCCCCTTACACAAACCCTTTAGAAAGCATCCATCCAATCCTATAACTCTTCTACAACCAGCCAAGAAGCCCCGTTTGCATGCATCAAAACAGACATAAAATTTATTAAATCTAGGCCCAAGATCAGGGAGTGGCCTCTCCACAACCTCTACATACACCCTACTAGATGGGTTTTGAAATATGCATTCGCCAGCATAGTCCCATACCTGCGCATATTCTTCATTATATCCACCCATCAGTATTTTTATTACCCTCATTTTAGCTCTTTTGCATTGATTTCTTGACACATTAATCCCTATTTGCTCCTTCACTAACTGTTGAAATTGAGGACTCCTGATCTCGGGTATTGCTTTGATAGTGTTGAAAAAATGTTTCGATAACTACACACTCGTTACCCTTTTATTGTTAAAAATAATTGGACAAGTATGCTCCTCCTGAAAAGACCTAATCTGGAACGACCCATTCTTACTCAGCGCGCCATAGAGCTACCATGGACAATTGAGTTGTGAGCACTTAGCTCTCACAAATTCCTTCGTGTTTCTAATGAATTTAACACTCATCTATTCACCAATGGAGTTCTTCACAACAGCTTCCTTAAAATGTTTGACATTGTCAAATCTCATGCCTACAGACAAAATAGGTTTATCAATAGTCGGATCATAGCAAGGGTACTTACTTCTTCTTCGATGAGCAGGTTCTTCATTATCATTGTCAAGCTCATTCTCCAAACTAGCAACTTCATCGCCGCAGCTTTCTTCATCTTCACTTCTATTACTTTCAGCTGGAACTCCATCCCCATTTACTAGCTCGAGCCTCTTTGCTGAAGGTGCAAGTTTTGTTTTCAGAAATTCCCTTTGCTTTTGTCTTGATTGTGCGAGTTCATCATCATCTTCGTCACTTAGGAAATTTATTGAAGCAAAATATTCATCTTCCGATTCACTGGATAAAGCAATTTTCCATTATAATCCAATGAAGTCCTCATCGCCCAAATCTTCACCCAAGCTTTCAAGACATGTCACTGTTTGTTCATCTCTATCAATGTGAGTTCTCTCCCTTTCATCCTCGATTTAGTTACTCGCTTGAATAGGATCCCTCACTTCTCCTCTTTCAGTGGTGGTCTGCTCATCCACATCCTCATCCTCATTCTCACCATCCTCATCATCATCTTCATCCTCACCATCACTATAATACTTACCATATACCTTAGTTTCTTTGCCGTGAAGATAATAGTAAATGATATCCTTAATACCATTATCATCATTAAAAAATCTCAAGCCATCCTTCAATTCCTTCCCAGGAACACAATAATGTAGTTTTTGCACTTTGCATCGTAAAAAATACACTAAATCCCTCAGAAAATTAATATATGATGGCTTCCGAACATTGACATAAATAGTACATTCATTTCCACCAGTATATTCCCAATCATCGGTGCCAATAAGAAACTATTCACCATAGCAAACAATGATGTCGACCTGATTTGAATCCATGTTGATGTTGCACCTAATGAAAAAAAACCAATGTCATTACTTGTTGGGATCACATGACAGAATCAACAACTTCACCTCTTCACATGAAGGTCCTTGTCATTTTGTTGTTAAGGAATAAATGCAACTAATCTCCCCAATTCAATGCTTTTACAGAAACAAAAGAAACCGAATTGAATAAACAAAGTGAGGTCCCACCACCCATTTTTCAATTCAATCACATTCGGTCCCCTGTTTCCCCCACAGAAGCAATCCAATTAATTAAATAAATTTGGTCCCACTACTGTTTCCCCCCGAGTCGAGCCCCATTTTCCCCTCCACGCCCTATTTTTCTATTCGGTCCCCACAAAATAAAGGGAATGGACGACGAAACCCTCAAATTTTCTATTCGGTCCCAATGACTTTCCCCACGACTTTCCCCTTGAGCCGAGCCCTCAATTTTCCCTCCACGCCCTAACTTGCCCATCAGAACCCTAAATTTTTTAGTAAATTGACAAACTTGAGTGAGCGACAGTTGAGGACGCAACCAGTGAATGAACGTGAATGATAGCGCAACTACAGTGGTGGCCGAGCGACGGTGGTCGAGTGAACGACAGTGGGTCAACGAGCTATGGCTGGCGGCGTCGAGCGAGAACCCTATACGAACACCGTTTTTGGCCCACGTCGTTTTTTACCATATTGAATCCACTATACGACGATCGTTTTGTAGGTAATCCATGGGGAATGGTAAAATGACGTCGTTTTTTACGAAGAAAAGGAAACGGCGTCGTTTTATGCCATCCACCGTGAATAATATTAAGAGTTGTCGAATTTTTTTTAAAATATAAATGCCACGTAATCATTTTGGCCGGAATTTTTCGCCGGTGGCACCAAAGTGAACGTTTTTTCTCCAATTTGGCACTTAAGTGATTCAGCGGAAACTTTTGGCACCAAAGTGAGCGCCGTACACAACTTATGGCACCATTAGTGTATTTATCCCCATATTTGGAGAGTTGTTCCAAGTTCGTTTTATATAAACATTCTGTGATGAATAAGAATGCAGACTCGAGTGATAATTCATTTAACCTTTAGCTTGAGAACAACAAGGATTTCTTGTTGTGCTCTTATCGTTTAGATGGATTCCACGATCTATCCAATTTAGTTCTCACTTGTGTTACCTCTACTTCTCTACACTTTCTTTGGCGTCACATTTGCAAACAATGGGAACTCATCGATCGCAATCATGTCCTGGAAACTTTCACAGTTTGATGAGACAGTTTTAGATGCCCTCTTACGCTCCTTCGAGATGCTCAAGTGCATGGTCTGACCTCTGGAATATCCATATAGAAAACTGCCGCTTCCTTGCTTTTGCTTGTTTCCTAATTTTGTAAAGAATTGAAACTCAATAAATTTACCCTGTTTTCTTTTTCTCTCCCCAAATTTTGCATGATAAAATCATGGGAATTGGAGCTGTAAAACTGATAGGATTCCTCCAGGAACTGAAGCAGTAGCGTGTAAGTTTCAAATCGTTGTATACAGTTCGTACATTGAAGGAGGTATTGCCTTCTCCCTTGATGGCTAAGCTGGGTTCTCTTGTATCATGTATTCCAAGATGCGGTGGCTGCTTTCTAAATCCCCCGTCGTTCGAACATGCTGCCAAACGTATGAGGATTCATTAGCTGACTCCCCCTGACAAGGTTGTCCGTGCAAGAACAGTACCTGGAACAATGGAATTTCTATTAAAGTCTGACCTGGTCCTGCCCTGAGTCCTCTAAAAAAATCCCTGGTTAACAAGGCTAGCAAAGGGACTCGAGGTCCCCAAATGCCGATGCTTTTCTTCTGCATTTGCAGCATTCTGCTAATCAACTCAATCCTCTTTATTAGCACTGGAAGCACGTGAAAAGTTTGGTATTGCTACTGAGTTTCTGCTGTTCTCCTCATCTGGTTCTTGCAACACTGTAAACTGGTGATGCCTTGAGGGAGCTCATCGGAAACATTGTTAGCAAAATACTTTTGACAGATTAATGTTGTTGATGGATTTAATTGGTGATGGGCTTAAGGCCCGTCCGCCCATGCTGGGCCCAAAAAGCCCGGCCCACGGGAATAGGGCCCGTGGATGGGGGAAGGTATAAAAGGGAGGAGAGAGAGAGAGAGACGCACCCTTTGGCACAATCAACCTACGCTCTCCTCTCCCGCGCGTTTTCTCCCTCTCCAAAAGAACAGAAAAGAAAAACAGTAAGTGTTTTTCTCCCCTCGTCGGATCGAATAGGATTGAACCGGGCCAAATTTCTTCATCTTCTTCAGCATTGGTGTTTAATCTGTGGCTAACAAGGTACGCTCGAATCCGTGGTGTGCTTTACGACGGTGATACGTGTTTTCCAGAGCTTCGTCTTCCGCATTGATTTAGGGGTTCGATTTAGTGTCGAATCCGGTTTTCGGGATCCGTTATTCTAAACATTGGTATCGAGCCCTAGTTCACGTTTTCCCGATCTGGTTTTGATGTTTTTGATTGAATTTTCGCAAAAAACATTCGGCCGTACGGATTGGGCGTGAAATCCCGACACCCGAGCACCGTACGTCGTTTTTTGTGTTTGCGTATGTCGAAATCGAAATCTGAAAGCACCGGGTGAAAGGCGACGTCGAGACGAGTTCGGGAGTGGTCGACCGTCGCCGGGCGATGCCGCACGCACCCACACGCTCGGGTCGGAGGCGCGCGTGGGGCGCGCGCGCCGGAAGCGCCGGGCAATGGCGGCGCGTGCGCCACATGTGCCGGCGACGAACCGGCACGTGCGCGCCGGCGACCAGCGAAACGGCACGCGCCGGTCCGCGGACCGACGCAGCGTCTTGGCGTCATCCAACAATCAGAACCGCTCGGATGATGTCGCGATGACGTCATCGCCGGCGGCGTTTGCCGGGCGGTCACCGGCCGGCGACTTGACCCGCCGGCGACCCGACCCGACTCGCGGACGCGAGCACACGCCCGCACGTGCCGGCCGACGTCCGCGTGACGTCATCCCCGCACGCGCGAGGCACGTGCGGTTGGTCCGCGCGAGCGGTTCGACCGGCCCTGACCGGTCCAACCGGTACGACCCGGCCCGACCCTCGGACGCCCGGCACGCGCGAGGTACGTGCCGGATGACGTCTGCATGACGTCATCCCGCGCACGTGCGCGGTTCGTCCCGACGGTTCGCCCGAACCGGCCCGATGGTGCGATCGGTCCGACCGGCTCGACCGGTCCGCCCGGTCCGACGACCCGCATGCCCGTTGACCCGACCCGCGCCCGTTGACCCGTTGACTTGACCGTTGACCGACCGTTGACTTTGACCTTTGACCCGAAAAAAAAAAAAAAAAAAAAAAAAAAAAAAAAGGAATTTGTTTCTTTTTTCATGTATGCCTATGTGGTTTATATGTAATCCATTTTTTTTATTATGCAAGTGTTGCATGAATTATGGAGAATTTTGGAAAATTACGTATTTTCCCTAATGTGCATTATGGATTATAAGTGATCCAATTTTAGTTCCGCATTTATTGCGGGAACTATGATGCGTCATGCACGGATACCGCAATCCCGAGAACGGACGAGGGAAATGCAAGACTTAAAAGGCTGATGAAAGAATTAGCGATTATCGGTGGCATGACGGTGATTTAGTATCACATATGGTCGGGGTCAATCGGATGATACAGAAATCATCTGGAATGGTTATCTTATGCCGAATTTTGAGAAGGTGTCGGCTATGATGAACACTCTTCCACCTTAATGGCAAGCAGTGTTAGATCGGTTATGGGAGGTCAACGTGGTCCCGGGTTATAGAATGCTAGTGGAAGCTTTTATAAGAGAGTACTATAGGATTGAGTTAGCCAAAACTGCAACCCTTAGTTTAAGCGCCATGGGGCGTAGAGTGAATGCGCCTTGGTGGCGACATGAAAGCTCTCCAAAAGTTTTTCCATGGTTGGCAAATGTGCCTTCAAATTTCTCAGATATTTTTGACTGATAGATTAATTTTGAGATTTTTTATGGATGTAAATATCTATGTATATATTGCTTAGTGTGATATATTAGTTGTATTATGTTGCAAGTATGATTATTCAGTTGAATATAAATTATTATTTGCTTTCATTCTTCGCGATTCTTTGTG
This sequence comes from Eucalyptus decipiens, assembly GCA_014182575.1. Taxonomy (NCBI): domain Eukaryota; kingdom Viridiplantae; phylum Streptophyta; class Magnoliopsida; order Myrtales; family Myrtaceae; genus Eucalyptus; species Eucalyptus decipiens. The sequence goes on along the minus strand of CM024614.1, from coordinate 23,606,636 downwards.
GGTAGTTAGTGTGGGTAGTTATAGAAGTTTTTGTAACTTCATAGAACTTATTTTGCATATGAAAATTATATTAATAACAATTTTGAGTTAGGATTTTGGAGGATGATTGGAAACATAGTGACCTTTTGATTTTGAAACCTTACTTGAAATCGTTCATTAATATGATGGGTCTATGTAAAAGTGGATGCATAAATGATAGGCATTAATTGTTCGTGCATGTATGTCTGATGCGTTCAGACTGATGATTTCAGCAACTAAGAACGTGATTGTTGATATGAACGGCAACAATTGTGAAATATTGAATATGAAGATTCAATATGTGCTGGAAAAGCAAGAAGCACTAGAAGCTCTTGACCATGTTATGGAAGATCTTATGAATGTTGTGCGCCACCTTGAGCTAGCTGAGGACTGCCTATCGACATTTGAGTCGATAATAGATATTTGCAATGCTGGTTCTAGCTTAGAAAGGGCTTTGTGCTCTAAGCGCAAGCGTATTGATTCGTTCAATATGTGAGAATGCAAAGGATTAAGTTCTTGTTGCAAGAAATCAAGAGTTAACCAACACAAGAGAGGAAAACGTCCTCAAGTGAAGAAAATGTCAAGGGTGAGGTGTTACAATTGTGACAAGAGATGTCACTATGCTCGCGACTGTCGTGAGCCAAAGAAAGTAAACACCTCTTGTACATTTGAGAACTTTGCTTATGTGTCAAGTTCTGCATTATTGACTGAATTCAATCCTTTGTGGATTGTAGATTCATGAGAGACAGACTATGTAAGGAAGGATAGAGGATCCTTCGTGAAATTCCGACGATACTAACTGGAACTATGTAGATCTATGTGGGAAATAATTTCAAAGTTGAAGTTAAAGGGATTGGCACCTGCCAATTGAATATGCGTGGTTGACGCACCTTGTTCCTACATGATGTTCTATATGCTCCGGAGATTCGTCAAAATTTAAGTGTTTGTTTTCGTGTTGGTTAAGCTTGTTTTTAGTGTGAACTTCCGTAATAAAGGTGTAGATTTGTATTTGGATACAAACTATTATAGTTGTGGTCACTTTCTGAATGGTTTTATTATACTAAATGTTGACTGTGGTGATGTCAATATGTTATTCCATTGTTTCACGTCTTCTACTTTATGTGATAATGATGTGAATATGGTGGCATGTTAGACTTGGTCATATGGACCAACAACATATGAAAAGGCGGCCAAAGAGGTTTTGTTGGGCAACATTGAAAAAGTCGATTTGCCCGAGATGTGAGCATTGCCTAGTAGGGAAAACAACAAGGAAACCATTTGGAAAAGGTAAAAGAGCTGAGTTTCTTCTGCGTTTAATCTATTCTGATGTCTGTGGTTCAATGAATGTGAGAGGAAGGCAATGGGCTGTTTATTTCATCACTTTTATAGATGATTCTACTCGATTCGGATATGTCTATTTGATTTCTCATAAATCTGAAGCATAAGTTGTTTCAAAAGGTTTATGAACCTGGTAGAGAATCAATTAGATAAGAAAATAAAAGTATTGAGATCCGATCGAGGTCAAGAATTTTTATCTGATGAGTTCAGAAAATTATGTGATGAAAAATGAATAGAAAGACAGGTTTGTCTATTCCATATACTCCTCAACAAAATGGTGTTGTAGAGAGAAGAAACAGAACCCTACTGGATAAGGTTAGGTCAATGATGGGGCATGCTAACTTACCTATCACTTTTTGGAGTGATGCGTTGTTAGCTGCAGCCTATATACTTAAGGATGCCTTCCAAATCGATTGCTTCCACTCCATATAAGTTATGGACAGGTAGAAAATCGGACTTAAGTTTTCTTGAGTCATGGGGTTGTGCTGCCTATACACATGAGTCCTCTCACAAATTTGGGAAATTGGGTCCCAAAGGAAATAAGAGTATTTTCATGAGATACTCTGAATACTCAAAAGAGTATGTGTTCATAGGTGAGCAGGAAAGTGGGAGTATAAGTGAATTTGAATCACGGGATGTCACATTCTTAGTGAATGAATTTCCTAAGAAGGGCGAAATAGGGGAAGATTACTCCCTATTTGAAACCTTGGATCAAAATAATGATGTCAGTGGAGTTTGTCAAAGTGGGAGTAATATGAGATGTAATGAATTGAATTCAACTCATTCTCAATTGCAACCACCTAATGTGACGACATCATCATTACCTAATCCAAGTGGGAGCATGATGAGTAATGATGTGCTAAGTTTACAATCTCCCATACGGCGAACAAGTTGCCAAAGTATTCCCCGTCGACGTTTTAACATTGAAGGGGAAACTTTTATGATTGCTTCGCAAGATGAGGATGAGCCAAGAAATGTTAATGAGGCTCGAGTTGCCCTAATAAGGAAAAATGGATTTATGCAATAGAAGAGGAAATTGAGTCAATGAAATCAAACCAAGTTTGGGAACAGGTTGATCTTCCAAAAGGACGCAGAGCTATTGGGAACAAATGGGTTCTCAAAATAAAGCAAAAGGTGATGGCTCAATAGAAAAGGCATAAGGTTCGCCTTGTGGCGAAAGGGTATAATCAACGGGGAAGGAATTGATTATGAAAGTACATTTTCTCCTGTAGTATGATTTACCTTGATTCGCATAGTTCTGACAATAGTGGTTAGTATGGATCTTGAGTTACATCGGATGGATGTAAAAGACCGCTTTCCTCAATGGAGAATTAGAGGAAGAAGTATATATGGAACAACTTTGGTTTCATAGTGAAAGGCCAAGAAGAAAAGGTATGTCGACTTTGGGGGTCGATATGGCCTTAAGCGATCATCGAGACAATGGTATATACGTTTTCATAATGCCATAATGGCATATGATCTTACAATGATTGACGAGGATCATTGTGTATATATCAAAAAATCCAATGATCAGTTTGTGATCATATCATTATATGTTGATGATATACTAATTGTCGGAAGTAATATGGAGTTATGTTAATCTTTGTGAAGAATTTGTTATCTTCCAACTTTGATATAAAAGACATGGGTGATGTTGCATACATTCTTGGAATTAAGATTTCAAGATTGTAAACCCATAGACACTCTTATTACAAAAGGTGAAGGATTGAGCCATAGGCGTGTCCAAGGACTCTATAAGAGAAGGAACAAATGAAGTATGTTCCTTATGCTAGTGTTGTTGGAAGCCTGATGTACGCTATGAGGTGTACAAGACCTGGCATATGTTTTGTAGTTGGAATGGTGAGAAGATACCAATCCAATTCAGGTCAAGCACATTGAAAAGCCGTTAAAAGAATACTAAGGTATCTAAAGGGACTGCTGATTATACGCTGAGTTATTAAGGAAAGGATTTGCAACTCAAAGGTTATTTTGATACTGATTGGGAAGGAGATTTAGATGAAAGAAAATCTATCTCTGGATTTGTTTTTTTACCGAATAATGGCACCATATGTTGGAGCAGTAAGAAACAAATGTGTATAGCCTTGTCCACGATGGAAGTTGAGTTCGTGGCATTATCAGCTAGTATATGAGGATGTTTGGCTTAAGAGATTATTGGATCATTTAGGTGTTATTGGAAGTGCTGCAGATTCGTTATTGGTTAACGATGATAGCCAAGCAAAGAAAAAGCGTACACCAAATATCCAAAATATCATGGCAAGACCAGACATATAGATACCAAGTATAATCTTGTCAAAGATTTGGTTGCACGAAAAGATGTGAACTTAGAGTACATACTACGCATAGAATGGTAGCAGATCCTATGACAAAGCCGATACCTAGAGATGTGTTTTGTGGTTATATGAAATCTCTAGGATTGCGTAGAGGCTGATGTACTGAATATTGCAATTTCCCTTAGTGTTCACAATTTGATGAATTTGTGTTTTTCATCATTAATGCCTATGAATCTTTGTTTGATCTTTATGCATCTTAATGCTCAATGCATTACTTTAAGTTGAGAAGTATGTCGGACAGATATAAGATTAGCCCACTCACACGGGTAATCGCCTCGTTTACTATGTGATAAATAGAGATGATACTGTTTTTAAGCTTATTATCTAGGTGATAATCGAGAGCTCAAGCTTAAAACACGTATGTCGCCTTAACGAGTGTTAAGATGAGGACATAATTCTTACGATGTCCGAAAGTAAAATACCCCACATATTTTACTTTATCTCGTCTATGATGCCGGATGTGAGTTCGATGAATTTTGTGAATGAGTAGATACGTGAACTCAAGTTAGACATTGGGTATGTCCGAACTATCATCCGTACGGTATTGAAAGTGAAGACATACGCTCCATGGGAAAGGAGTTAATACCGTAATACGTATTTCATACTACGTATGCATGAGACGACCAATAAGAGTGGCAAAAGTTTGATCTCAACTTTTATGTCGTGTGAGACTCTTGAGGAAAAGAGTTCCTCAAATTTTTAGTCCCCTCATGACTCTTTCTTATTCTCAAGATTTCTATTTAGTGTTTGCTATCTTAGGATGTTGCCAATGGTCATGAGTGATTCGATCTAATGGGGCATTTCTAGAAAAGCAAGTTTCGAACCGAAATTGAGAGTTTGAAGGGAAGAGGAAGATCGATTTTGGAGAATCACATTATAGTTTTGTATTCATAGGTTAACCAATTATGACTGTCTTTGGGATAATCATAATTGTGAATACAATAAATATATCATTGTTTAAAAGAGATCAAGGGAGATATAAATGTGATCGATCGATTTAGGGTACCGCATACTAAATCTACTCGGAGTGTGATGCCCATTATGAGCTGCTATATATTCCTAGATGTATAGCAATGAGCTCTCAAAGTATGCTAGTCGCACGGATTATTCACCGGTATGAATGTTGAAGAGAGGAAAAGAGGATTCATTTCGGCCCACCATGTTAAGTGAGAGTCATGATGGATTTTTCTACGATGGGGATGAGTAGGGCTGTCCGCCCATGTTGGTTTTGTACCACCATGTGCGAGTGGGAGATGATGGATTTAATTGGTGATGGGCTTAAGGCCCGTCCGCCCATCTTTGGGCCCAAAAAGCCCGGCCCACGGGAATATGGCTCGTGGATGGGGGAAGGTATAAAGGGAGAGAGAGAGAGAGACGCACCCTTTGGCACAATCAACGTACGCTCTCCTCTCCCGCGCGTTTTCTCCCTCTCCAAAAGAACAGAAAAGAAAAATAGTAAGTGTTTTTCTCCCCTCGTCGGATCGAATAGGATTGAACCGGGCCAAATTTCTTCATCTTCTTGACATTGGTGTTTAATCTGGCTAACAAGGTACGCTCGAATTCATGGTGTGCTTTACGATCGGTGATACGTGTTTTCCCGGGCTTCGTTTTCCGCATTGATTTAGGGGTTCGATTTAGTGTCGAATCCGATTTTCGGGAATCCGTTATTCCCAACAGTTGTCAATAATACTGTACTAGCTGGAGCTAGCCACCACTCTTGATCCTACTGAATCTCTCCCGTATCTCATGTAGCTGACCACTATGAATGAACTGATAGGGAAGATTATAGAAGTTGAGCAAGCCCTCAGAAGAATTCAGAATGCTGTGGAGGGAGTCACATGGACTGGAATAAAGAAAGGGAAAGTGGGAAGTTCATGGGCCATGCTTTCCATTGTCAGGAGTATATGCTAGGACGATACCCAATGCGCAAATTGATAGAACACTTCAAAAGGTAACACAACCAATTCAAAATTGTCTTTCAATCCGAGGCATAACCTGCACCCAGGAGTTCGCTTTCAGAAATATAGACATCTATATCCCGTCACATCAATCTAACGGTCCTCTCATAATTGGTTTTAGGAATAATGAGGCTCTTACTAATCTCGTGACATCATAAAAACTATTAATAAAAAGAGAAAAAGGTAATAAAAAAAAAAAAAACGAGCGTTTTGTCTTGCGTGTCAGTCACTCTGTTTTTGGTCAGACAGGGGAAAAACGAGAATAACATGGGCTGCAACAACCAGCTCTGCACTTCACGCCAGAGAGACGACTCGAGTAGCCCCTGCCGCAACGCCTTCTTCGTCGGCCCAACCGACTCTACAAAAGGCCTCCCCCGATCGCCGCTCACCACCTCGCTCTCTTCCTCCGATTTCCCAGGCCGACGGCGGTGCCTCAGACATGAGCGCTCCCCTCTCCGTGGCTCCGCCGTTCTCGGCTCGCCTTCGCGCCCCGAAGCGGGTCTCCGGGACCGGAGCGCCGAGGGCGGCGCTGCTGGAGGCCCGGCCTCGCGGCTCGCCGGCGGAAGCCGGCGGCGGCGGCGGAGCGGCCCTGCGCGCGTCGGCTGCGGATCGGGCGGCGGACATCCAGGCCGAGTCCAGAGCCAGTGGCTCGCGCCGTGAATTCTCCGGTGTACAGCCCCGAGGTCCTCGCTCGCAAGTACGGTTCCCGTCCTGTTAAGGTCTCTCTCTCTCTTTCTCTCTCTCTCTCTCTCTCGCAACATCGACGTGCTCGCTCGTGGATGCTTGTCTGTACGAATGTGTATGTGCTGCTGATCGTAGTGTTCCGGTGACTTTCGCCTTGCATTACATTCTGAGGCGGCGAATGTTATCGATCATTAGCTGAGGAGGCGGGAACTTTAATCTCTGTTTCTCTTGATTAGGAGATGTCAATGTTTTGTTTGCTCGTGAATGTTCAGCCGTGAAGGCAGGTGTATGAGCAGTCTCGTTGTGTCTGGGGAAGTTCATCGTGGATTTTCGTGTTGAGGGAGTGGATTACTTGAAATTGATCTCTTTTTTTAATCACTTCTGCATGTTAGTATGTTATGTTTACTAATTGATGTTTCTCCGCACAAGAGTTCGTCTGTGATTTTCAATTTCAGGCGTGGTTTATTCTTTGATGAGCTGACTAGAGCTGACTAAGTGGAATCTAATTGTGACTAGGTCGTGCGAAGGGCTTTGGATGTATTGATAGCTCTTGGCGTGTTTGCGCTGAAGCTCCTGATTGATCAAAGGTATGGCCGGGTTGATCAGAACAAGAGAAAGCGAGGTGCAGAGTTGAGGATGATAATCACACGGCTAGGGCCTACATTTGTCAAAATAGGGCAGGGGTTGTCAACCAGACCTGATATCTGTCCTCCCGAGTACATTGAAGAGCTCTCTCAACTTCAGGTATCGATGGTGCTAATTTGGACATGATGGGAAGCGCATCTCTAACGTTACGTGAATGCAAGTGAAATGAAACTAACAGAAAGTGACATGTTTTGGCTGGTTTTTCTGAAAGAACTCTTTCAATATGAGTTCAATGAGATGAGATGAGATGAGATGAGATGAACTACAAATGCGACCATGAGACATGAATTAGGCTTGTCCCTCACACATGCTTGGTGAAAGGGTATTGGTGACATGACTAGGGAAATCATAAGTCAGTCCGTCTTGTTGTTAAGATTCGGCAAAAAATGATTTCTCAGTTTTCTTGCGAGTGTATTGGATGTGTGTACCGTTATCATATAGCAGAATCCAGGTGGAAGTGTTAAATATGATGACTTTCCAGCTTTAAGGTCATCTTTGTCTAACCAGTTGCATCACTGACTGATTTCCATGATACATGTCACCTGTGCTCTTTTTCTTTTAATGTCTGGATGCCGTAAGTATAAACCATTATGGCGCTGGGAAGATGTTTAATGTCATTATGATTGACCAGGATGCATTGCCGACTTTCCCAGATTCAGATGCCTTTGCATGTATAGAGAGTGAACTGGAGCTGCCCCTTGATTCAATCTTCTCCTCCATATCCGCTACTCCAGTTGCAGCAGCAAGCTTGGGCCAAGTTTATAAAGCTCGACTTAAGTATTGCGGACAGCTGGTAGCTGTCAAAGTGCAACGGCCTGGTATTCAAGAGGCTATCGGGCTTGACTTTTATCTTATGAGAGGACTGGGGTTTCTTATTAATAAGTACGTCAGTGGCATTACCTCAGATGTTGTTGCCCTGGTTGATGAATTTGCACAAAGAGTGTATCAAGAGCTCAACTATGTGCAGGTTAGATTTCTGATAAGCAATTCCATAGGTGCAAACATGATTAGATTTAATCATTGCTGAGAGGCAAAGCGTTGCAGTACCTTGACCTTCTTTCTTCTATATACACTTGAGACAACACTAGTTTCGAACCTCCGATGAACTGCTTGTTAGTAATTTGTATGAGGTATTTCGCCATTGATTGTTAATTTTGGCAGGTCTCTGCAGGAGGGGCAGAATGCAAAGAGGTTTAAAAAATTGTATGCTGACAAAGAAGATATACTTGTACCGGATATATTCTGGGATTACACTAGTGGCAAAGTGTTGACTATGGAGTGGATTTCTGGAGTTAAACTCAATGAACTGGATGCCCTAAAGAGGCATGGCCTAAAGGTTTTGGATTTAGTTAGCACAGGAATACAATGCAGCCTTAGACAATTGCTCGAGTCTGGATACTTCCATGCAGATCCTCATCCCGGTAATCTTTTGGCAACACCTGAGGGAAGACTCGCTTTTATTGATTTTGGGATGATGAGTGAGACCCCAGAGAAAGCCAGATATGCTATCATCGGTCATATTGTGCACCTGGTTAATCGAGACTATGAAGCTATGGCTCGTGACTACTATGCTCTAGATTTTTTGTCACCTGAAGTTGATGTTTCTCCCATTGTGCCTGCATTACAGAGCTTCTTTGATGATGCGCTCAATGCAACTGTGAGCGATTTAAATTTCAAAGCGATAGTGGATGGTCTGGGTACTGTATTCTATCAGTATCCATTTACTGGTGAGTTAAGATCAACTTTCTACTTTAGTTGCTATATCATATTTGGTCTTGTACATCATTTTGCTGGTTCAATATAACTTCTCGATTAGCTCCTAGGTGAAATTTTATTGCTCTGTTACGGCAAAGTGGTTTGCTGTTCCCTTTGGAGAACTAAACGGAGTGAACCTCATATAACTTGAAATTACCTTAATGGAACAAACACACCTTTTTCGTCCATGCACAGATCAGTTTATAAGTTTTTTCTTGAATTATGATTCTTATGATAGATGTTTTATCTGCAGTTCCGGCATATTATGCATTGATATTCAAGTCACTTACTGTATTAGAAGGCTTAGCACTACGTGCCGATCCTAATTTCAAGGTTTTGGCTGCATCATATCCATATATTGCTAAGAGACTCCTCACTGATCCAAATCCATATCTTAGAGATGCCCTCATAGAGTTGCTGTTCAAGGATGGGAGATTGAGGTATGTAACCGCCTATGTTTCCTGTTGTTAGAGGCTGTCGATTTGGTATGGTTATGTGAAAATCTTTGTCTTGTGAAGGTGGAACAGACTAGAAAACCTACTTGTCCAGGGTAGAAAAGACAGAGATTTTTCAACCAAGGATGCTTTACAACCTGTTTTGAGGTTGTTATTAGATCCAAATGGCGAAGAACTTCGAGTTTTGGTCATAAAGGAGGCTGTTCATGTCATGGAAGCTATTGTCCTGGCATCAGCTATCGATACTTACAACTCTATTCCCTACTTTATGAGGATTTTGCTTAATTCAGATGCAAATGGACCCTTTATAATGAGCGCTGCTGAACTGCAAACCCTGTTAGATCTTCGAGATCAGGTTTTCAGGATATGGGGCCTCTTGAAAACCTCTGAGAGTTTTGATCCACAGCTTCTACAGCCTGTTTTACAGGTATGACTCAAAGTGATACTGTAATTCCATGATGCTTTACTATTTTGAAAAGTTATACTGCTCTCCTATATTTGGACTTTAGTAGGTGCAACTATATACATCTAGAGAGTGGATGTGGCAAATTGTGCTGCTCTCCTATCTGTTTAATGATCCATCATGGACATTGAAAATGAGCATGCCACCTCTTAGTTTGCTTATTATAGTTGAGTCTGCTATTGGCAGACAGATCAGGACACCTATGTTCTCAAAGACCATCATCTTGATCGAGTTTGGTTTCGAAAAATTCTTCTTTTTTTAAAAAACTCCTCGGACAGCTTATCCTATCTCTTTGAAAATAAGATCAGTTTGAAGTTTCAAGATGTTTAAGGAAATTGAAAGATTGGCCAGAAAAACCAAGCTAAACATAGGAATGAAACTATTCTGGTTCTGAGGAAGCTTCCTGAGTGATGCATAGTCCATGACTAATGGAATAGCCCTTGCTTGCAGAGAATTGCCGCTCCTTATGTAGCCATGAATTTTCCAAGAGTGGCCAAACATTCCTCGAACATAGCACATGCACATCTTGACAAAGAAAGCATTTAAATCGTTGGCTCCATCTTTTCACACAAGAACTCCTTTTAGCTTGAATTTTTTTCTTTTTCCCTCGGTCAACAGCAATGCTTTCTCAGGAGTAGCTGAACCAATTTTTATTCTTAGAAGCAATAGTATATACATGTTAACATCAGTATCCTGCAGGAGTAATGGTCATTGTGGATATTATCAGTGACAATTACATGATTATTGCGTTAGACAAGAGTGGCCAAATATTCCTCGAACATAGCACATGCACATCTTGACAAAGAAAGCATGTAAATCGTGGGCATCTCCTTTTCACAGAAGAACTGCTTTTAGCTTGAAATTTTTTTTCCCTTGGTCAACAACAATGCTTTCTTGGGAGTAGCTGAACCAATTATTATCCTTAGAAGCAACAGTAGTATACATTGTAATATCAGTATCCTGCAGGAGTAATGGTCTTTGTGGATATTATCAGTGACAAGTACATGATTATTGTTTTAGACGAGAGTATTCAAGGATTGCCAGTCGGTCAGTCAGTGTTGTTTTGCTGAGAGTTAGTGGCTGAGTCACAGTTGCTTGGAAATCACATTGATGAACTATAAAATAAGCTAAGATTTTTACACTTTGGGTGATTGTGAGACTGAAACATTATTTAGAATTAGTAATTTTGGGTTGCAAACAGCAACTCCCATGTAGTCGGTATAATGGATTTACAATTTAATGTTTTGGTTGCAAGACTGTCCTTCCTGATCAGAAGTCTTTGAAATCTTTGCATATGTACCACAACGCATGAAGATATAAAAGATTCTTACTGCATCACACTTTAATTTGCTAAATATGACACTTCAGTTTGTTCTCTGTTGCAATGAAGGGTTTTCAATGAACCGTGCTTAAAAGTGGAATTCGATCAAAGAGTTACCAAAGAAAACAAGTGTTGAAATTCTTGCTGCAAGAAAGAAGTTCTGGAAAAACTGCAGAGTTTTAATGTTACCAAATCCTTATTGAGGGGAAAATATACTAAGCTCTAACTTTCCTCATTGTGTCTTTTCCTGAGGACAGCCTCAACAAAACTCTATAAGCATAACTTGATCTTAGGTGGAACTATCTGCCAATGTGAATACATGTAGAAAAAAGTCTCTGAAAGTCGTCATTTTGAAGAATAGGGCTGGAGTGGGTATGATGTTTTAAGAGGTGGTATGAATGGAAAATTATTTAATGAAGTTAAAATATATGCTAAGCTGAATCTGAACAATCAAGAATGACTAGTCACATGTGAGTCTCACCAGATTTGTCAGTCTTGGTGCAATATAGGTATTGAGTTTGCTGAATAATTGCTCGGTCTGAAAACCTGATATTTAAGGGCCTATTTCTTTTTAAAAATGCACACTTTTGATTTTAGTCTGATTCTCGTGTGGATTTTCATTTGGTCTAATAAAAAAAGCACAAACTTCTTGGGCCGATATCTAAGTAGCTAAAAAAATGATGCCTAATGATTGGATTATCTCGATGCCATTGGAATATTTTGGGCCCTTAACAATATATGAAGGACAAGAATCATTTTGTAGCAAGATTAATTTTGGAACAACTGCATGATGAAGCATCTTAATGCAAAGTAAACAAAACACTGGCAATTCCGATATTTGTATGCTTAGTAAATGAAAACAATGGGATCACCCTAACTTTAAAGCTAAACAGATGTCTGGGGATATCTTTATGTTGAATTTGGGAGACGTTTTTTTTTTTTTTTTTTAGTAAATAGTATCTATCCCTATTGCTGTAATTGGTGATACATTTTGGAGCAGGTTCTCCAGCAACCGGAGGCGCACGGCTTGGGTGTACGTCTTGCTGGTGGCGTTACCCGTCGTCTTGCAGCTAGAATGCTCCAACAGGTACTGCTAACGACGTCAAAATCTCCTGATTTGGCTTTCTCGTCAGTGTAACGTCTTTATTGGAAGGTAATGTGATAAATTTTGGACATTTTTATACCAAAAAATGAAAATTGAGATCTTGTTGTCATTCTTCTTTTGTGTAATAAATTAGTCAAACGTTAGTACTCATAGAAGAATGCAGCATAGGTTTGATTCTGGGCTAGTAGAATAATATGCATGAGGCTTCACTGGGCCTTCTTCACTACTCTGTTGTTACTTCCACATTTTCACTGCTGTAACCTGAATATGCAAATTTGGCCTTATGAAATATTAAATAATCTGTATTGTTTTTTCCAGAATGAGTTCTACCTATCAACTCTTAGTTTGACATTCTGCCATTTGATTAAGCTAGTCTGTGTGGATCATTTAAAACACAGTTGGACAAACTCATATCAGAAATTTGTAAGTCGACTAATCTGGAAGAGTTAGTGTTGATCTATGGTTAAGCTTATGGACGAATGCATCTATTTCTTTAAGTCTCTGTAATACCCGCATGGTAATACACGACGATGACCATTTTTGATGATCAGAAAGTAGTGCTAACATGAGAATCATGCATGGAGAAGTCAAAGTCAAAGGCATGGTTCTCATCAGAGTGATCATCGATTTTGTAGGATATGTCTGAGTACTCATTATTAGAATGACAGCTTGTCCCAAATTTTCCCAAGATCGAGTTATTAGTTGCAGTACACGGGATTATGAGCTCGAAGCCGGGACGCCATTCAACAAGCGCTTTGAGTAGCTATGAAACCATGTCATCAAGGACACTGAAAGAAATGGCCGATGTTATTTTTTTTCCTTTGAGATCTTTGCGAGTATCTCGGACATCATAGCAAGTCACGAACGAAATGTGTTTTTATCACGTTCGAATTGTAGTAGCACATGATCAACAGCTTGTGAGGTTAGCTAGAGGATAATGACATTTTGATTTAAGAGATAATAACATAAATAATTCATGAACTTTGGTTTAATGTGTAATGTTGTCCTTGGAATTTTAATTTGAGCAACGTGGGCTCCGAACTTTGTTTTAATGTGTCATAGTCATCTTTGAATGTTCATTTTGTTCAATATAATTCATGAACTATTGATAAATATTATTTATAGTTCTTCGTTTGCATCAACATTTTGCAGTAATATTTACCGATAATTAAAAGTTCAGGGATGATTTTGCCCATCAGATCAAAGTTCAAGATCACATTAAATAAATTAAAAAGTTAAGAAAAATATTGTATATTGAACTAAAGTTAAATGACCATTTATGCCATTTTCTTTGAATTTTATCACCATCGAATGTTGATATAATATTAATGGGAAATTACCAAAAAAATCATAAACATATCGCATTTATGTCAATTTAGTCATAAAATTTTTGATTTGGCTAATTTAGCCCTAAACCTTATGAAGATTTGTCAATTTGATCTTATACTTTTCAATTATGTCAATTTTATTCTAAAAAAAAAATTAATTCTAAAACTTTTGACGATTTGTCAATTTAATTTTAAATCTCTTAATAAATTGTCAATATAGTTATTCCAGCCAATCATGACCAAAAGTCATAAACGTGGTAATCTAGCCAGCTCTATTGTCCTTCATGGCATGGTAAGCGTCTACATGGATAATTTTTTATCTTTTATTTTTTTCTTAACCCTAGGCTGGCAAGGTTGCCGGTCGATCTTTGCCAACCAATGGGCTAGGGTGGGCAAGGGCTGTGACGTCGCATGTGATCGAGAGGGGTTATGGGTTAGGAAAAAAAGTAAAGAAAAATAAAAATTATAAAAAAATGAGAAATTTTTACATTAGTATCAATTTTGGTGACTACTTTCCCAAATTTGTCTAAAAGGGTTAAATTCATAAATTGTCAAAATGTTTAAGACTAAATTAGCAAATTGTTGAAAGGGGTATGGCAAATCAAAACGTTTATGACTTAATTTCGAAAAATTCATGTTTGAGTTGATTCGAAAGATTTAGGACTAAATTATCCCTTATGACAAAAATGACACAAGTATAATAGATTTATGACTTTTTTTGGTAATTTTCCCATTGATAACTGCTTGTGAGGGGTAGATGTATGGCCAGTTGGTCTTTAGTAAGTTGCCAAATGAATTTTAATTTCACAAAATTCAAGGCCTAGGGGTACCTTACCAAATGTTATTAAAGTATTAGTTAGCTAGTTGTTTGTAACTTACTAATTTCGTAGGTAATATCTTGCTTGCAATGGCATAAAAAGTAATTGGCCCGATTAATTACCCTTATATAAGACATTGGTAATTTCCTTACTTGGTCAACAAGTTTCCCAAAAAGCAAGCATGTATTGATAAGTCTCTAATTTCATTGGTAAGCTAGGATGCATTTGGTAACCATTTTGTTTTTGAGAATAATTTTTTATCAGAAATGATTTTTCCTAATTATGTTTCCTTTATAAGTTTCTAAGTATTTGAAAACACTTGGTAGTTGTCTAAAATTATATTTTCGAGATAAAAATGCATTTAGTAGGACTCTTAATTTTTTTTTTTTTTTTTTTTTTAATTTATTAACAATTTTATTATATTTTCTCTTTTTTTCTTTTTTCTGTTTGCTTTTCTCTTCTTCTTTCTCCTTCTTTGTGGTCGGTCTGGAGGCTCACTTGGCCACCATGAGCCTCGGCCTCATTAGATCTCCTCGCTGGTCACCAAGCAAGGCTTAACCTCGCCCAAGCAACATAAGGTCCTAGTGAGGAGAGAGGCTCTTCTCGCTAGCTAATGTGAGGCTGGGCCTCGCTAGGCCAAGGCGAGACCGACCTCGCGCTCGACCTCACGCCGCCTAGGCAAGGCCAAGTGAGCCTTTGATGAGCTCGCCAAACCTCGCCCAACCAATAGCCAACGACCACCGACAGTAGTAGGGTGGTTACCAGTGACCAATTGGGAGGAAAAAGAAGAGAAAAGGGGGTAAGAAAAAAGAAAAAGAAAAAGTTGGGTTTGCTTATAAAATTGTTCCCAAGAATAGAAAATATTTTTTTCAATTTCTTGATTATATTCCAAACCTATTTTCAAGAACAAAAAAACGGATTTTGGTTATTGGAAACAAAAAATTTACCAAATAGATTTCTGTTCTTTTTTTATTCTAAATAACAAAAAAAAAATAGATTTATATATTGTTTGGATTATTACCAAATATGTTTTGATTATTACCAAGTGGTAAGATTTTAATCCCAATAGAAAATTCTAAGTAGTTTGATAGCCTAGAGTGTGTTTGATAAGACTTAGAAAATGCCATAGGGTGAAATGGTTTTTTTCTAAATGGGTGAAATGTAATTTAGAAATATATTGAGAAACAACTTTGATTTAAATGTTATTTGGAAAGTTACACTTGTAAATGACTTTAGTTAGTTTTTTTCTTAAAAAAAAAAAACTCAGCCAATGAGCCACCAGAGAGGTTGTATGAGGTCACGCAACCTTAGGCGAGGCTAGTCGACGCCAGTTTGGGCTTTACTAGCAACAAGATCTACCTTCGCCAACTACGTTAGGTCAGGAAAGAGCATTTACGAAATTATGAAAATATAGTGAGGGAAAAATTATATATATATTAGCATTCCAAAAATGCTCAAAGCCTAAAATTCATCTAAACTTACCTTAGGCTAAAGGTGTTAGAGGTCTGCACCATCTCGAAGTAGTTGAGAGAGGCAACAAAGGAGTAGGGGTGCATCATAAGGTGGGCCCCCCAGTTCTGCTCCATGGTGCCATTGCAACATTCTTGATGCCTGGCAAGTGGATAACGCACAAGTATGGTTGCTAGGAAGTCAATGGTGTGCTAGCCGGTTTTCATGGACCGGTGAACAGCTAGCTCATGAATCGTGCATGAAAGGTCAGGCTTGACTTGAAGAATGTACGCCACAAGGAGCTGATGGAAAAAATGATCCATGCAAACCGTGAATCACGGTCGTCTTTAGACTCCTTTCCACCTTCACTTGTTGGAGCACGATCGCCAGTTGATAATGATGATTGACATAGTTGAAGACAATGATAATCATGTAGTGGTCGGAAGTGACAATGATTGGCTACCTTAGTGATGATCCTCAGGCAGTGCTGGCTATCTCCATCATCTTGAAAGATAATGGGAATTGTTAAAGTTATATTTTAAATTTTTTTATCTAATCCGAATTTATACTGATCCTGTACTGGATTTCTTATCTAGCATTTTATTCAAATATATTCGAGTTTATCCAATCCAATCCAAAAAAACGTGACCAAATACCAAATAGGATAATTGGCTATTTTATTTGAATTTGGATTACCGAATCCAGCCTAAACTCCTCGAAGCCATTTCACACTACTAAAGACTCGTTCCCATCCCACCCAAGGGGAAAACAAGATTAATGACTAGAAAAGAGGACGATAAAGGAAAAGATAAAAAAAAAAAAAAAGACTCATTTCCCATGTCCAAATGGGACAAAGCAGAGCTCCAACAGGCATCTCATCCTCCAATTCTTGGGAAGACCACGCCAAAACGTGAGAAGCCACTCCCACCGCTTGATTCCACTCCACAAGGCTCCAAACGGCGTCAAAAAGGTCGGCCATGAACTACGCCACCTGTAACTAAATCCAGAGACCTCTGGACCCATCATCGATGCTGACTACCGGCCAGCCGAGCCCACCACAATCAATGAACTCATCGCCCAACTACCAGACTCGCTACAAATCACAACATGCTGACAAATGGACATAACTTGAAAGTTAAAACGTTGTCATCATTTGACGAGGTTCTTCCAATGTCGAGCGTATAAGTCTTAAGTCTCATAATAAAAATAAAAATTGCAGTCGTCCTCTTATTCAGAATCTTAGTTTAAATAATCACATTCGCGCTTATCTCTTGCAACCACCTGTAAGCACAAATCTGTGTATTTCTATAGTTATTATATATCGGTGAAGTGGATGGAGATGGCCTCCCTAGGGGTGTCAAAAACCGAAACGAAATGAAAAATTCGGTTCTTATTTGGTTCGGTCTCATTAAAAACCGAAATTTTTTAATTGGTTCAATTTTTATCAATTTGGTTAACCAAACCAAACTGATAAAATTTAAAATTTTTTATTTAAAAAAATCATTTTTTTAATTTCTTGATTTCTTTTCTTTTCTTTTCTTCTTCTTAATTGGCCGGTCACCAGCCACAATGGCAGCTGGCGACCAACCAAAGGTGAGCTTGAGCCTCGCTAGATCCGGCTACCTGGGCAAGGCTCAAGCCTCGCAGCTTGCCGGATCTAGCGAACTTGAGCTTACTACCGTAAGGCGAGCTCAGCCTCACCAGGTCAAGCGAGGATCAAGATCGCCTCTTGGCCAATCGTCAGCCACCATCAGAGCTGGCAACTAGCCAATGAAGAAGAAGAAGAAGAAAAAGAAAGAAAAGGAAAAAAAAAAAGAAAAAGAAAAAGAATAAAAAATAATTAAAAAAATCGTTTTTTTAATAAAACATTTATAGAAAGTGGTGTATGTAGGGGAAAAAAACAAACACAAAAATAAAAACAGAATCGAACCGGGATTTTAATTCGGTTTGGTTTCGAGTCAGATCGACTTTCAATTTGGTTCAATAAATTTCCTTGTCGGTTTGATTTTTTTGGAAAACCGAACCATTTACGCCCCTAGGCCTCCCTAATAATAAACAAGCACTTCAACAGCCCTCAACAATAGATCATGTATTAATCTTTAGGTATCATCCATTTCACAGAAAATAAATGATTTAAAAAAAAGATTTCCAAAAGTTGATTACTTAGAGTGCGTAGGACAAAATTTCTGGAACATAAATCAATTTATGGCTAGAAATTGATTTCTCAATTTTTTTCTGGACAAATTTCTAAGTAAAAAAATGTGTTTAATAATAAGTCAAAATTTATGTTTCTGAAACAAAAATTCATTTGATAACAAAATAAAATTTATATTTCTAGGGGGCGACAGCTTGCGGGCGACGAGTGTCCACAGTAGGCTAGTAACCGGCGAGTGGCTGACAGTTGGGGGCCAGTAGCGACCGTTTGACGATTGACGATTGGTGATAGGTGGTGAGTGTCCAACGTTCCACGAGCGGTAGATGGGCGGTGGGCGATAACAAGAGTGAATGATAAGAAGAATTTTTATTTCTCACTTTTGTTCTAGAAATAGAAAAGTTAAAAATTTTAGCTTTTGATTTCTTATACTCCTAATTCATTTTTTGAATAGAAATCTGTTGTAGAATTAGAAAAATAAAATTGCGTTACCAAACGGATTTCCGTTCCAAATTTATTTCAGAAAACGGAAAAAATAAAGAAATAGAGAAACAGAAATTTTGTCATATGCACCCTATATTATTAGAAAAAGTTAGTCAATGAAAAATATTTTCAAAATTGACATCGATATAAGTCTAAATATTTTGATGAACAATAAGTAGATTTTTCGTTTATTCATTTTTCTAAGCAATGTAAGTTATCAATTTTTAGAACAAATCATTCATTATCCACAAAACAAACACACCATTATTATCTTAGCTATGAATTCTTTTTCTTTTCTTTTAACATAAGTTACCTCCGTCACCATTGATAAGAGTATTTAACGGCGAAAGATATGAATTGTGTTAAAAAAGTGAGTTGTTGCTTCATGTGGAAGTCCTTAAAGAATCATGATAAAAACACGTTGGGACTATCCACAATTTCCGGAGGTTGGAGGGGAGCTGTTATATAGTGTTAGAAGCGGAAGAGTAGGCAGCCAAACATCGGACGACAGTGATGCAACTCCGTTTAATTTGATAAGTCTATTCCAGAAGCTACTCAGCGTCCAAATGGAGGAAAACTAAGTCCGGCATGCAATAGTTTATGGACGTAGAAACTTAATCCCATTGCTATTATTACTATTATTTTAAACCAACGGCGATGCCATATATATATAAGCATCATTTAGAAAGTGACTCGCTGACGCATTCCTGGATTGCGAAATTAGCCGGCCATGAGTCCCCGTTTTGAATTCTGCAAGTAAAAAATCCGACCTGATCTGTTATAGCAATCATCCGCTTCTCCCATCCCCGATCCTTAAAAAGATTTATGCGACCAAATGGCCGGCCATTTTCATGTTCATGAGCATGATCTAGTCAGACGAGGAGTGGTCCTTAAATGACTGGAGGATCTTGCTCGTTCTTTCATGACTCTCACTACTTCATTCTAGTGAATGGTCAACCCCAAAGAAAACTACTGTACCTTCAGTCTAGAGATTGTGCTGCTGAAGATAGCACAGCATGAGCCATAATCATCAGGCCGGCGGTGCCAGAGCCTCAAGTAAGCCGGTGAAGAAGGATAGGCAGAGATCCCTAAGTTCTCTGTCGGGCTACCATGAGAATCCATCTCAAGAACGTTTGTCAAGTTCATGT
The DNA here is from genome assembly GCA_014182575.1 of Eucalyptus decipiens. Lineage (NCBI taxonomy): Eukaryota > Viridiplantae > Streptophyta > Magnoliopsida > Myrtales > Myrtaceae > Eucalyptus > Eucalyptus decipiens. The sequence goes on along the minus strand of CM024614.1, from coordinate 23,587,165 downwards.
CAAATGCGGCGGAGCTCTTCTTTTTCAGTTTTAGCTGAGTCGCCAGGGGGAAAGAGTAGCGTTGGGTCAAGCTACAAAGTTGAAAGTAAAGGATGGACTGTTCCTTGGAAGTGGTCAAGAATGCGAAAGGCTCAGAGAAGGAAGGCGATTGTTGCGGTGGGTAGAAGGTCCGTGGATGGATATGGCAAGAGCAGAAGAAGATCTCTGAAGCTCGATCCCCTCGAGGATCACCTGATCTCGTCGGAGGATTATTTGAGGGACGAAATGATTCACGAAAAGTTCTCCATCTTGGGAATGAATTTCAATAATCTGACTGCTGGACATCACCATCATCAAAAGGCTGGAGCTGAAACCAGTTGGAGCCAAAAAGAGAACTATTCGAGCACAAGCCTTTCTCTCAAGTACCAACCGAAGCGTTTTGAGGACATAGCAGGGCACGAGATCATTATTAAGGCAATGTCTACTTCTATTCAGAAGCATAAGGTTGCGTCCCTTTACCTGTTCCATGGCCCAAATGGCACAGGGAAGACATCAACGGGCAAGATACTTGCAATGGCACTGAACTGTGAATCCGGCGCACATAATCAGCCATGCTGGAACTGCGGAGGGTGCTCAAGAAGCCTTTACATGATGGAGTTGTGTTCAGGAAGCAGATTTGCTGGATTCGAAAAGATAAGGACACTCATCCAGAGCACATCATTTGCACATACAATACCAGGCTTTAAGGTCTTCATCATTAAAGAATGTCATTTACTGACAGCCGAAGCATGGGATGAACTTTTGGGCATAGTAGAAGGAATATATGGTACTCAGATGGTTTTTATCCTGATTGCTGTAGACATAGATGCCTTGCCCATAATGGTATCGTCAAGGTGTCAGAAGTACTTCTTTCCCAAACTCAAGGATATGGACATCAAACTCAAGCTTGCACTGATTGCTGCACGGGAAGGTATAATACTCGAAAGAGAAGCATTGCAGTTGATCATTGCCAAGGCAGAAGGATCCCTGAAAGAAGCAGAAAACATATTAGATCAGTTATCCTTATTGGGGTCAAGAATCACTACTTCCATGGTTCAAGAAATGGTGCGTCATCAATCAAAGCCTTACATTTTTCCATCATTTTCCTTTCCAAACATGACTCTGTTAGCCAACTCTTTCATACATTTTTAACTTAAACCTGCATCTGTAGGTACACCTGATCCCCCGCAACAAGCTCAATGACTTGCTCAAGGCAGCAGTATCAGGGGAAACAATGGAGACCATCAAACTCACAACAGAGCTAATTCGAACAGGTGTGAAACCACAAGCCCTGGTATCCCAATTGGCATCTCTCATCAAAGACCTACTCTCAAATGCCGCTGCCACCAATTCTCGATCATTGTCATTGACCATCACATGTAATGATGACAAGAGAAGGCAGAAAGTTGGCTCAAGCCTCGGTAAGATACTTCAACTTATAGCATAAATGAAATCTTCATATCAGCTGAGCTTTTGGTACTTTTGCAGTTAATAATCAATCAGAAACGTTGTGCTATGCCTTGAAAGTGCTCGTTGGAGTAGAGAAGCAATCGAGATCCTTCATAGACCAGAGTACCCAAATGTTTGCTGCTCTTCTACAGATTGCCTCACAAGAAAACCACAACAAAATCTCTCTAAGAAATATCATGCCAGAGTACATTGTATTACCCTCAGGTACTTGTTTATATACAGGAAAAGTTATTGGAGCAATATGGATTAAGCATAGATAAGCATGCTCACTGAAGTAAATTTGCAGTTGGAAATGGCAAGCTCAATACAGGGTCAATCAATGCACAGCATCATAAGCAAACCCAAAATAGAATCCCGCTGCATTGTACTTCCATCAGTGAAACTTCCGAGCCACGTGATCTAGACAGAAGTGACAAAAGCATAACCATGGAACAAATGGAAGAAAATCAAAATAGAAGAGGAAAAGAATCTGAAAAGGAGCCTAAGTTGGCTCGACTCAATGACCTTGAAGAAATATGGATGGATTTGGTGGAAAAGGTAGAAAGCACAAAAATCAGGCAATTCCTCTGCCAGCAAGTGAAGCTCGCATCATTCACCATAGCTAGTGGTAATGTATTCTGTCCAATACCCAATTTAATGACATTTATTAACTACCAATCATTCAAGTGATAATCAATTTCATCCAACAGCCAATGCCATTGTGCATTTGATCTTCAAGAAACCTGAAGACAAGACAACTGCTGAGATGTGTGAAGAAAGCATATCTAAGGCCTTACAAAATGCATTGGGGTGCCCTGTCATAGTAAATATGAGTCTGGAGCCACTTGACTTGAGAATGGTCGAATGTGATGGAGCCAGAACTATGAAAATACAGGCTGGAGAATCCAGTCATTTCAGAAAGCTAACAGCATCTCCTCCAGAGACCAATAATTACCGCACCAGTCCTAATTATGCCAAAAACCAGAATACAGGCAATGTTTTGTCTATAGGCCCTCCAGAACCAGAAAAGCAGCTGGAAGATGGCAACACTAATGCTCCTGAAGGAGAAGAAAAGGCAACCAAACATACATCCCAGGATAATCTATCTATTCAGAGACACTCATCACAGGAGAACAAAGCGGACACAGTCCTAGCTGTGGAAGCGAACTATCTACTGTCACCAGCTGATGCAACCAGTCTCAGAAGAAGGAAAACAACAAAGCATCGATGGCTGTCAGTATCTTCTATACAGCACAGTGACGCAACTGTCGAACCATACAGTCAGGACATATTGTTTGAGAATGCAAATATGGACAATGAGGGTAGAGCAAAAAGAAACTTGAATGTCAAGCAGAGCTTATCAAAGGATAGAGAAGATCATCATTCCCATTTTGATACAAGAAGCAGGTAAGTACATCCAATGCTCAATTAAACAATGACTTAGCTTTTGCTGCTAAGGGAATAATGTGCTTTGGTTCTATGTTTAGGCGACCTAATCTTTCTTGGAGGTGCAAGGACATTTTCTGTTCGCAGAGAAAAGTAGGAAATAATGGATCGTGATGGCAGGAGCATGTTTAAGCTTCCTCACAACATCATCACAAAAAGTTGAGAGCTGAAGCATCCAAGAATACAAAATAGAGAAAAGTAGGGAAAAACGGATCGTGATGTCAGGAGCATGTTTAAGCTTCCTCACAACATCCTTACAAAAAGTTGAGAGCTGAAGCATCCGAGAATACACAATCAATGCCACCAGTCAGCATCATCATTAGTTGGGTGCATCTTATGCGCTAGATGAAAAGTCCTCTATGTTTTTCCAAGATTACTTGGGCTGTATAAGCAGGATTTTCCTTCACTGAAAGTTTGACAAGATTTTGCTATAGAAGTTTATTAAAATATCTCACTCAACAAATGCAAGAGAAGCAGCATTGTCATAGATTCTTGAGTGAAAGATGGTCATCAATACTTTATCCTCCATAAACATTCTCATAGATCCCATACATAAGAATGCATTAAACAAAAGTGCCAAAATTTAAAATGGACCCCTGGGGTATGGGAAAAAAAAATTTAGCAACAGAAATAGGAGTAACCAAACATAAACATTCCTAGAACTACACCTGTGAATTAAATCCTTGGTGGCAAAAGAGGATGATTTGAATGAAAGGGGAAACCAAATGTCCAGCATAGAATTATTGAGATGAAACAGGAGAAAGGTGGGCCTTTGCCAACAACTTGCATATCATATTAGTCAGTTGACGTGTGCAGATGAATTAGAGCAAAATCAAAGTTGGCTATACTTCTTTTCCTTGACAGTTTTCATTCCCAGTCAATCACTTGAGATCTTTGATGTCAATCCAGACTGGTGAAAATATATCAAGCAGGTCTAGTCAGTAGCAAACTTCTGATCACCACCTGATGTGCCTAAAAGGTGAAAGCAGGCTGATCAATTCATTGTCCAAATATGAGCTAAGCAGTTTTGCCAGGTCTAAGCATGGTTAGGAAACTTTTCAAATCTATGGAGAAAAATCCTTTGCTTCCTAACTCCAACAATAAAATTGTTTCCATTATGCACACTCTTGATTGTATAATTCAGGAGATTACAAGTTTACAGCTAATTTTAATAACAACCAAGAAGCAGTTAATGAAACAGCACAGATATGTAAACAAACCAAAAAGAAATACTCCACTTGGCAGTTCAAACTCCGAAAGCCCAGGCAAGCACTACCATAGGTAAATCAATTTAGACCTTTGACAAAGCAAAAGACAAGGCATTCAAAGTAAACATTAGGAGGTTACCGAAGTTGAACCCGGGTATTAATTTTCCTTTTCTTAGAGCCCATTCTACTGAATTATGCTGGAAAGGGATAGCACATGAAAGTACAGACGTGCAAGAAAACTAATTGGGTGCTGTAATGGAACCAAAGTATCAAGAGATGAGTACATTTCTTAAATATTGATCACAGTATTGTTCATTTACTGGAACAGTTACAGAGTGAAGTGGAACACGAAGTAATTAGCAGGATCAATAATCAGGCAGCTTAAGTACAAGATTTTGGCTTTATCACCCCATAAGGAACCAAAAAGCAGGTCCAATACTTGTATTGAGAATATTTGCACATCAACTGGCAATGCAAATACTGTAGGCATGTGAACCTTGACAAGTATACAATTAATTGATTTATATCTTTGTGAGTGATCGTTTAGACAAATCCAACATAACCTTCTGGCCCTTATCTGCCAGCAGCATATAAGCCTTGACAAGTTCCTCCTTGATCATGAATAGCACAGAAGCTGCAAAAACACTTTGTACTATCTTTGTGCTCATACCCTTATAAAATCCTTGCACTCCTTCATAACGGATCATTTTAATGATCGCATCAAATGTACCTGTATTTGAGAGAAGCTTTTGGTAAAACTGGATACCGTAGAAATAAGGATGAAGGTGATCCTTAGACCAAATAAAAGGCGAACAATTGCAATGGTCGTATCCATATACCAAATAAACTTTAGAATGATGATGCAAATAACAGATTGATCAGGGCAGGAACAGCAAACAAAATGTGCTGAAATTAGAGGAGGGACCATTGGCACACTTTTCCTTGCTTAGTTTTGATTCATCACTACTGACACGATGAATTGGGGAATTACATTAGCATACCAAAAAAAAAAAGAAAAAAAGGTTTAGACTGCAATTTAAAACCACAACAGCATCTACTTCACAATTGTTTGTCCCTGCTCAAACTCTCATTTGCCACCAATTTTCTCGCTACGATAATTCTAGGCCCAGGACCTCTACCATCTAATATAGCATCCAAGGCCATCAATTATCCACAGCATGATCAAAATGACTTGGCACAGATGATTGACTAGTTGACCAGCTAACAGCAAACTATCTGATTTGCTATTGATCTTACAGGCGAGCATACAGGAAATTTAAAGATTACGAGTCCAGCAATAGTGAAACATTTTATTTTTCCTCTAAAACTTTGAGACCATGAACCAGGAAAAATTTGAAACCCAAACATCATGGAAGAAGGTGTAGGTGTGAATGTACACAGATTGAATGTCACTACAGGTATATATGCGTATATCTGATCTTGTCAGCAGCATTATTCTGAAAAATCAAGTCACATCCTAGGCCATGAAAGCTATTTCAAGGACAAAATTAATGTCACAAGTCTATTTAAAAGAATGGCACTCTCACCAACAACAGGAAATTGCGCATCCTCATCTTTCACCTTTCACATTATCAATGTATCCCCTTCAAATGTGTGAGACACACGAAGAAGACTTTTCATTATATTCTGCTTAATAAGGTTCAGTAACGAATTTAAGGTATTCCAGCACAGCCATAAATACTTGATCCAGGCAAAAAACAACTTACGCAACGATTTTTTTCCTTTATCAAGCTTTATTAGGGATAGAGTATCAAGCACAGAGATAACACTAAAATAAAGAGGGACGATAAATTTGATGTGCTATAAAATGGACCTGTGTATCTCAAAGCAACATTCCCCCCGATCTCCTGTTTTGCTTGCAACCTTGACTGAAAATGCATTAAGGAAAAGGGAAAAAAAAAGAAAAAAAGATGAGAATTAGAGACAAGCATACCCTCCAGTAGAGAATCATATACCCGTGATGCAATGTTTATCACAGCCTCTAAAAAGTGGAGTATAGGTGGATAGTGTTGAAACATCTGACCAAGAAACAAGCAGATAAAGAATCCAGCAGTACTTGACAAATTTTCCATTTTACTCAGCAGATAAGCAATGAGGAATGCCACAGCAGCGCATAAGCTACTTGATCAATGATTAGAGCTTACTCGAAATTTTAACATACCGCACGCACACATGCATTGAGATAAGTGAAACACAGAAGAATAAGTGAAATATAAGTCAGGACTCAGGTTATGGGGCAAAGAGTTTGAATTATTACCTTCACAACTAACAGAGGGTATGTTGAAATAGTTGCCCCGAGTTTTGCCAAAGCCCCCAACAAGAAGACCTATTTGAGAAAGGGTCACAACTATCTATTTTACACAAGGGAGTTGATTTGACATCTTAAATATGGTGTTACGAGCATAAGTCTATGATCCCAAACAAGGATGACGTACCTCCAAAGCAGTCACATTTTTCACTCCCCTCTTACTAGCAGAACGCTTTGCTCTCAAGTGCTTTAAGGAGGTTTCATAGATCATGAATTGGATTGATGGATTGCAAACCTATCAACAAAAGGTCTCGCTTACACAAAAATGACAGTAGCATCCTGAATAAGAAGAGCGAAACATTTCCCATCCATTCTAGTGCTAATTTAATAGACTGACCATAATTAATGTTGGAATAATACCCTTCCAGAATCCCGCAACACCTGCTTCCCTGTGCACTTCTTGAGCCTATGAAAAGTAAGCAGACATAAGCATGGGACATTGTTAACAATACTTAAATAAAGAAATTACAAATACAAGAAAATACTTAAACAATCGTTTACACAGAAATCAGCTGATATTTGTACTTTCAAAGGAATACTTTTATAATATTAAATGCCCAGACAACATCACAAACAATATTTTTCTTCGATGATGAAGACCATGCTGTAACCAAGAGTGTGCACATGCACGTATCTGTCTGTGTGCTCTTGATAAAAGGAGGACTTCCCTGAGTTTTGCACAGAACTCTGTCAAGAGGAGTTCTTATCATGCTCGTTAGCTGTCTCATCATCTTAACAGAGTGACAATACATCAACAGCCTTGCTCCAAATGGTTGACTGGCTCTATAGGTAAAGGTAAAAATTTCTTTAATCCAATCCGATGTCTTTAAATTTTATTATCCCTCAATCAAATGTCTAAAATAAAATTAGAAACTAATGAAATTCTAATATATTTTTTTGTCAGGTTAAATTCTTCGGTTTGACGAAAAAATTACCCTTTGACCAATTTTATAAAAATATGAAATTTAAAGGTCTAATTCTACACGCCTATGTGAAATTGACACCTATAAGCAATTGAAATGCTAAGGAGACTAATCTAGTTTTTGGTCAATAAACAAGACTCGCCGTGGTCAGGAATTATGAACCTTGAATTTTCTAACTTAGACCATCGGGGAGCACATATAGGGTTATGGATTACACTGGAAAATCGATGCTGGAGCACATGAAATTGTGCAAGAATTTAAATACATTGCCATGTTTGAATGAGAGCAGGCATTTAAACTATAAGGCACCAATATCTATGCAAGCATATTTACATCGGGAAGTGGTTTGCATGACCATCCTGCGAAGTCATTATCAATTCATGTTTCATTTATAGTAAAAATGGTAATTTCCATTCAAGCGACTATATTGGATGCAGTCAGATGATGAAGTAAGAAGACCAACACATAATCTCCATCTTAGATGATGCGTCCAACAAGAGATTGGGAAAGAAACTTGGCACTGCATTCAATATGAGAGCTAAAGAAAGAAAAGGAAAGGTTTGCTGGTGATCATGAATGATAGTGATGGAAAAGCATAGGATTAATGTAGAGGTGGATATACAGAAAATACCAACCGCCTGAAGAGTACCATATGGACGAGGTTTCACTGATTCAAGTTCAGTCAATTTATCATGTAAAGTAGATTCTTCCCAACCCCTTTCCAATGCTTCAGCCAATAGAGCTTCCTTCTTGCCCTCCATTATTTTTCTTTCTGCTTGAGTATGCGTCTACACACTCAAATAACAAGGAAATATTATGAGAACTATATTTAGCTAATGCACCCTCAAACATATATCATGATTTTAAACCAAAAACCTCATGAAAACTCTCTCTCTCTCTCTTTCTCTCTCTCTGTCTGTCTGTCTCTGTCTCTGTCTCTGTCTCTGTCTCTCTCTGTGTCTCTCTCTCTCTATATATATAAGCATAATTATAGTCTTAGAACCTGATAAAAGGAGCTTGTACTTACTGCATAAGCAATTGAGTTCATTGTGTTTTATCTCTGACATCTGAGAAACTAGCATTTTAGCAAGAAATTCATGCTTCTAAACAGCATTATCTTCCCCTGAGAACTTTATTTCAGCACGAGTATGCCAATCACATGCATATCAAGGCCACCAATAATGATGGATCGGGTAAAATAGAAGGCAGTGGAAGATGCCATACAAGACAGACTATCAACTAACTGACAAGAAATCATATGATTTCCATTAGGATTATTCAACACAAATTTTTTATATATTCATTAAAAAGACTTCCAATTATAAAACATAAAAAGACGATGTCCTTTTTACTAATTTTCTCAGCTGGATACTCAGTGCTCGTTTGAATGAAAGTAAAAACAGTCAGCATGCAGAATCACAAGTTCTGGATCCATACAGTGCTACAAAATATTGACAAGTGAAGGATATCGAAAGATTTTTTTTTTGGTCAGAGGATATCGAAAGGGGAGGGACCAAATTAGTTGAATACCAATCTCATATGCAAGAATTCTATTCTAGACCTCTATATAGTGACCATAGAATAAAGTGAATGAAGAATTGAAGGCACCTGCATCCGAGTGACGAGAACCCAGATAGGAATGGTCAGTAACACATTCAAGGACCTGCAAAAATAGGTATAAGAGGTGACACAAGAATTTTGTTGGAGGAACATGATCCAGTTATGTGATGGATGAACCAAAGCAAAGTGCATCTCACAATAAGAAGGGCATTGGTATGATCAAACTTGCCCTCCATGCCCCAAAAAAATAAAAATAAAAAAGGAAAGAAATGCTTAATAATTATGAGAACTGACTACTCACCCAGCAATAGCCGCCACAACAAGCCAAGAGAACATGCCAACAGTTCCATCCCCACGGCCTTTCTTCTTACGAGCAGCGGCAATCGCCTCAGCTCTGTTTTTGAAAACCTGATAGAAATAGTAGTATACTCCCTGGCAGTATCAGAGAAAATAGTTAAGAGTCAACAAGAAAAGTTGTGCGATGGAAATATAATAAAAGTGCCTCCACTTATCAATCTAATAGTACCGAGGTACTTGTCATCATCGTTGTCTTGTTTTCCAATATCAGCAAAGTGTTTCAGCAATCAGACGCAAAGACTTTTCCAAGTGAAGCTTTTGCCATTATAAACAGTTAAACAAGCCTAAAAACAGCTAGCCGATATCACAGGGATCAACCATAATCTATATTCACTCGATCATCAAATCACAGAAATCTCTTCAGACACTGTCCAGGAGAAATGACTAATGTCTTTCTTATTCCACTAATCCAATGCCACTGGCATCAACAACAAGCTATGATGTAATTTGTGCAAACTAACAAATCAGACCTCTCCCCAACACTCAGTCTCAATCAACTTCAAAATTAACCTGAAGCAGCAACATTTGCTTAATGAGCAAAATCCTCTTCGCGAAACAACTTTGCAAATGCATCACCGACCACAGCGACGACATAATAACAAGCTCGCTCCGTACCTGCGAAGCCGCGGTGCCGAATAGAGAAGGCTTGAGTCCGCTATACAGTCCGCCCCAACCTTCCGTCTTTAGAACCTGACATCAAATGGCGAAAATCCTATCACCGTCCACACGCTCACTAACCGGAGCCAACCGCCATGAACGAAGCTTCCAAACCGACGAAAACCTGGAGGATCTGAAGGAGAGTGCCGGCCGCGGGCCGCGCCTGCGCAGCCAAAGCTTTCTGGTCGGCGCCGCCGAGGCCTTTCTTCGCCACTCGCTCGGTCTGCTGCCGCGTGTTCACCTGCCGCCGTTCCAAAAAGCCGATCGATACCACTCTGTCACCGTGCACGTAAAACGCAGAGAGAGAGAGAGAGAGAGAGAGAGAGAGAGAGAACCGTCTGGAGAGGATAGGTGATGATCTGAGCAATGATGCCGCCTCCGGCGCCGGCGAGGCCGTTGGCGACGGCGTTAGACATCGGCGATCGATTCCGGCGGAGAGCTTTGAAGTGAGGGAGCAGCTGAAAATATCTTGTATCTCTGGAGTCAGGCCAAGCTCGCTGACGCCACTGTTCAGATTCTTGCTTAATTTCTCCGTCCAAAAGGTTTCCTCTATCGGCACGCGAATCGAAAAGCGCAACCGTAGAGCCTCTTTATGGAGGTAAAATCAAATGGATAACGCGTGACCGTTGCTAATCTACTGTGGGACTTAAATGACAGTTTTTGGACTGCTTTTGACAATAATAATTTACTTTGACAGCACATGAGTCACAAATTCTTAATTTTTTTAATAATTTATAATTATTTATTAGTTAATTTTTATGATCTAGAATAAATTATTGTAAACCATTTCTCCCTAAATCATTTAATTTTATTTTAATATGACGACAAACTTTAAACTAATATACTTGTGATAAATTTATTATAAATTACTTTTTCACCATTAAAAATCTCAAATTAATACATTTGTAACAAATTTACTTATTATTAATTTTTATTAAATTTTATAAATGAATATACCAATTTAAGTTTTTACCCTTCGTGTGTCAAGTTTCTAGTTTTTCATGGTACTAATCATCTTTTTTCATCGATCGTTTTCTATTAGTTTTTCTGTTGTCAATCGATTTTGGCTAACATGGACCGTTAGGAAAAAAAAATGATATGAATGCTAGAATACACTCTCAGTATTCATGGGGCACCAAATTAAACAACTTAAGGAAAGGCGAATTGAGAGAGAGAGAAGTGGCCCATCGCGACAGCCATAACCCCATGCTCGAGCTTCGATTGTGGTAACCATGGACAATCAAGCTCAAGTTTGCGAACATCGTGACCGCTCAAGTTCATGACCATGGCTGCTCGATTTAAGCTCTCAAGGTAATCATGGCAGCGAGATCTTTTTGAGCCACGAAGCTTCAGAGTGTTCAAGCTCGAGGCCATTGCTGCTCGAATCATAGTTTCTCATTGCCATATGTGTAAAGTTTCGACAGTTTTTTATTTGGTCAGATTTGAAGAAGAAGAGAGAGAGTCAACGTTGAAAAAAAGAGAAAAAAGAAAGGGATAGATCCAGATTGGCGAAGAAAGAACACGATCCACTTCAGAAAATGGTTACTTACGTTCAAAGTCATGTAAGCAAATTTCATTACCGAATATACACATGGATGACAATGACACTTTTTAAAAAGTATAAGGAAGGTTTTAAGGGTAAAAAAAGAAAAAAATTGAAGGACAGTCTGATTTTCGAGCAAAAATAAAGAGATCACTGATGACATTATTTCTAAAAGAAAGATAGAGAAAAGTCTCAAACCTAATGTCTCTTAGAAAGTTAACACAAGATTTTTCACTTATCACGATATATTTAGATAAAACATAACAATTCTCCATCACCTGTTTTCCAATAACGGAAATTAAGAAAAGAAAACAATTCACGCCACAATATGGTCAATTGCACCTCTTAAAAAGTATAGGGAAGGTTTTTAAACGAAAAAAACAAAAAAACAGAGGGACAGTTCTGACATTCGAGCGAAAATATCGGGACCAATAGTGGTATAATTTCTAAAAGAAAGAAAGAGAAGGGAGGAAGACGAATAAACAATTTACTAGGCTAATAAGTTAATAACCACTTTTGTGGTGAAAAAAAATAAACTTGAGCGATTAAAAGATCAACAGAGTTACATTCTTTCTTCTTCTTTTTTTGTCAGAACAGAGTTGCATTAAAAAAAATTTTGACAAAGAATATTCTAATCTATGGATAGGTGTAATATTTTAAATTTCCATAGTTAATTGTTTAATAAAATTTAAATAAATTCGATACTATTATTGGACTTAAACTCTATTTGTTTCGTGGAAACGAATGATTTGAAAAAAATAGTTTACTAGAAATGATCACTTGAAATATTTAATCGATGAAATTTTTTTCATTATTAATATAATTTATGTCTCAATACTTTTATAAACGATGAAAGTATTTTTCATTTATTCATTTTGGTAAGTGATATAAATAAATATTTTTAGGAAGTTATTTTCCAAATCAGTTGTGTTCTACAAAACAAACGGAGCATTAGGATGTATTTGTTTAGGTGAAAACTTCATGATAAAGACTTGTCGTGCTAGCATTTTTCTGAAAAAAACAATTTTCCCTTTTTAGATTAGGGAATTCATTTTTATTGCTTAAAAGCATATAATATTTTCTTTGACTGTAAATGGTTTTCTCATTGATCGATCATTGCAAAAAAAATTTTTACTCAGACAAACACACCCTAGTATGATTATTTTTCCTTTGCCTCATGCTTTGGTTTTTTTTTTTCCTTCCTATCAAAGCACAACTCTGGTTGAACAAGAGGAAGAGAAGCACCGTTTTAGTGCCATCAGAAAAAGGGGTGTGGTTATGAAAACGGGCGGTGACTCCACAAGAGTCCGAACTTTTACTCGTTGTGGAATTGAGAATCTAATCTTTTTGCTGGATCAAGTACCTCAGCTTTTAAAATTAAACTCAATAATATGTCTCCGTTAATTAAGTGCCCTATCACCTAAATTAGATGGCCTAATTGGGTTAAATTTATGACACGGACCGCCAAAACACATTACTTCTTCCATTCCAACAGCTAAAAAGATCTTCTCCATTTCTTGTTTCATTTTGCTTTTTTCTCCATCCTCCTACTTCATCCATAGTTGCTCTTCTTCTCTCTCTTCCCTGGTTGAACATCGCCACCATGGCCACAGCCACTAACCAACCCGCACACTGGCGGCATGATCACTATCGATACCACGCGAGCTTGACTCCCCTCTGTCTGTCCTCTATCGCTGAGCTCCAAAGGATGCCATGTGCTTAGATTTGAGGTGCAAATTAAGGAGAGAAACGGGAGAGAGAATGCTGTTGTTCAGAGACTGAGTTATGAAGCCATTGTTTAAGTGGTGATAGTGGTGGCCCTTTCTTGTGAAGCTTAGGTAGAAGGCGAAAAAGGCTCCTTTCAGGGGTGAGCCATTAATGAGATACCACTTTAGAAGAGTTAGAATTCTAACAATATATTAGAATTTGCAGATTAATGACAATCTCGGATAGACAGTTTTTATGATCATAAGCCTCCCAAAAGCCAATGGAGGATTGCAAAAGTTTTCTTGGCCCAAATAGGGATAGTTTAGCCAAGTTTTGGTAGTGATTGTTGGTAATGTGGTGATGATGAGTACCACATGGTATCTTGTGCGTGTGCATGTGGGCGTCACAGCCATGCACGCCAGAGAGGACCCTAAGGCTGCATTTAGCAATCATGATAAAATTCGGGATAGGATATGATTTATCATATCTTACGTTTGGTGCTCACTCAGGACATGATAAAGTCGAATATAATGGGGATATAGACATAATAAAATTATTTCATAAGGGAAGTGTGATAAATGTGGATATGATTTCCAATGTCTAAAATAAAAAAAAAAGTTATTTTTCTTGAATAACAAATTTATTAAATTAACAAAATTGAAATTATATTTCAATATAAATAATATTTGAATTCTAATTTAAGAAATTAGAAATAAAAAATAAAAAATCATTTTTAATTATTTTAGTTTAATTTATATGTTCAACTTTAATTCTATCTTATAATAAGCATTCAATCTATAAATTAAATATTTATATTTATTATATATTTTAGGTATTTTTATATTTTAGGTATGTTAGTACAATTTACTATTTGATAAACTTTTATTAAAGAATGATGATAGGGGAAAAAAGAAATAATAATGAAAATAATATAAAAAGAGGAAAAATAAATTAAAAATAAATTAAGGAATAATGTTACAAGAGATTTTTACCATTTCCGTTTATGAATATTTATGTTCATTTATAATGATATGTTATTTATATATAAAATATATATATATATATATGTTCGAATTGGCTAGTGCGGTGAGTCGACCCGATTGCCCATGGGTTGTATGATGTGAACATATCTGACTTTAATACTGCGACTTACCAAACAACGGACGGGATATAAAAAAAAAAAATCCAAGATTTCATATCCTATCCTATTCAATATCATCCCGATTAGAAATCCGAATAACCAAACGTAACCTAAGATGACTACGGTTACTTGTTTTGTCAACTTAGATGATACATTTCAATGACAGCATTCATAATAGCACTTGACCTAATCATTAGCCTGGTGGGCCATAGGTCCATGGATCCTTCCGAGGGCCACCAGGCCCGTCCACACCAAATGGGCCGAAGAACATTTTTTGGCCGATTTAGGCAAAGCTAACTAGTTTTATCGGCTAGATTAGGCCCTTGGTGGCCCGCCCGAGCCTTATAATTTCATACATCAACATTTAATTAAGGGCGAGGCTTGGTCGATGAAGTAGAAGGACTTCACCCAAGCTCAAGCCTATCCACTGATCACTTTTAATGAACGTTTTAAAAGGTTATTCAATGAAATAAGCACCACAACACCAATGTGTAATATTTTTAATGCGCCCTAAAGTCTTGTATCCAACCCATTTAAAAAGATTGGTTAATTAATTGAGAGAAAAAAAAAATTGGTTTTTTTAAGTGATGAAATTTGGATCTTTGGATTACGTTTGGTCGTATGAACATTCCTATCAAATAAGATACATGTTAAATTGGATAAATATGAGATTTCTAACATGTTATTCAATGTTCAATAAATATACAGATATCTAAATTAGATTGAATATCAAGTGTTCAGATGAATTGAATGTCAACATAATGGCTCTCATAAATTCCACGCACTGTGCTCAACGTCCCCTGCATCCTCCTCTTTGCTCATGCTAGATAGAATGTCGATTGTTTAGATCTCCGAGTCCTCCCTAATATTTTAGCTACTTGAGCATCATCATAGTGCAATCAATAACAATTGGTTTCTCCTCCATCTGCATCGACAACTTGCAATCGTCAACAGCCATTAGTCGATACCTATGCCCTTGTAGCTGGCGCCAAGGTCAAGCCCCAACGAACGAAGGTACAGTGAACAAAGGCACAACTGCTCGTGTCAGGAAGGTGTGTAAGACACGAGGACAACGATTGTTGCCCTAGATCTGGCCATGGACAATAGCTGGTGTGCCAGATCTAGCAACGAAACTCCTTCGCTGTCGAGATCAAGTTAAGCTTGTTACCAGTTACGACAACGAGATGAAACTTGGTGGGAGACCATGGATGGCAACGAAGGCTGTGAGTGTCGGACATGACTGGGTACAAGGAATAGAGCAGAGAGATGAGTATCATATTCAGTTTTATCCCACCTTCAAATGGGATTATTTTATCTTGATCCTGACTAATTGCACAAAAGCCTAAATGGACGGATGAGATTTGTTGCCAGTCCAGTGGTCTATATTTTGACATAGGCCCGCACTCAGGGTATCAAAGAAGTGCCCTCCATCCCAATTCCCAACCCCACCCTCTCTCCCTCGATTAGCATCGTTCGTTCGTCCATCTTCGTCTCTCTCCCTCGCGTGCAGGTGCTGAACGGTATGTTATCCGCTTACCATGGGAAAATTCCGGAAACAATTCAATCTCTTCAGTTCCGTGGTGATTGCTTTTTGAGGTTCTGCCGTTCTTTCAGCTTTATTTCGATGATTCCCTATAGTGCTGATGACGGTTTTTATGCTTCCTGTGTTGTGACTCGCGCACCAAGTGTTCGACGAATTGCACCCTTATCTGTTTGAAGCTCTTCTTCTTTTGCCCCCCGCCCCCTTTTTCTTCTTTTCGCTGCTATGGGGCGCGAACTGTTTCTGTAATGGCATATTGCTGGGCTGTTCACCTTATAAGAAAGAAAGACGTGAAACGTTCTTCTGTTCCCAACATTATAGGACCTAGTTCCTTTGAGCGAAAATGCGAGCCCCACTTGGTCGCGTTGCTCTAAGCACCAGCCAAGCCCGATTATGGATTCCTAAGAAACATGACGAGATTCAAATTTGGAGATCTTATAGCACCTTTGTTTTCTTTTGCCCTGAAAGTGTTTCTTCATTTGCCCACGCCTGTGTATGTCTCTGTGGACGATGCCAATCGTTTTTAACTCTCTTTCGCAGTCAGAGGCTTCATTGTACTGAAACGTGACTTCTTTGTAGGTGGCTCAAAAGCCTAGTCCTGGAAAGCAAACATTGGTCAGACAGGCAGCTTGATATTGCGGTGTATTAACCGAGCATGCTCGAAAAGATCACGCAAAGAAATTTGAATTGACCCCCTTATAAATAGTGTCCAGTCGACTCCTGGTCTGGCAATATCGTTACTTGTTAGACATCTATTCTTGGGGGACAGGATCATAGAAAAACAGAGGTATGAAAGTGTTTGACGCCCATTGCCACTTGCAAGACCCTAGGGTCTGGCATATGGCGCCGAAGTTAATTGAGTCGGCCCTTCAGTCTGGTGTAGTTAAATTTGCAGTGAATGGAACCCATGAGAAAGACTGGCATTTGGTGAAGCAAATGAGCGATGACTATCCTTCTACCATTCCAAACTTTGGACTCCATCCTTGGTTTGTTGCCGATAGAACCCCTAACTGGTTCCAAACATTAAGGCAATTTTTTGAGGCCACTCCTTGTGCTGCAGTGGGAGAGATTGGTTTGGACAAAGGGTCTCATGGGAGGAATATCGATTTCAACGATCAGGTCGAAGTGTTCCAGAAACAGCTCAAACTTGCAAAAGAGTTGAATAGACCGGCATCGATCCATTGTGTCCGAGCATTTGGTGATCTTCTTCAGATATTGAACGAGGCAGGGCCTTTTCCTGCTGGTGTCATCCTCCACTCTTATTTAGGTTCCGCTGAAATGGTTCCTCAGTTTGTTCAAGTTGGAGCTTATTTTTCATTCTCAGGATTTCTCATGTCCATGAAAGAGCAGAAGGCAAAGAAGATGTTGAAAGCAGTTCCTTCTGAAAGAATTTTACTGGAAACAGATGCGCCAGATGCATTGCCAAAGAATCCTGCATATGTCATCGATGATGATGCTCATTCAAGTGTAAGTCGGGCTGATGAAGGGGGCACTGAATCTACATCTCTGATGGAATCTCTGAATCATCCGGCAAACATTCGTGTGGTGCTTAATTATGTGGCATCCTTGCTAGACATGCCTCCAGAAGATCTTGCGGAGCTCAGCTGTAAAAACGCAGTGCATTTATTCTCCTATGAAGGTACGAAGCTGGACAAGATATAGTCGCCAGCGAGGGTCATGGCCCTCGCCCAGTAGCTGGGGAGGGCTTGGCGGGCCTCGCCGGCCGGCCATTGCTAGGAATCCAAGGTGAAAGAGCAGATGGCCACCGCCGAACAACTGGCATCCACGTTAGTGCTGAGGCTGGATGGACCAAATTCGTACTAATGTGAAAGTGTGTAGGATTGATACAAATACTATATGTTTAAGATTTTTTTGGGTACTTTTTCCCCGTGGTCATATAACAGAGTCAAGAAAATGCGTTACCATGCCAATGGCACATTGGAATGTTACATTTCTTTAAAACCCTGAAAAGAATGCGTGTCCACATTCTTCAAAGAGTTTCAAGAAACCAAGTGATTTTTATATTAACTTCACCCTCAAATTACAGATCAAAGCATTGAAGATTTAGCTGGATTAGCAAACGTACGTCTTCCAAAAGCTTTACATGGATATGTGATAGGGACAATAATGCATCTACACACTATTTGATCAAGCACTGCACTCATTCTACAGACCAGAGTCCAGTATCAGCAAATCCAGTGTCCAGCGTGCACATTAAAGTTGTATTAGAGCAGGACTTTTGATTAACCAACTAGAGTGTTTGTACAATTGACATTTGACTATGCTTGAGAATCTTCAGGTCCAGAAGAGAAGACAAGCATTCCTCATTTGAAGATACCCATCCACAAATTCCGCTTTTCACCTCGCTCCTGCTGGCAATTAAATCCTTCATCGAAAAATAAGTTTACTAGAAACAGTCATCACCCTGCCACTCCTTTTCTTTTTTGGGACAAAATACTGCCGATCTTGTTAAATATGTCTATTTTGAAACCAAGCCAAGCTTTTAACAATCATTTTACTTCCATAGTGACCATGCCAATCTGAGTTAGGGCATGTTTGGTTCAGTTTTGGGGAAATACCCTTGGGAGAATGCAAATACCTTTGAGGTAAATGGGTTTTTCGAAATACTAGACTGTTTGGTAAATTATAACTGAAAAGTGCTTTAAAGAGATGCAAGATTGTTTGGTAAATATATATTTGAAAAACCCTTTAGTGTAACCAAATTAAGTTTTTAGTTTTAGTATTTTTAAAATTGCAAAAAAAAAAAAAAAAAAAAAAAACAATGACTATATAACATTTTACATTTTCATGTTGAGAGTAATGTAAAAGATACATATTAGTAAATTTATTTAAAATTATATTAAAATAATTTGATTATAGATTAGATGCAAAGCTCAACTTTTGGCCTAGGGTTCTTTTAGGTTTGTTTTCAACTTTGAATAATTTTTTTTAATTATTGTAGTATTAATCATCTTCGTTAATTAATGATCATTTTAATGTATTGATAAAAAGTTGGGCTATTGATTGTCAAAAGATAAAAATGACAAAAAAGAAGAAGGTGAATCCAACATTTGCAAAGAGTTTTTATTATTTTTTTAATATATAAAAATAAAATTCGATCAAACTCTGTTGCCGATCAACGGCGGTTGGGGTGTGGGGAAGATGATCGGTTTAAAAAAAAAAAGAAAAAGAAATCAACGGATGAATAGTAGAGGTGGACTTGCATTTCAAAGGCCAGCATTTGGCCAAGGACACCTCCAAATGCTGAACCAAACACCTAAATTTGTTCCCAATGGGCTCTCGGGGCTGAAAGCCCCTTGAGAATACTGAACCAAACAGGGCCTTAAACTATTTGTCAAAATGAATAGTAAAATGGATTATATAGTGCAATTCGAGTATTGCAAGATTTTTTTTTTTCTTTTTTGGTCATTGAGAGGAGGGAGAGGAGAAAAAAGGGGGCGGGGGGGGGGCTGGGGGCGCGCCTTGGAGGATTTCAAAGCCTAGAAATAAGTTCTTCACTGTTAGGACCACTGATACAATAGTACGCATACAGAACCACTGATACAATAGTAGATGAAGTTTGCAAGAGACATGCACGGTACAGAGTAACTCGTCCAGGTTTGAGCCAGGGGAATTTCGCCGTGTACACTGAACCCTGAGAAGTTGGTTTAGAGGCATCCTCTTCACCCTTCTTCCTATCATAAGTCCCTAACAATGGAATAGTGCTCTATCATCTTCAATTGAGATCAAGTGAGTGGTCATTTAGAAAAATAAGCCAAGTATCCGCAATATGCTGGAAGCATGCGGGTTTGTTGATTAGCAAAGTTCAGTTCATCCAATTTTCTTAGCCAAGATGCCATTCTTTCTAAAACACTAATATTGACATAGAATAAGCATCATATGATCTTTCAATCAATGAGTCTAGAAAGGCAGCTATAGAGACCCACATGTAAGTTTTGAACTTGGCAATCATTTCCAAGTTATCAATTGTTATAGTGTGAGGGTTACTATGGTCATTAAGTATTATTTAATAATAAAAGGTGTGAGACATGATAAACCGTTTGGTCGTCCGGATTTCTAATCAGGATAGGATTGGATAGGATAGGATATGAAATCCTGGGATTTTTTTATATCATGTCCAGTGTTTGGTGAATTGCAGTATTAAAGTCGGATATGTTCACATCATGTACATTTTTTTTTTTAATATAAACGACATATCATTATAAATGAACCTAAATGTTCATAAATGAAGACGGTGAAAGTATCTTGTAACACTATTCCTTAATTTATTTATTATTTATTATTTATTTTATTTTTCCTCTTTTTTTATATTATTTTCATTATTATTTCTTTTTCCCCTTTCATCATTCTTTAATAAAAATTTATCAAATAGTAAACTGTACTAACATACCTAAAATACAAAAATACCTAAACTATATAATAAATATAAATATTTAATTTATAGATTGAATGTTTATTATAAAATAGAATTAAAATTGAATATAGAAATTAAAATAAGATTAATTAAAAATAATTTTTTATTTTTTATTTTTATTTTTATTTTCTTAAATTAGAATTCAAATATTATTTATATTGAAATATAATTTCAATTTTGTTAATGTAATAAGTTTGTTATTCAAGAAAAATAACTTTCCTATTATGGATATTAGAAATCCTATCCACCTTTATCCCACCTCCCCATGGGATAATTTTATCCTGTCTATATCCCACTTATATCCGACTTTATCCCATCCCGAGTGAGTACCAAACGTAGGATAGGATAAATTATATCATATCCCGAATTTTATCCCGATTGCCAAACGCAATTAGTTTACATGTTCTCCTCGTTCCTTCTGTCAATTTCCACATTACTCTATATTCTTCTCCTATATTAATTTCTACATGGTATTAGAGCCACATCAACAAGCATCACTCAACCCAAGCCGGTGTTGGTCCCTCTCGAGTCTAGATTTGATGCCGACGAGCATAGTCGGCTCAGATCTGACCTCGTTGGCTTAGATCCGATGTCGTCCAGTGTCACGTGGTCTTGTCCATCCATTCAAGATCTAACGCTGGTTGAGATCGCGCTCCTTCACGTAAGTTGATCTGATTGATGTGGTCCTCTAGGGTTCGCTCGTGTGTTCATTGTTCTCCAGTTAAAAAAAAATAAAATTGCAGCAACTTGTTTGATAGAGATGCCAATTCTGTTTACCACGAAATTGATGTTGGATGAAGTGGTTTCTGGTTGGGCATAATCTATGATTTGGCATTTGTCTTGATGAAATAGGATGAGTTGATTGAAGTATTATGGAGATTTGGACTGTTTGAAACAAATCATGGTAGTTTATTAAATTGAATTAGTTGGAGGGATTTGAATTTGATAATTGTGCTAAAAATTCTTGCGTTATATTAGTACACATCGAATTATGGCGGAGAATAGAGGTGTAGTAGTTGAGGTTGTGTCTACATCCTCTAATCGTTTGACAAAGAAGAAGTTAGAAGGGATCACCAACTTCTAACAATGGAGGAAAATCGTGTTGTTAGTGTTGACTGGAAGAGAGCAACAAAATCATCTAACAGGTAAAATATCTGCCTCTGATACAAATTGGGATACTGTGGATGCTAGAATTCTTGGTCAAATGTTGAACTCCATGGAATCTCAAATTGCGGATTTTGTTACACATATTAATATTGTGAAAGAGTTGTGGGACTACTTGAGTATTCTTTATTTTGGAGAAAATAATCTTTCAAGGATATATGAAGTGTCCCAGGGATTTTATAAGGCTGATAGAAAGGGTCGACCACTTACTCAATATTTTGTTGATTTCAAACGGATGTATAAGGAGCTTAATTCTAATGTCAAGGAAATGCAAGAGCAACGGGAGCAATTGGCTGTTATGAGTTTTTTTAGGAGGATTAGGGCAAGGGTATGATGCCGTTCATTCCCAAATACTTGGAGGAGATAGGGTGACTTCACTCACTGAAACATTTGCTCGTGTTCTAAGGATCTCACGTGAACCACCTAAGGATGCATTTTCTATAGGTGAGAACTTAGCCTTGGTAGCTCAAGGAAATTGCGGTGGTAGTCGAGGTCGTGGTGTTGGTCGAAGTAGTGGTGCCAGCCGTAGTTTTGTTAGAAGCTAACCACCCTCTGCTAGCAACACTTATAGTGACATAGGGGGTAATACCGGTTTGGTTCGAACTTGTCATTACTGTGGTTTACCTAGACATATTCAGAGATTCTATTATAAGCTTCATGGAAGGCCCTCTCAATAGGCTACAGCTAATGTAGCCAATGCAGTAGAATCTAATGCCTCTTTACAATCCACTGCGGGAGGAAAGTTGATCATAATGTCGAATGAGGAATTTTCTAGGTATAATCAACTCAAGATTTCACAGTCCTCCTCTACAGCTACTTTTGTTCAGACGGGTAATGCAAAAGCGTGTCTTTCTTCTGTCTCTCGCCCCTAAGTCATTGATTCAGGTGCTATCGATCATATGACTAGAGTCTCAAGTATATTTTCTCACTTTCATGAGTCTATGTCTAATGTTACATTAGCTGATGGTTCTCTATCCACAGTGAAGGGGATAGGCACAGTTCCCCTAACATCCTCCATATCTTTATCTTTAGTCATGTATCTCCCTAGTTTTCCGTTCAACCTTATGTTTGTCAGTCAGCTTACCAAAGCATATGATTGTTCCATAACTTTCTATCCCGATTTCTATGTTTTTCAGGACTTGAAGATGAGGAAGACAATTGGTAAAAGACATGTGCCAGGGGGCCTATACTTGCTTGATGATACTACAAGTGTTGTTTGTTCCATAGCTTCCCCACATCAGATCCATTGTTGTTTGGGCCATCCATCCTTGGAAAGTTTAAAGAAGTTAGATCCTTAGTTTCAGTCTTTATATAGTCTTGAGTGTGAGTCATGTTAGTTTGGGAAATTACACCGTATTGGTTATCGTCCAAGAGTCAATAAACAAGCCTCTCAGCTGTTTGTGTTAGTTCATTATGATATATTGGGTCCTTGTCCTACTCTTTCTAAGTTGGGTTTCAAGTACTTCGTTACTTTTGTAGATGACTATTCAAGAGCCACTTGCTATATTTAATGAAAAGTCGTTATGAGTTATTTTCTATATTTTGTGCATTTGTTAACAAAGTACATACTCAATTTTTAGCGCCCGTTCGTATTCTTCGAAGTGATAATGCTAAAGAATATTTTTCTAATCATTTTTCTGTATTCATGACCCAACGGGGCATCCTTCATCAATCTTCTTGTTCATATACACCACAGCAAAATGGTGTCGCTGAACGGAAGAACAGTCACTTACTAAAAGTTGCTCGATCATTGATATTTGAAACGAAGGTAGACAAATCTTTTTGGGCTAATGCTATCATGACCGCATGCTATCTTATCAATCGCATGCTGTCCTCTATTATTAAGGGTGCGACACCACACTCTCTTCTTTTTCCTTCAGAACCATTGTTTCATTTACCACCTTGTATATTTGGTTGTGTCTACTATATTCGTGACCATCGTCCAGGGCTTTCCAAACTAGACCCTTAGTCTCTTAAATGTATTTTTGTGGGGTATTCCCGTACACAAAAGGGATATCATTGTTACTGTCCTTCTTTGCATAAGTATTTCACCACTGCAGATGTTTATTTTTTTGAGTTGACTATTTATTCTGATGAACAAATAGAGCCTCTTACAGTGGATGATGATTCCTTTACATAAGTCATCATGAAACCCACTTCGGATTCGCCTCCAATCCCTCCACCAGTTCACCATGTATACAGTAGACATCATCATCAGCATGTGGAGCCCCCTGCAGATGCACCTCCGCCTATTTCATCTTTTCCGTCTTCAAAATCTGAGGTAAGCCTATCACATACTGATCTTGATATCCCTATTGCTCATCGCAAAGGGGTTCATAGTTGTACCCAACACTCTATTGCACAGTTTGTCACCTATTCTGGTTTGCCTGCTTCTTTTTGAGCTAGTCTAGACACTATTAATAAACATCCTACTCCTAAAACTGTTGCTGAAGCGTTATCAAGTCAAGGCTAGAGGACAGCTATGGAGGAGGAACTAATTGTGCTTGACCAAAACAAGACTTGGGATCTTGTTCCTCTACTTGAAGGAAAAACTACTATCAAATGTAAATGGGTGTTCACTGTTAAGGTTAATCCTGATGGTTCTCTTGCTTGCCTCAAGGCTCGATTAGTTGCTAAAGGTTATGCAAAAGTTTATGGGGTTGATTATGGTGATACTTTTTCTCCAGTGGCTAAGATGACCTTTGTTTGTTTTTTACTTTCGTTGGCTACTTCTACTTGTTGGCCTTTTTTTCAGCTTGATGTTAAAAATGCATTTCTTCATGGTGATTTAAATGAAGAAGTGTATATGGAGCAACCACCCGTGTTTGTTGCTTAGGGTGAGTCTGGTCATGTTTGTCGTTTGAAGAAATCTTTATATGGTTTGAAGCAATCTCCTAGAGCCTGGTTTGGGAGGTTTACAGAAGTGGTGCTCTAGTTTGGATTAATTAAATGTAGTGGAGATCATTCTATGTTTTACTATGTTTCAAGAGCTGGTCATAACTGGAGATGATTCTATAGGGATTGATGAATTGAAATTGCATTTGCAACAACAGTTTCAAACAAAGGATTTGAGACGACTTAGATACTTTTTGGGTATCGAAGTGGCACAGGCAAAGAAATGTATCCATATCTCACAACATAAGTATGTTTTGAATTTGCTTAGAGAGACCGGTATGCTAGGAGCAAAACCCTTAGATACACCCATGGAAGTTGGCTCAAAATTAATGGTAGATGAAGGCAAACTATTGAATGATTCAGAACGGTATCGAAAGCTTGTTGGAAAATTGAATTATCTGACTGTCACTCGACGCGATATTTCCTTTTCTGTGAGTGTTTTGAGTCAATTTATGTCTTCTCCTTGTACCTCTCATTGGGATGCTATAGTCAAAATTTTGAGATACTTGAAGAAAACTCCAAGTCGTGGTCTTTTCTTTGGTGATCATGGTCACAGAGGAGTGGAAGCATTTTCGGATGCTGATTTGGCTGGGTCTCCTACAAATAGAAGGTCTAGATCGGGTTACTGCACTTTTGTGGAAGGAAACCTAGTATCTTGGAAGAGAAAGAAGCAAAGTGTTGTGGCTAGATCCAGTGCGGAATCAGAATACAGAGCTATGGCTCAAGCTACTTGTGAATTAATTTGGATACATTAGCTATTAGTTGAACTTGCATTTGAAGATCCTACGCCAATGAAGCTGTGGTGTGATAATCAAGTAACAATCCATATTGCTTCAAATCTAGTATTCCATGAGCGTACCAAGTAGATTGAAGTTGATTGTCACTTTATTCGTGAGAAGCTTCGGGCTGGAGTTATTTCTACTAGTCATGTTAGGACTAGTAAGCAACTAGCTGATAATTTCACCAAGTCTTTAGGGAGTAGTGGGTTGAGTATATTTGTAACAAGCTGGGCATGCTTGATATCTATACTCCAGCTTGAGGGGGAGTGTTATAGTGTGAGGGTTATTATGGTCATTAACACTGATAGGGCTATTATGGTCATTAAGTATTATTTAATAATAAAAGGTGTGATACATGGTAAACCTAATCAGTTTACAGGTTCTCCTTGTTCCTTCTGTCAATTTCTACATTGCTCTCTTTTCTTCTCCTATATTAATTTCTACATCAATAAAACAAACATGCTTTGGAGGAAATGATTCATAAGTCAAAAAGACAATGAAACTTACCATGTTCCACTCAATTTTATTCAAATATGTCCATCAAAGTTGATTGACAGTAAAAACATTGATCATGAATAAAAAGTTTAAACCTACATCCTTCTGGCTACAAACATTAAAAGTGATTGAAAATAAATACCTAAAGTTGTCGCAAAATACTACAAGATAAACTTTGTCTAAAAGAAATTTGGCCAAAAAATAATAAAAAGTACTTTGCTTGAGGAATCATATTCTTCTACCAGTATAGTTCAAATTAACCACCGAAATGTATTTAATTTAAATTTGGTTAAGAAATAGGAGGTATGTTTCTCTGATGATTCACTCGTTAACTCTTAGAGCCACTCACTGATGATCTTAACCTGTTCAAGAATTAGACACCGCTCTTGTTCATGCATGCAATCTGCAAACTGTTTCGAAGTGTTTATAACTAAGTCAACCATTTTAGATGAAGGACTGACAGAAATTCTCCCATTCATCGTGACAACAACATTCTGCTGGCTAAATAATTTGTTTTAATCATGTAAACGTTGTTTTTGTCCCTATGGTATCACAGAGTTACATTCTACCCTTGAGTAACACCCTTGAATCTCTATTACCCTCCATCTAATAATTTCATTCCGCAAATATCTCCATGAACACAGCTTATCCCGTATTTGGCCATAAACAAACTCATCAATTAATACTTTACTTTCTCATACACTAATCACAGAAGATTTAATAATTATGAAATGAAATATAGACTTCTTTCTTGCTGTTTATTAGACCATCATCTAACTTGGAGCACAACAGAAATTAAGGTCAAGATACATCCAATCACAGTGTTGGAACAGCCAGAACTGAAGCATCAATTGGCAAATCAATATCCTAAGATGGATTCATTAAACTTGACAAGCAATTAACAATCAGTTTTCTTACAGAGT
Organism: Eucalyptus decipiens; assembly: GCA_014182575.1. Taxonomy (NCBI): domain Eukaryota; kingdom Viridiplantae; phylum Streptophyta; class Magnoliopsida; order Myrtales; family Myrtaceae; genus Eucalyptus; species Eucalyptus decipiens. Next base: position 23,560,596 of record CM024614.1, on the reverse strand, counting down.
AGAAAATTTTATCAGAATCACAGTAACGACAATATTATGAAGCCATTCAAAATCAATATCCTCCGCAGACTAACCCAACTACAACTAGATAGCAGATACACCATGAATTCTAATATCAGTAGCTAGTCACGATTATCACCAATTGAAAGTAGTTAAATTTCTTGCTTTAATAAGTAAGTAGACCTGAAGTGTAAAAAAGTACCACCCAAAAGAAAAGGACAAGAATTTTAAGGTTTTGTAGTTAATTGAAGCTTCCACATGTTTAAAACACATTCACCCAAAAAATTTGCAAACCATTTTCGGTCCATGATTGTTCAGAAGCCAAAATTTATGACCAACCTTTTCAACCAAACAAGCAAAATTCCATGGCCAACTCTCTTACTGGATATGATTAAATGATCAAGACTTTTCATGATCGTGCAACTACCACTAATATGATGTGGAACAATGCTGACTAGATATTAGCCACTAAGGAAGTCATCTCAGAGTTCCTTGGTCATCACCATATAGATGAGGATAGGTATAACCAATAGGAAAAGAAGATCAACTAACTATTGCGGGCAAAAAAAATAATCAACAGATGATGGTCTACATTAGTATTACTCTAAGTGGCTCTACGTGGGATTCCAGCAACGTAGCAGTGGTTCTACATTGAATCTGCTGTTTGACATCGAATCTGCTGTTAGAGATCTTTTCAATGTTCTCACTGAGATAAGTCAGCTCATGCTAATAGATTTATAATAAACATGTCACATACAATCTATTGGAAAACCATGAGTGGATACAATTTCACATATCTGCCATGATTCAAGTTCAGAAGTATATATTGCATTGCACCAAAATTCTGCCCGAGGAAAAAGCTTCAAAATTTGAAGCATTTCAACATCATCCGAATCTGTAGGTAATGTAAACCATCCATAGGATATGGTGCACTCCATTTTCATCTTGCAGAATCTCTGTGCTTCCAAGTAACAGGCCTGTGGATTTCCCGGAATCTCTTGCTTTTAATTCTGCACCATGAAGCTAATACAGCCACACGTATCAGTATGTAGATGGCCAAGCTTGTATGCTGCCTGTTCAGTCCTGTGGAGCACCATTGAAGGCCCAGCTATTGCCCCTGCCAACAAAGCCCTCAAATTTGTGGTCCTAGTTACCATAATAGAAACTCACTGACAAGTAGGATAACATTAACCACACGAACCTAAATTCGGAGAAGTTTGAATTTAGGAAATCAGAATTAAAAAAGGGAACGTGCCTGCGGTGCCCTCCACAGCTATAATTTCATCCACAGAAACAAACGTGCCGGCGAAGGTTCCTAGAAAAAGTTCATTTCCCAAAGTCTCCTTCAAGGCCATTACAAATTTACAATGGCTTCTCTATTCGAAAAAAGCTCAGCTTTCCAATCAAACTCAGCGGAACGAACTATAAATAAGTTCCAATGCAGATCCTACCAACCTCACGGTCGAACAGAGCAAGTCAAATCCGAGCAAATATATCACCCTCATGGACGCCGACAATCTTCTCCGTCTCAATCTGACGAGACCCAAGAAGAGCGCCAATCCACCCTTAAGGCCAGCTCCGATCGAGAACCCCTTCGCCGAAGCAGTAATAATCCTCTGGACCTTCTCGGAGTCCGTCAACGGGACCAAATCGAATCCCAGCAAATCGCCGTAGGACGAGCTAGGCGCAGCGACCGCCGTTGGGGACGGCAACGTCGCCGGGAGGCGGCGTCGGGGGCTCCGGCGGATCAGAGGCTCCGCGTCCTCTCCGCACGGGAATTCGTTGTGTCACTGCTGCAGAGGGAAGGAACAAAGACGAGGAAAGCTGAGCTTATGCAGAAACAGCGAAGAAGAAGACGACGACTGTCAGGAGAAGAGCAAATTATCGCGCCACAAGTGTGCGGAGGGCGGTTCGCGCGAGTTCCTGTTGCTATGTTCGTTTTTTCTTCTTCTTTTATCGTGGATTTTTCTGAATCTCGAGCGCAATGCATGTATTTCCAGGATTTTATTTTAAGGGCGAAGGTATGGGCCTGGCAGAGTGGAGGGACAGTTTCGCATGTACTGGCTAAACGGAGGAAAGGACCATGATCTCCAAACTGGAAGATCCAGTGTCCATGTTTGGTCGACCATGTCCGTACGTTTTACGTGTCCCCTACCAGATATTATTACCTGCACGTACTTTACAAATTGGGTTGTCCTACGGTCTTTATGAGGCACAAAATTTACATTGTTGAAAAGGAATAATAATATTAGATTTATCAAATGAGTGAGTTGAATCGGATCATAAATGATTCAATCTAAATCGATTCATTTAACTTGTTTATTATTTATTTATCGTAGTGCAAAGTTTTTAATCTATATTCAACTTGATCATATTCGATTTAGTTAACTAAATTTAAGAAATTTTATTTCTTATTTTTTTAAAAATAGTATTGTTAAAATACTTTTATACGATATAAATTTAATAGACAATTTTTATAATGTTTTATAATTTTATAATATTTATAATATTTATATTTTTAAATATAATTCTCTTTTTTTTCTTTCTTCATTTTTTTTTTTCTTCTTTGGCCTGCCGCCTACTGCCGGCCACAACAACGATCGGCGACCGGCAAAGGAGGAAGAAGAAAGAAAAAAAAAGGAAAGAAAAAAAAAAAAAAGGGAAAAAGAAAATATAAAAAACAATTATAATTTCAATTTTTTTTAAAAAATTTTTTTTATAAATTTAAATAGGAAAGAGAGAAATTATGTGGCTTGGGTTGAAAATGGGTTCTAATCCAACCTATTTAAGACCTATTTATCTTAAGCTTTTAATATTTATACTCATTTGATTAGTCTTTTCAAAAAGTAAGTAATCCATATATGACATATTTATGATTTAAATGGATTAAGACCCATTTTGACACCTCTAAATGATACAAACAGTTTTTGAATTTTAACTCAATGTACAATTTGGTCCATGAATATTTAATTTATTTAATAAGGTCCTTGAATTTTATCTAAACATATAATGTGATTTATGAACTTTTAATTTATTTAATATAGTTTATGAATTTTTGTCATATATTCAATGCAATCCATAAATTGTATGAAAATGTTCAACATAAGGACGGTGTCGAGAGCCGAATTGAGGAGGTGGTTATTGATAGTGAGGAGGAGAGTGGTCCTGCTGGAATCGGAGTTGGAGTGGGGCGGAGGCAGGAGACGACGACAGGGGTTTTGTGGAAGGAGACGGTGGATTTGGAGAGCTTGGCGAGGTGGGGTCGAAGGGTTCTAGGGAAAGAGAAAGGGTTTACGCATATAATTCATCGAACAGTAACTATTCGTCGTCGGAGAAGGAAAATAAATGATCCAACCATGAGCAGGAGACGTCGATGAAGCCAAAACGATTCGGACAACTAAAAATCGAACTGACAAAATAGAGAGGTGGAGGTGGGGAGCAGGAGACCTGACCTCTGAATGGGTAAGAGCTATCTCCAGCTACTTCATTCATTGGAGTCCCTCCAGGCTCCTACCCCTGTGCTGCTAATGAAGGGAGATTTCGACTGCCATTTTACGGGCAAGAGCAGATTGACCGCCTTCTCTTCTCTTCTTCTCTACCCTTTTAAAGCAAGAACACTAGTCCATTGAATCCCCTGGTAACCGATCACCATTAATCGGACAAGTGATCTAGGCTGTGTTAAAGACCACAATTGATTGTTTTTTTTTTTTTTTTTTTCTTTTTGGTGGTATTTCGGACTAAAACCATTTTCATTGAAAACCTATGCTAACCTTGATTGTTATTTAAACTTAGCTATTACAAGTGATTGAGACCAGAATGGATGTTGGTCTTTTCCTACTATCTTCATGAGCTTCGGCCATCTCCTACAAGGACTGTCTCAACGCTATCGGTTTCAATTGACTCGTTCACTCATTCATGCAATATGCACTCTAACAATCCATTCAATAAAAAACAGCCATTCATCAAAATATGGAGAGAAGACTTTTGGCCAAGCGGAAAAATGATTCCTTCGCACATCCCTAGTGCAGACAAAGGGAAAAAGAGAGAAGACTTTTGGCCAAGCGGAAAAATGAAGTACCTCCTGATTACCTGTCTCATCTCTTGAAATCTATATTGGAGATTCTAGTTTCTGATGTAAACAAACTTGCTTCAAGTCAATGAAACCTTCAATTTTTTGCGACAAGAAAAAGAAGAAGTATGTACAAGTAGAACTCAAGATACAAACGGTAGATTCAAAGAACAGATAATGCAAAAATGAAAAAATCAGGAATAAACTTTGGAGGACTTTCAAAGTCGGTCGTTTCCACTTCCTTCTAAGCAAGAACATAGCATCCACTTCCTTCTGCAGGGGGGACTCGACCCAGCCTACAAGAACGAGCAAGAACATAGCACGAGTTAATTGCGAGAAACATAGTTCGTATGCCAAGAAATAGTGATAAGATTAGATTTAAATTCCTGCGATAACATCTTTGGGAAGCATGCAGGCGAAGGTGAAGAGAGAGAGAGACTTTTGGACGCTCACTCGAGAAAAATTCCTTAATTTTTAATTTGGGCTCGTATTTCGATTGAATGAAGAATGCAGACTCGGATTAGGTTCAACCAGGAACTTACCAGAGGGCGATAAATGCTGTCATAGAACAGTTCGAGGTATCTGCGGCTGTGGAGTTGATCAAGATGAGTCACAAGCTTCCAGAAGCCATAGACAGCAGTCAGGTTCAACAGCTTCTCTGAGTATGTCTTCCATGTCTACCTCATCAAAAGCAAAAAAAAAAAACAAAAGTAAAGTACATTGGAAAAACCTTATTCCCAAAAACTATAAACATCATTTAGATCTGAAAACTCATGTTTTTATAGGCTTACTTCTCTTCAATTCTCCGCATGGCACCCTCTGAGATTTTGACCCAGTAGTTATGGTCAGTCTTGCACTTCTTGAGGAACTTGCAAGCTCCTCTGCCACCTGGTCACCACGGTGAGGATCAATGTGGAAGCCTGATTCACCGTGCACAATGATCTCAGCCGGCCCACCATAGCAAGTGGCAAAGGTCGGCAGACCACAAGCCATGGCCTCGACCACGGTCAACCCGAAAGGTTCATAGATAGCCGGTTGAACAAACACTCCCTTTGTGTCGCAGATGCAGCGGTAGAGCTCTCCGTTCCTCACCCGGTCCATCTGGGAGGAAATCCACCTGAACTGGCCCTTCAACCTGTACTTCTCGATGAGGGTGCGCATTTTCTTCATCTCGGCCTGCCTCTTGTTGCCTCCGACCATGACCAAGTTGGCCAGTTCCCTCAACTCAAGGTTCTTGCCATACCACTCGACAAGCCCTGTCAAGTTCTTGACATGGTCCAGCCTTGCCATGGTGAAAATAATTGGCTTGTTCTCATCTCTCAACACACTTCTGTTTAACGTTAGAGACAACGTTAATTAGCAATAAACAACTTCGATTCCTAAGAACGCCATAACAAATGCCAGGACAGGATTTAAGTTGGGTACGAAGGAAGGACCAGAACACTCACAGGCGTTCCTCATTCTCAACTTTGCTGAAGAGGAGTTCTTTGATCTCATGGTGTAAGAATTCCAACCGTCGCTGGTCGGTGTAGGGGAAATAGATGCTCGTGTCAGCACCCGGAGAAACAACGTTGAACTTCGGGTCGAAGACGTTGATCCCGTGTACGACTCGGTAGAGTCCAGGAAGAGTGAAGTTCATGTAACTCTCATACTGCCCCACAGTATCCTTGCTGAAAATATTGAAAAATAAGGAATATTAGGACTGCTGAGGAAATTTCCCAAGGTAGACTATACTACGACAATCAAATTTCAAAAATGAACAATTGAGTAGAATAACCTTCCAGCAATTTCTTGGGAGGTGCTGGTGATGATGAAGTCAGCATGGTTCATGGCGAAGAGATCCGCGGTGAATTGGCAAGAGAAGTGGTACTTCTCCTCAAATTTCCTCCAGTATATGTCTGACCCTGGGTACTTTGCCTTCTCAAGGGTATGGGCTATTGTGCACTGTACAAAGAAGTAAAAGATCAGACTATATCAGGCTTCGGCATCAGTTGCTACAAGTGACAAGATTATGTGAAAGAGTACAAACCTGTGTAACACCTAATTTTTTGGATAACAAGGAAGCAACAATGTTTCCATAACTGTAATTTCCAATGATCAGATTGGGCCTGCACTGCAACTCTGCATCGAGTTTTTCCTTGACATCCTGATAAGAGTTACCAACAAAAACCATCAGTCCCAACCAGAAACTAGATGAATTCAACAGGCAAAATGACCCAAAGTACATAATTGAGTCTGTCAATACCTCAGTATATCTTCCCAAATAGGGCCACACCTTGAACTGGGGAGTCCACTTGCGCACAACTCCCTTCTCATTCCTGAAGGGGATGCGAAGAATGTGGGAGTACTTGGTCCCTGAAACATTCTCCCGGAGCCTGCCATGGGTGGTTCCAACCGCATCTGGGAGAGGCTGAGTGATCTAGGAAACCACACGACACAATAAGCATCTAATTCGTATAACCACTGCATAAAGTCCCAACTATAAACTTGTGAAACTTACAATGAGGATCTGAGGAGTAATATGCAGTCCTTGTTGCTCAATGCGGCAAAGCATTTCAGTCTCTAGGGCACGGACTTGATCCAGGATGTAAACAACCTAGAAATAGAAAGATTTATTGCAAATGAACAAGTTAAATGCAAAATTACAATACGTATATTCTCCTGATTAAGAGATGCTAACTGAAAATGAAACAAGTACCTGGCCACATAAGGCACTGTCCTGAGCAAAGTATGCATGGGGAGACACGATGACAACATTGAAGACCATTGGAATCCTTCCCAAGAACTTCTTGAGAGTGCCCGGGTTGGGTTCGTCAAGGAAAGCCAACAGGAGATGGATCATCTCGAGGACATGCTCAGCCGTGTCGCCCCACCCCCACTCCAGCCCGATCTCCTGGAACTTGTGCTCGAACTGGGAGTATGGGGTCTCGCGATTGAGTGGGGTCAGATACTCCTTCGCGTTCATCAGGACACATTGGAGGGAGGGACATTCTGGATTCTGGCAGCCACCATCATGTTCTGCAGAATCGCCCAATATTCACATAAGCCATAAACAGATCAAAAACAAATGTTTTTCTCAATGGGCAGAACATCCTGTAATCTTAATTGGAATTGAGTTCTCAGTGTTCACCATATTGTGACATGAGGTGAAAGAAATCTAAATTTGTAACTCATGACTCAATTTCAAGACTTTGAATGCATGTGAATCATCGGAAGTTGTATGTACCTTCCCCTTGTAGTTGAGGGTTTGGAGGAATTTAAGCAGAGGGTGCAAGCTTTCGTAGTCATGTGAGAGCTTATCAGAGAGACAGCCACAGATAAACTCATTGCCATTCCCGATAGACATGGAAGGAGTCGGGTGCACAAAAACGGGAGTGAGTGGATCAATATCAGGGTTCAAGCTGCAACACGAGACAAATAAACTTGCATTAACACGCCCAAAACAATAAAAAAACAAGAACGGCATGACCTGGAGTTCTAGAGATCACCGAGAAACTCGGGAAATTAAAAAAAGAAAAAGAAAAAGGAAGAGTAAGAAGAAGACAATTAAAGAATCTGACCTTCCATCAGCAAGCCCTTCTTCGAAGGCGCAGATACGCAGCAACCTCCAATTGCTCACAATCAAACGCACGGATGTTCACACGCATGTATTCCCACACACCCGGCTCCGGACGAACAGCAAGAGCAACCCACGGAGGCGACACAATTGCTTCCTAAACCCCCAAAAAAATAAAAAAGAGGTTCCTCGAGAAGTTAAACCCAAAAAAAAAGTTTAAGAAAGCAAAATTAACCGGTCATAACTATACATGAACAGATTTCAGGAGCGCACAGAACAGAAAAACACGGACGTGCAGAAGCTCGTAGCACCTGAATGGATTTGAGGACTTCATCGAAATCCCCATGACGAAGCCTTGCTCTTCTCTCCTCAGGGATCGCCTCAAGCTCCGCAAGGATTTGGGGGCGCCGCAAGACTCCATTGCCATTGCCTTGAACCCTTCGACATGAAAACAAAAGGAACAAAGCCACCATCAAGATGTTGTATTTCAAGATCACTGAAATACAATGCTTCGACTTCGGGTCTTCCTTGCTTTTACCTTAAGAAGAAGACAAGAAGATCGTTGGGGCATGCAGAGAGGGCCTTTTTAAAACGCACGTAAATGCTTTGACTTTCGGTCGACACACGATCAGCCATGGCTCGATTCTCCCCTCAGAGTGACTGCACGAACCGCCGAAGCGAAACACACCGTGGGTCAGAAGTACAACCCTACTTCCCCAGACGAAGGAGGGGTTTTGAATAACCCCAAGAAGGAACAATCGAAGCACGACGAGTCAAACTCGCTAAGTCACCATTGATTCCCAGTTAGGAAAACCGAAAAAGAAAACTCTGCAACATTTCTATGCATTCGCATCGAAACACTCAGTGGTCGATGAACTCGGAAGTAGAGACTTTTACCTTCGAACGGCGCGAGGGCAGCGGGGAATCCCCTAAATGCAGAGGAGATCTTCCAAGGGACACGAACGAGTCACTCAGCAGAACTCGAGGCTTCCTCTTACAGCCAAAAGGAGAGAGGCGATCTTCAAAAACACGGGAAAACAACGCAACGTGATTGGACAAATACCGACTGCGTGTGTAAGTGTGAATGCGGAACACTAACAGCTTCAAACCGCATTTCCACTTTCCTAATTCGTGAGTTTCGTTAGTGAATCATCGCTCCTTTCTTTGTCCGGGTGCAATTCTCCGGCTCTTGTGAGTAGTTTGAGACTTGTGGATGAAGGCAACGCCGAGAAAATGCTATGAATGTTTTTTTATTTTACGGCTACATTCGAAATAAGGGACCCACATTACATCAAAATGAGCGGGAGCAACAAGCTCAATCGTGGAGTGCCCAACCCGACCCGGTGATGGTTAGCTAGCTCATGTTTTTATTTTTTATTTTTTTTGGGTAAAAGGTAATGATAGCTCATGTTTATACCTGCGGTTGTGCTTTTTTCGTGGAAACGCTAGATGGTCATCATGCATGACTTTGGCTCGCGATTGTTATTGAGCTTGTTAACATCGAAAATGGTTGAGTAGGCCATGGATGAAAAATAAGGCCCAATAAGTCCAACATTTGTAAAGCATGTGCATAAAGATCCAAGGGAGATCGCTATTGCAAGAATCGAATTATCACTCGAGAATATGAGGATAAGAATGAAAGCGGTTATTGAAATGCCTGATACCGACGATTTCGTGGGTAAAACAATGCAGTTGTGGGTGCAATGTCGAAGATTCTAGGAAATTTGAAATTGAAGTGAGAACTGCCGGATGACGGTTATTCACAATACTTGATTATAAATAGCGGAGTAACCATCATTGTAAAGATCACGCATTTGAACAAGAAACTTGAATATATTTAGCTTCGACTATCTTTCTTTATTTATCTTTATTTTGCATTTACTTTTAATTGTTTTAGATTTATCCTTTATTTTATCGTAATTGCATTAAAATTCATAGCTTCCTTTACGAAATGACACAAGACCCAATACGAACAAAAAACCGAAGAACCATCATTGGATGAAAGATATTTTGACTGAGAACCTTATTGACCAAACATCATTTTGACATGTCTAGTGGGACTATTGCGTTTTGTTTTGAGGAGACGTTGATGGCAAAGACAAGGAGTCAAGAGAATCACATCGCCGTGACCGAGGACAAAATTCATCCCCACAGTAGGTAAGCGAGAGGCAGTCTTGATCTGAAATCGTTCGCCGCGAATGCTGAGCAGGTTGATGATGGTAATGCTAGGGTAACGTGGGCAAATATTCCAAGAAATCTCACCAAGGATCAAAGTAGAGGATTGGCTCTCGACCTAGTTATAATAATCACCATAAGAAGGATGTTTGAAGGACAGTAAAATGATTTGACTAATCATATGGTCAATCATTTAACGGGATGATGACCCCATTGCTCATGATTCGGTGACCGAGTTGATGTCAAAGGTCGGAACGCCGAATCAACCCCCCCGATGAGCCAGAGGATCCCTATGGCTCCAGGGTCTGCTCAGGCAAGGCCGTTTGCCCAGATCAATGGTGCTGGTAAAGTTGGGCAACCACAGACGATTAGGATCTTACAAAGGTCTGATGTCAGAAGTGATCAGAATCAAGGTGGTCAAAATGACATTACTCGAGTGGGCCCGACTGCGTTGGTGAATGTGTTTGGACGTAATCAATATGATACGAATAATAATAACCCTGCGAGAGTTACTGGAGATTCAACAGCAACGATGGTGGACGCGCAAGGGATGGTGACTTAACCCTTAAGTGCAAATCTTAACTGACCAACGGGTATCGCTGCCCCTATGCAGATGGGAGTTACAAACCCGATAAACATCATTACCATCCTTGTGCCCATTCCGGGATATAGGAAGTTTGGGGTTCGTCCTCTATCTCCACCAAGGGGCAATTTAATCAAAGAAATCAAGCACAGGATCCTTTGAGAGACCAACGCATGATAGAATAGATCGCTTGCTTGGTAATGCAGCGGATGGGTCTAGATGGGGGCATGCCGAGGCCAGTGTATCGTAAGCCTTACCCAGATTGAGTAGATAATAACCAGTATCCAAGGGGTTATAAGGTGTCAGACTTAGTGTCTTCACTGGAGAGGATGATCAATCGATGGTGGAGCACATTAGCAAATTCATGGCGCAAACTTGGGAGGATATGGAGTATAAGTTTCATACCCAGTTTTATCGTCCAATTTCCAAAGTAACTCTATTGGATTTAGCAATGGTGAGGTAATACAACAATGAGACCGTGGATCAGTGTGTTGCTCAGTTCAAGAAAATCAGGAACCGATGTTTCTTTTTCCTTCCAGAAATGGAAGTTGCTGAAATGGCCAAGAATGGCCTCAAGTTTGTCTTGAAGGAGAGGTTTGTTGGCCAAAAAAATTACGGATTTATTCTCTTTAACTGCTGCAGCAACTCAAAACGAGAATTTGTGGAAGGAGAAAGATAACAAGTTGTATAAGGATTATAAATAGTATATGGTTGTGCATGACCCTGAGGAAGATTCAGGGGAAGAGATTGATCAAGAAGAAGCCGCAGAAATTGCGATTGCCAAGATGATCCTGGATAAGCCCTATATTTGTCAAGCCCTGAAGCCAGCCAGAGTCGAAGAGTCAATAACGTTGACAGCGAAAGACACACAAAGATATTCGTTCAATATGACAAAATTGGACAAAATCTTCGATCTCCTTATGAGGGGCAGAGTGATCAGGCTTACCGAGGGTCAAACCATTCCCTCCAAAGAGGAAATTGCCAACAAAAGGTATTGCAAGTGGCATCACTCTTGGACTCATGGCACTAATTATTGCAACTTCAAAAAGGCAGTGCAAGAAGCTATGTCAACGAAAGACCGAATTTGCAGAGGAAGGGGATAAGAGAATGGAGGTAAATGTGGATCCCTTTCCGCAAATAGTGGGGATGGCTAGGCCCGTTTGATTCGACTTTTGGGGAATGCATTTGCCAAAATGCAAATATCTTTGGGTGAATGGAGTTTTCCGAAATGCAAATATCGTTTGGTAAATTTGCATATGTAAATGACTTTTATTATATTAAAAAAAAAACATTTGTATTTTTTTTTTGAAGTCCGGCAACCGGACCGCCGGATCTGGCGGCTGGATGGCCAAATTTGGTGGCACGACCCCGGCGACGGTCGCGCAACCCAGGCCATCAGTCGCCTAAGGTTTGGCAACGGTCTCCGAGGTTAGGCGACCCTTAGGCGGCGGTTGCCGGTGCACCCGACCTCTTGGCCGGCGGTCGTTAGCCTCCTGTCATCTTCTTCTTGCGGTGGTGTGTGGTGGTTTTGGAGAAGATGAACAGTACCGGGACTTGCATTCCGGAAATGCAACTTCCCAAAGTACCTCTGGAGCTGCATTGGACTAAAAGTCCTTAGAGCCACTTAGTGATTGCAATTGCATCTCGCCAAAAAAAACGAACCAAACACCTTTGCATTTGGCCAAGAGACTTTAGAGTCCCAAAGGGCTTTCTAAATGCCCAACCAAACAAGGCCTATGGCAGTTGTTAGAGGTAGAGCATCCTCGGGATCCTTTGCCACAGATGTCGGGAGAAGTTCGACGGCAATACTTTTCTGAAGATGATGAAGAGTTCATGGCCGATAAGTATCACGAGGGGTATGAGCGGACATCGAGGAAATCTCGAAAGGGGACTTATGACCGTCGTATAGAAGGGATGCTTGTCAGGCCCGTTATGTTCAATCCTCTCGTAGTTTTCCATCACAGATTTCGCGGCCATTTGGTAATGAAGATAGTCTGAACAACGGCGCGAGGTACTTTAGAGAACAAAATTTTCATGTTCAGGTACCAGAAAGGCCCAGAGTCCCAAGGAAAATATGGACAGATAGGTTACCAATCATGCAGGCCTATGAGGAAGGAGACCTCGAAGTTAGAATGTTGAAAGAACCTAGTGGCAAGTTGATTATTACGTAAGATACACAAAACCTTCCAACTCAAGGGTCCAGGTCTCAGAAGTGAACCCATCAGGGTGGGGTTCGAAATTTGAGTACGAGGATGAATTCCCCCCTTTTTACCCAATCAGCGTCACTCGTGTACATGGACACTGAAGATCCCTCGATGACTCAAGAATGCATAGACTATATCAAAGGATGCAAACCTTGTCAGGTAAATGAATACAACGTGTTCCAACTTCACTCCTGAAAAGTCAAACTGTGGCCGTTTAGAAGATGGGTTATGGATATTATTCGGAAAGGTTTATCTACCATCAACCAAAAAACATGCATACATATGGTTGTCACTGATTATTTCACAAAGTGTGTAGAGGCGGTGTCTTATAAAAGTATAACCTAGGCGGCAAAAGAATTTGTTGAAGAACATGTCATCTATCGTTTTGGTACCCAAGACTATAATGGCCGACCAAGGTACCATTTTCACGGGAAAAGAAAGAAGCTTCAGACTTTGTGAGTTCCCGAGGGATAAAGATGGTACACTCGACACCATATTATACGCAGGCTAATAGTCAGGCTGAAGGCTCGAATAAAGTAATTATTAATCTCATCAAGAAGCACCTGGAAGAGAACCCTAGGGTGTGGGATGCAACGATGTCAATGGTACCGTGAGCTTACTGAATGTTAAGAGATCAGGGACCGGTACAAGTCCATATATGTTGACCTATCGGCAGGAGGCAATCCTCCTATTGGAGATTACGGTACAATCTCTAAGGGTTCACTTCCAAAGTGATATCTATCGGAGTATTGAGAGGCCATGTATATGCTCTTGGATGAGCTTGATGAGGTAAGATCTGTGACACTGGAAAATATGATTGCATAAAAGAAAAGAGTGGCAAGGGCTTATAATAAACATGTGGAAAGTCAAGCAATTTGCCATCGGTGACTTAGTGTGGAAAACTATCCTCCTAGTTAATATAAAAATCGAAGCGTTCAGTAAGTGGTCCCTACTTGGGAAGGGCCATACCAAGTAACCGACGTATTAAGTGCTAATCGCATACCGGTTGATAACAATAGAGGGGGAAGAGTTACTACGATCAATAGATGGGAAGTTAAAATCATTTTATACGACAATGTAGGAAATGAGAAAATAAAAGATGTAGACATCAGCATCCCATTAGCAAGCGGGATTACATGCTAACAATAGGGACAAATTCAAACTGGTTTCTAATTGCCATGACAAATTCGGTCAAATGACCGTCCATGTATGAGTTGGCTTGCTTGCATTGGGCGACGGCAGGGCGCTTGTCGAAGGCCAAGTCGAAAAGTCCGTCACGTTCGGCCTTGAGTGCTTCCAACTTCGACTCCCGAGAAGACAGGACGTTCTTCAAGTGGGTCGTGAAGTCTCCGAAGGAGGAAATCTCTTGCCCCATGCCGGCCAGCCTCCCAGTGAGACCAAGTTGTTTCTCGATGAGAAGGCGAGAACCCTCGCTAGCAGCATGCTCCTCCAGCCGAGTAAGCTTACCCGCCATGCGGGTCTTCTCTTTCAGAAGGCAAACAAGCCACTTCTCGGCCATGGACAGCACCTTTCGGTGCCAGTTGCCAGTGAAGGAAGCGAAGTTAGCGCGGCTACCGAGGGTCAAGACCTTCTCTTAGGTCATTGCCTCTTCTTCAATCTTGGCCAGAGTGAGCTTATAGGTCTCCAAACCCTCGCAGAACACGAGACTGAAAATTTCGTACTACCGGAGCAGTGTCCATTTCAGGGAGGAGCCTCCATATGTCATTCTCCTTCTGGGGGCTCTTAGCAATGGCAGCATAACCACAAGAGAGCAGCTTGTAGAGTTGCTTCCACTCAGCTACCACCTTGGCAAAAAAGATGTGAACAAGCTGAGGAGATGATGCCATGGTCGCAAGAGGATTTGGAGGGTGTGAAAGGAGTTTAGAGCGAATGGCGATTTAAGAAGGAGATTAGGATATTTATAGCCAGAGGTGATGACGGTTTAGTACAGCGTGGTTCCTTGACAATGAACGGCCAAGAGACGTGGGCAAGTGAACAGTCGCCCACAAAGTGTCGACATCAAAAGGAGATATGGTGATAAGGAGTAATTGCCGGCGGAATACAAAAAGGGCGGAAGGTCGACAACTCCCCCGTAAACCCTCATCACCTTGGAACTGGGAGAAGTCATCATGATCATGGTGACATTAAGTAGCGTTCAAGAATGGGAGGAAATCCACTAAACCGTCAGCGGGGGAATTCACAAGAAGTCATCATGGACATGCATTGAAGCGGAAAAGAAAGATACTGGTTTTGCGGCTGTGTTCAGAGTGTAATCTGATACGTCATCAAATGATGCTAATAAATGGGGGTACGGCTTTGATGATCATGCTTTGCAGTTAATGGGCGAGTTAATACTATAGTACGAGCCATTAAAGCATCAAATTTCGTCGGCTTGGTGATGGATAATGACACGGATAAAGAAGCTGAGGGCTGGCGATATGGGTGGCCCGAGCAACCTTCGGTTTATTGAAGGCAGTGAAGGAAAGGGGTTGCCGAGATATCGGTCGGGATCCTCGGTACTAAAAGTGACTGGCATACAAATATCAAAAAGTTGAAAAGAGAATTTCATACGATATAGTACTTACACCCACGGACTAAAAGAAGAGTACATAGACTAAAGAAAAGAAACAGGGGGAAGAAAAGGGCAGCTAAAAATTAAACTGTTGCCATAGCGCTAGAACAAAGGCGCTCAGGAGAAGTTCAAAGCCCATATTCTCGGCTTGACATCGAGACTTTCAAGTAGCTTGAGTCCGAACCCTCGTGTGGAGCCTTTCGCAATCTCGAGTCAAAGCTACTAAGGCGTCTTATCGTCGAGGCATTAGTTCGAAGAGTGAGTCAATGGATGCCTCGTCGGTGTCAATCTGCCGCAAAAGGTCAGAAGAGGATGGGCAGCTTGGGTTTACACGTCTCAGGAGTATGGAATTCTCCCTACGATCGTCCTTCAGTAGATGGATCATGGACTGCAGTTCATCTTCAATATCTGACTGGGCCAGCTCTTTCGACTAGTACTCATCTTCGATTGCCTGAAAAGAGGCAATGTTAACACGGTTATCCTGGTAAGCTTCCAAGAGTGGGTTGATGGAGAGGAAAAGGCCCCTATAAGCGTGCTAGAATGCAAAACAAGGTACGGAGCTAATTAGAGGATCCAAATTTAAGAAAAAATAATTAACTTCTCCTGTCAAAGCTGGGTTTGAAACGACGTGGGGATATCCAAACGAAGGGATGTTGGATAGTCTTCTCCACTTCCCTAAGTCATTAGGATCAATCGGTGAGTTTAAGTCGCCATATGAGGGGGAAGGTGTACCATCGTCTCGAATTGTAGGAGACATTTTCTTGCTGCAGCTAGTCCCTGCACACGAAGGTTCAGTTTGGAGACCCGAGGGCATACCTGCAAAGAAAGAGGATTCATCAATCGTGAGGTGACATCACCAAAACAAAGGAAGATAATCAAATAAAAGAAAATGAACATACTTGAAGTAGATGGTGGAATGACCTCCAGCGCCGTGTGCATGGCCCAGACAATAGTGGAAGGGGGCCTCTGACTATCTTCGCAAGGATGGCTTCTTTACCCTCGGCAAACAGTTGGCTTCGGTACGTGGCCCACCAATCACAAAAAGACGGAGAACATGCCGAATTGATGAGGAGTTCAAAGTAACATGTCCATTGGCCCATTTTCTCCTCAATTGATCTCTGGCATTTAAAAGCCGCAAGAGGGTGACGGCGCCCATGAGGGTCGAAAGGGTAGTCGAGGGAATAAACACAAGCCATAGGAATTTCCTGGGTCAAATTGAATTGCCTGCGTAATATTCGTCTTCCGAGAGCTAGTCGAGGTCAGAGCATAGATCGGAGGAAAAGGCATAGTTAAAACAGAAAAGTCCACCGCGACTGAAAGAAAGTTTTAAAGATAATAGGTAAAGGAGGAAGTGGTGAAAAGCCCGACAGTTGCGGTTTACAGAGTATGATAACACCAAAACTCTTCGATCTCGGTGGATGAGAATATAGTTCGTGCCAGTACTGAGGGAGTTCAGGTTGAGAACCGAACAAATCAGGGAAATACAGTTGAACCCAAGCCTGCAGTAACCACAAGGGTCCAAAGAAAGGCTCGGGGTGCTCATCGGTTAGGGAAGTTTGAAAGTCAGTGATGGACCAATAGAGTGAATCGAGCATTGTTTTACTGAGGGCCAAGTCAAATCCCGAAGAGAGTTTAAAGGAAAAATTGCCAAAGTCAAGGGAAATAAGAGAAGGGTTGTAAAAGATATACCGCCACAACCAATATAAGAGAAAGGCGACATGCTCCGTAGTTGTGACGTCTTCATCGGTTAACATGTGATGGTCAGTAAAAATGCTCGGCTGGAGGTCGGCCGGAGTCAAGTTTTCGAATAAAGGGCGGTGATGGAAATGATCACCCATATCATCATAAGGCCCAAGCCCAGTTAAGGCATGAACATCGAGCAGGGTGACAGACATCGACCTGGGTGGGAAGAAAAAGCAATGCACCAAGGGTGACCAGAAGGCACTAAGGCTTGCTATCAAGTCGAAATCAACCAAGAGGGGAATGCAACACAATTCCAAAGCTCGAGGAAATCTGTAGGGTCTTCCACTTAGGTTCCATGAATGGCCTGAGGCGACGATACCATGCAAAGAACTTCTCATCAAAAAGAGGAAAATGGGCAAACCTACGATCGGAAGGAACCCATTGGTGATCTATCAGCAGCCTCTATTGAACGGGAAGACGCTCCTTTGAATGCCGAGGAAAGCATTCTTTGAAGAAATGAGGAGGCAGAACTTTAAAGTTCGGGCCCAGCACGAGTTCGACAGGGGTAGGGTCTTCTTCATCTTTAGAGCCGAAAACAGGGTTCAGGAACTTGTCCTTTCTTGTCAAGACAGCGGAAAGCAGAAAGCCGGCCGATGTATGCGCCCGGGTGATAGGTGGTTTTGTTTGAAGATCTGGTTCGAGGAGCCATGTTGGATTGAAAAGATTAGAGATGGTAGAAGGTAGTGACAACAAGAGAGTATGAGTGAATGAGGAAGATGGGGAGTTCCAGTAATTAATAAAGGTAAGCTAGGATGAAAAACCATTCGGTGAGGGAAGTTGAAAGGACGTCTAAGTGTAACGGTTCCGCTGGCGTTATGGAAACATGGAAATAAATGTAAAACGCGGCATTGAATTTGTTCGCTGATAAGAGAGAGCATAGAACTCGAAGAGATGGGAAAGCCACAATTGCTTGACAGACTCATTAACGAAAAGGCGCGTTGACAAGATGTGAAAGGACATGAGTCCTAGAAGACATAAGCTCTTTATTTAGTGCCATATTCTCAGCCATGAGTCGAGGCCTGATGACATTTTGACCATCCCGAAATATAATCTTTGGCTTCAGTGGAACGTTGATCTAGTTCTCGGGTTTCGATGTCGAGCACATGCCATGACTCGGTCATGGTGAGCTGGTGAGAGATATGTCTACACTTGGCTTTGGCAAGTTGAGCATCAAGATCAGCTACATCTTCAGCCAAGCGAGCTTCAGTCTAGCTTCACTCTCTGCCATTGCCTCATAAGCTTGATACTTTTTCTTAGACACGACCAGAGATTAGAGTTGATCATAATTTCTCTTGAGGGTGTTAATGCCAGAGGTGAGTTTTAAGAGAGATTCTTCACGACTCTGAAAACTCGGATGTTTAGCGAAGGCCAGAGGAATTGTACGCGCAGGAGTCAAAAGCCTAGGCGCAAGAGCGAGGGGATGGCCTTCCGCCTCTGCGATGTCTAGGCTTAGGAGCCTTCAACAAGGCGCACACCCTTCTCGCCTAAGCCATCGGGCGCACGGGGCACAAGGCGCTCGCCCGATGCAAATCGTGGGTTATGGAAACCCTGAGGAGTCCATCTTTTGAATGACTCTTTCATCCTTCTATTTAAAAAAAAAAAAATCGATGGAAAAAAGGACCCAGAAAAAGTAAATCTATGGAAAAAAGTAATTCTGCGACCTAGAAGAAATTGGTGTTCGACTTTGTTTTCTTCCAAGTTTTATGTCAGTATTTTTGGGTAACTTTTCACTCCATCCCTATGGCTAAGTGCACACTTTTCTTGCACACTATCTGCACTTCTGATATAGTTTAAATTTAATATGTAAATTTAGTCATGTTTAAGATTACGAATGTTAGAATATTTTACTTAATAGCACCTTGCTTCTCTCGGGCGTGTGCCTTTTCTTCGGCTCTTGTCACAGCCGTTTTAGGTTCTATGCACCATCAGTGCGCTTTCCGCCTTTGACTACAATGGTTGTAACTAGATGATTTGGTGGAAAATTGTCTGGGATATGTGGTGTGGCTCATTGTCCATGCTTAGTTTGTGCTTTTTATTCATTGATGGAGCATTCCCGGTTTGATTTCTTGTTGGTGGTGGCTCTTCTATTGATTTCTGGTTTAATTGCTGTACTTTTGTAGTCATCATATGGTTTTGTGGATTACTTCGAAGATCTGCTGCCCTTGCCATTGCGAAAATGGAATAAACCCTGACCCATTTCTTCTGTAAGTCGACTGGGCGTATGCTAGCGGTCAGAGAGTGGACACGTCTTGTTCTAGGTATGGCCATGGCATAAGATCCTGCAGACGCATGGATGTTTCTGGTGTGCACGTGATAAGGGCCCTCTTTCAATGGAGGGCACTTCAATATATTCATACAGTGATTGAGAAAATAACACAAATAATCTATAAATTTCAACTTAATGAGTAATATAGTTCATGAATTTTTAATTTATTCAACATGATCCTCAAACTTTAGTTCAATGTATAATATAATCTCTGAATTTTTAATTTATGTAATGTAATCTTTGAACTTTTAATTTGTTCAATACAATCTTACCTGAATTATGTTAACATGTTCAATATTATCGCTAAACTTAAATTAATTGAATAACAATATTGAACATCTTCACATAGTTCACGAACTAAGTTGAACATGTATTAAAATCTAGGGATTACATTAAATAAATTAAAAGTTCAATTACTATATTGCAAATTTTAGCTAAAGTTAATGGATCAAATTGCATATTGAGTTAAAATTCAAAGACCATTTGAGTGATTTCCATCCCTTGTATAAAAAGAAAGGACGAGGACATATAGTGTTGGACTCTTCATTAAATAAGCTAGAGTAGGATTATGCAAATGTATGAAGCATCACATCAACAATGCAAGACATAAATAAATGAAGAGATGATAAAGTCCACATGATTATCTTAAAGAAAAGACGATGATGTTCCACATAACTTCCAAAATTGAAAAAAGCTTAATTATATTATATTTAGTTTTTTTCCCCATATTTCCATATAATACATGTTTGCGAAAAGTTTTGTATTTGCTATAAGTGGATTAGTGGACTACATATCACTCAGACCGTATCATTTTTTTTTGGGTCGAAACTCAGACCGTATCATACATCCACAAGGATAGGTAAAAATCAAAATTTTCACAGGTTGCATTAAAGAATATCCTTTTTTTTTTTTTTTGTTTGGGTAAATAGATTTTTCTTTTTTTTCCTTTGTGAAAAAAGAGGCTTAAGCTACCTCTTCCTTTGGGCATTGGGTCATCAAAACCGAATTTCCAAAACTGTCCAAAAAAGCCTGTGTCTTTTCATGCCATCGGCTCCTCAACGTCTTTTTCTTTGGTGGGTATAGATTGGATAATGCCAGAAAATATTGGGTACATCTCCTGCTCCAACGTGGTAAATAATAAGCCACCTCAATTGGGCCATGTGTCTAATGTGGGCCCACATTATCAGCCAATTTCTTCTCACTTTTCTCTCTCCTTTCTCCCCACTTTTCTCTCTCTCTCCTCTGCACGCTCTCTCACCCGACTCTCTCTCTTCGCCGTAGTTTCTCTCTGCCCACGCGGACGAACAGCCGGCCACCTCGACCTTCAGTCTCCAGTTTCGATTCCGATCGCTGGCTTTTTTTTTTGTGTGGGTTTCTATGCGTTTCCGGCCACTTCTATCTTCACCGGCAATAGGAATCGGGGCTTCTTGGAGGGGTGTGGGCTATGAAGCACCGACACTCTCCAAGAACTTTCGTATCGTATTGAACATTTCGACAGGTGTTAGACACTCTCGGACATCGAAAAATCTGACATTTGATTAACTTTTTCAATACTCTCCGACACTCAAGTCGGAATTCCAACATATGAGTTTCCGATTGAATTTATCAAATTAAAACAATGAATAATATTAATAAATGGTGGATTAATGTTTTTAGTGTAAATTCATTCTAGGCTTTTTTAATTATTTATTTATTTGTGAATTTGAATAAAATTAATTTGATTGAAATAATCATCAAAATGTTAAAAGTATATATTTAATATACAACGTGTCACAACGTGTTGAAATTTTCTGTTTTTTGAAAAATAACGTGTCGATATATCGTGTCGTGTGTTAGTATGATGCTACTTAGGGTGTGGGTTTTCCACCCTGGGACTTCTTGTCATTTTCTAGTGGCTCCCGACCACTCGACCAGCGAGCACACGGCTAATAAAGCTTGACTTGGATTTGAACTGGCTAGAGAGAGAGATAGCGGCTGCGCACCAGCTCGGTGGAACCAGGAGCATTTGAGCAAAAGGAAGCTGCTTTTGATGGTGTTAGGGTTGCGGCATTTTCTTCAATCTTTCGCGTCCTGTGAGAGAACTGAAGGTCCTCCTGGTCCTTCTTCCTCGGTCCAGAAGAGAACTGAAGGTCCTCCTCCTCTTCTTCCCCGGTCCAGAGCATCTGCCTCAAAAGGTCTCTCCTTTTCTTTCTTTTTTGCACGGAAAAATCTAGCAATAGTACCCCTCTCGGACGAAAAGTTTTTGTCTTTAATCTTTTGAAAGGGAAACGACCCACCACCATGTGTTGGGTCGGGTTCCTTTTTACGACTCCATCCAGAACGTGTATTCAAGTAGAAGTCCGGGAGTGCCGGCTGTTGGTCCGCTCGGGCGAAGAGAAACTGCGGCGAAGAGAGAGTCGGGCGAGAGAGCGTGCAGAGGAGGGATAGAGAGGAGAGAGAAGAGTCTTGGTGAAGGGTACATAGGTGCTTGCCATGTCAGCATATGACGCAGTACTATGCAATGAGAAAATATTCTCTCGGGTCCAACCCCGTCCGTCCCCCAAGTACGAGTAGAACTGAAGATAGAGGTCGTAGGTTCAGAGAATAGAAGATGCAAATAAAAAAAAAAATAAAGTATTGAGTAGAACTCAAAATACAGATCGTTGGTTCAACTTTCTCGACCTCAGATAAAAAGAGTGCAAGTGGAACTCAAAATACAAATCGTAGGTTCAGAAAACATATGATGAAAAAAAAAAAAGTACTGAGTATAACTTAAAATACGGATCGTAGATTCAGAGAACAGATGATGCAAATGAAAATAATAAAATAAAGTACTGAGTAGAAGTCAAAATGCAGATTGCAGGTTCAACTTTCTCAACCCAAAATAAAAAGAGTACGAGTAGGACTCAAAATACAAACCGTAGGAGAACAGATGATGCAAATAAAAAATAAAATACTGAGTAGGACTCGAGACAGACCGTTGGCTCAGAGAGAGAAGATGGCCAAAATAAAAAATAAATCAAGGAAAGTAACTTATGGTACGTTTGGTAACGTTTCTGTTTAAAAATTGTTTTTGGGGACAGAAATAAAAAAAAAGTATTTCTGTTCCAGGAAATAATTTTTTAACAAAAAAACGCGTTTGGTAAATCTGTTCCGGAAATATAAAAAGAATAGAACACGTTTGGTAAGTTTGTATAATTTTTTTATTTCTTTTAATTTTTTAATATTTTTATTTTTATTTTCTATTTTCTTTCTTATTTTTTTCTTTTTTTCTTTTTCCTTTTTCTTTTTTTTCTTCTTTTGGTCGGTCACCGGCCTCGGCCATGGCCGACGACCGGCCGACGAGAGCCGGCGGCCTCGCCCAACCACGGCGAGGCTCGCCGACCCTCGGCCGCTAGGCGAGCTCGGCCTCGCCGGATCTAGGCGAGATCGAGCTCGCCCGGCCTAGGCGCGAGGTCGGCCTCGCCGCGCCGGGCCGACGGTGACCCGAGCCACACCGTTGTCTCCCTCCACCGCATCGGCGACCGCGCTCGACGCCTCCTCGCCGCCACCGCATCGGCGACCGCCCCTCCGCCTCACGCCCGATCAACGCATCGCCCAGGTCTCGAGCCTCCGTTCGCCACCGCCGCATCAGATCTCACCGCGCCGTGACCCACGACTTCGAGATCCGCTCGATCGTCGACCCTGTGCCGGCCCACGACTCGACCGGCCGTCCTCGCCGCTCCGCTCCTAGACGTCCGCCGCTCGAGACCCCATGGCCAAGCCCCGCACCGCAGCCGCCGCCGCCGCCCAACGACCCGCGACCCAGCTTCGTCACCCGCTCGCAGGTGGAGACGCTCGCAGCGGCTGTCGGCGCCGGAGAGGACGACGATGGAGAAGCCGGATGGTCTCGAGACAGAGGCGACTGTCGGCGCCGGAGAAGACGACGGTGGAGACGCTTGCAGGAGGAGAGGCTCGTAGGAGAACACGATTTTGTTTCTTTTTTGATCTTCAAATATGTTTCAGAAATAAGAAACAAGAATTTCTTGTTTCTTATTTATGTTCCCTTTTTGTTTATGGGAACAAAAAAACAAAAAAGGAACAGAAATGCACCTAAACACGTTTTTGTTCCTTTTTTGTTCCCAGGAACAAAAAAACAGAAATTTTTGTTCCTGGGAACAGAAACACGGTGCAAACAAACGCGCCCTTATTGGAATGAAAACTTCCAAGCTTCAACGCTTCCTCTTCCGACAACTATTCGCCTTTTGGTTTAGGCGACAGCGGGGCGAACCAGACAAGCAAGAACATAGCATGAATTAATTGTAAGAAACATGGTTCGTATGCGAATAACTGTTGAAATAGTGATAAGATTAGATTTTAATTCCTACGATAACATCTTCATGAAGCATGCAGACAAAGGTAAAAAACTTTTGGCCAAACAGATAAATGAACTCCCTCTTGATTGGCTGTCTTATATCCCGAAATCTATATTGGATATACAAACTTGCTTCAAGTTAATGAAACCTTCAACTTTCTCGACCCAAAAAAAAGTCAAAATTATGAGTCAAACTCAAGATACAAATCGTAGGTTCAGAGAACAGATGATGCATATAAAAAAATAATTAGGAAAATAACCCTTTGAGAAAATCCAAATCCAAAGTCGAATGCTTCCTCTTCAAACAGCCGAGGGAACTAGACTGGGCCTGCAAGAACAAGCAAGAACATAGCATGAGTTAATTGTGAGAAACGTACTTCGTATGCCAAAAACTATTGAAATAATGATAAGATTAGAGTTTAACTCCCTCAATAACATCTTCATGAAGCATGCAGACTAAGGTAAAAAGAGGACGTTTGGCCAAGAGGAAAAATGAACTCCCTCCTAATTGGCTGTCTTATCTCCGGAAATCTATGATTGATATTCTAGTTTCTGATGTAAACAAACTTGCTTTGAGTTGATGAAACCTTCAACTTTTTGCAACCGAAAAAAATAAAATAGAAAGTACAAGTAGAACTCAAGATACAAACCGTAGGTTCAGAGAAGAGATGATGCAAAAAAACAAATAATTAGGAAAATAACCTCTTGAGGACTTTCAAAGTCGAACGCTTCCACTTCCTTCTGCGGGGGGAACTAGACCGAGCCTGCAAGAACAAGCAAGAACATAGCATGACTTAATTGTGAGAAACATAGTTCGTATGCCAAGAACTGTTGAAATAGTGATAAGATTAGGTTTTAATTCCTGCAAAAACATCTTCGTGAAGCATGCAGGCAAAGTTGAAAAAAGAGAGGGACTTTTGGATGCCCACTCAAGAAAAATTCCTTCATTTTTCATTTGGACTCGTATTTCAATTGAATGAAGAATGCAAACTCGGATTAGGTTCAAGCAGGAACTTACCAGTGGGTGATAAATGGTGTCATAGAACAATTTGAGATATCGGCAGCTCTCGAGGTTAGTCACATGCCTCCTGAAGCCGTACACAGTAGCCAGGTTCAACAGCTTCTCAGAGTATGTTTTCCATGTATACCTTATCAAAAGCTCAAAAGAAAAAAAAAAAGAAGAAAAAAGAAAAGAAAAGGTAATTACATTAGAAAAACTATATTCCCGAAAACTATGAACATCATTTAAATCTGAAAACCCGCTTACTTCTCTTCAATTCTCCGCACGGCACCCTCTGAGATTTTGTCCCAGTGGCTCTGGTCAGTCTGGCACTTCTTGAAGAACTCCACAAGAAGCTCGGCAGCCTGGTCACCACAGTAAGGATCAATGTGGAAGCCCGATTCACCATGCACAATGATCTCAGCCGGCCCACCGTAGCAAGTGGCAAAGGTCGGCAATCCACAAGCCATGGCCTCAACCACAGTCAAACCAAAAGCTTCGTAGATAGCTGGTTGAACAAAGACCCCCTTCGTGTCGCAGATGTAGCGGTAAAGCTCTCCGTTCGTCTGTCGGTTCATCTGGAAGGAAATCCACCTGAACTGGCCATTCAGCTTGTACTTCTTGATGAGGTTGTACATTTTCTTCATCTCGGCCTGCTCTTCCAAGTCCTTTGAATCCTTCCTCCTGTCGCCCCCGACCATGACCAAGTTGGCCAGTTCCCTCAACCTGGGGTTCTTGCCATACCACTTGACAAGCCCTGTCAAGTTCTTGAAACGGTCCAGACTCGCCATGGTGAAAATAATTGGCTTGTTCTTATCTTTCAGAACGCATCTGTTTAACGTTAGAGACAATGTGAATTAGCAATAAACAACTTCGATTCCCAAGAATGTCATAACAAATGCCAGGACAGGATTTAAGTTGGGTATGAAGGAAGGATCAAAACACTCACAAGTGTTCCTTGTTCTCAACTTTGCTGAAGAGGAGTTCTTCGATCTCATGGTGCAAGATTCTCAACCGTCGGTTCTGGTCGGTGTAGGGAAATAGAAGCTCGTGTTGACACCCGGAGAAACAACGTTGAACTTTGGGTCAAAGACGTTGATCCCGTGGACAACTCGGTAGAGTCCAGGAAGAGTGAAGTTCATGTAACTCTCATACTGCCCCACAGTATCCTTGCTGAAAATATTGAAAAATAAGGAATATTAGAACTGCCGACAATCGAATTTCAAGATGAACAATCGAGCAGAATCACCTTCCAGCAATTTCTTGGAAGGTGCTGGTGATGATGAAGTCAGCGTGGTTCATAGCGATGAGATCCGCTGTGAACTGGCAAGAGAAGTGGTAGTTCTTCTCAAATTTCCTCCAGTGTACGTCTGACTCTGGGTACTTTGTCTTCTCAAGGCCATGGGCTATTGTACACTGTACAAAGAAGTAAAAGATCAGACTATATCAGGCTTTGAGTATTTCAGCATCAGTTGCCACAAATGACAAGATCATGTAAAAGAGAACAAACCTGTGTAACACCTATTTTTTTGGCTAACAAGGAAGCAACAATGTTTCCATCACTGTAGTTTCCGATGATCAGATCAGGCTTACGCTGCAACTCTGCAGCGAGTTCTTTCGCGACATCCTGATAAGAGTTACCAACAAAAACCATTAGTCCCAACCAGAAACTAAATGAATTCAACAGACAAAATGACCAAAAGTACATAATTGAGTCTGTCAATACCTCGGTGAATCTTTCCAAATAGGGCCACACCTCGAATCGGGAAATCCCCTTGCATACAATTCCCTTCTCGTCCTTAAAGGGGATGCGAAGAATGTAAGAGTGCTTGGTCCCGAAAACATTCTCGAGGTGGTGGCCCCAGGTGGTTCCAACCGCCTCCGGGAGAAGCCGAGTGATCTAACACAATACACAATAAGCATTTAAAGTAGAGGCCAATTCATCAAATCACCACATAAAGTCCCAACTATAAACTTGTGAAACTTACAATGAGGATCCGAGGAGTAATATCCAGTCCTTGTTGCTTAATGCGGTGAAGCATTTCAGTCTCTAGGGCACGAACTTGATCCAGGATGTAAACAACCTAGAAATAGACAGTATTGTAAAATGATTAAGTTAAATGCAAAACCACACAGTATGTATATTCTCCTGATTAAGAGATGCTGACTCAATAAAACAAGTACCTGGCCACTGGTATCTGGATAACCTAGGACATTGTCCTGAGCAAAGTATCCATGGGGAGACACAACCACAGCATCGAAGACCATTGGAATCCTTCCCAAGAACTTCTCGAGAGTGCCCGGGTTGGGAGCCTCAAGAAGACCCAACAGGAGCTGGATCATCTCAAGGACCCGCTCAGCCGTGTCGCCCCACCCCTGCTCCAGCCCGATCTCCTGCAACTTGTGCTGGAACTCAGAATACAGAGTCTCCGGTTTGAGTGGGGTCAGATACTCCACTGCCTTCTTCAGGACCGGTTGGAGGGACAACACATTCTGGATTCTGGCATTCATCATGATGTTCTGCAGAATTGCCCAATGTTCACATAAGCCATAAACAGATCACAAATGTTTTTATCAATGTGCACCACATTCTGTAATCTTAATTGGCATTGAGTTCTCAGTGTTCACCATATTGTGACATAAGGTGAAAGAAATCTGAATTTATAACTCATGTCTCATTTTCAAGACTTCGAATGAATGTGTTCGATCGGAAGTTATATGTACCTTCCCCTTGTAGCTGTGGACTTGGAGGAATTCAAGCAGAGGGTACCAACTTTCCTTGTCATGGAAGAGCTTATTGGAGAGACTGCAACGGATATACTCAACGCCATTCCCAATAGATGTGGAAAGAGTTGGGCGCTCAAAAGTGGCAGTGATTGGCCCAAAATTAGGGTTGAAGCTGCAACACAAGACAAATAAACTGGCATTAACACGCCCAAAACAATCGAAAACAAGAACAGCTTAAAGAAACATGACCCGGAGTTCTAGAGATCACTGAGAAACGGAAAAAAAAAAAAAAAAAAGGAAGAGAAAGAATATACAATGAAAATTCTGACCTTCCATCAGCAAGCGCTTCTTTGAAGTGCAGATACTCAGCAACCTCCATTTGCTCAAGAACATGCGCACGGACGTTCACACGGATGTGTTCCACACACCCGGCCCTTGACGAACAGCAAGAGCAACCCATGGAGGCGACACAATTGCTTCCTAAACCCCAAAATTTACGGCCAAAAAGAAAAAGAAGGGGTTCCTTGAGAAGTTAAACCCAAAAAAAAAAGGGTTTAAGAACAGCAAAATTAACCCGTTATAGCTATACACGAGCAGATTTCAAGAGCGAACAAAACAGGAAAAACACCGACGTGCTGAAGCTCATAACACCTGAGTGGATTTGAGGAGGACTTCACCAAAAGCTCCATCAAGAAGCTGTGCTCTACTCTCCTCAGGGATCGCCTGAAGCTCAGCAAGGATTTGGTGGCGCTGCAAGATGACTTTGCCCTTGGCTTCAACCCTTCGACATGAAAACAAAAGGATCAAAACATCTTTTAAGCTGACTTCCTCCAAGTTCACATGCTAGAACCACATGTTGACTAGGGCCTTCCTTGCTTTTACCTTAAGAGGAAGGCGCGAAGACCGTCGGGGTTAGTAGAGAGGGCAATATCAAAACGCTCGCGAATGCTTTGACTTCGGGGCAACAAACGATCAGCCATGGCTCGATTCTCCTCTCGGAGAAACTGCACGAACCACCGAAGCGAAACACACTGTGGGTCAGAAGTAGGGGTTTTGAATAAACCCAAGAAAGAACAATCGGAGCACGACAAGTCAAACTCGCCAAGTCACCATTAATTCCCACTTGGGAAAACCAAAAAACTCTGCAACATCTCTATGCATTTGCATCGAAACACTCACAGGTCGATGAGCTCGGAAGTAGAGATTTTTACCTTCGAACGGCGCGAGGGAAGCGGGGGAATCCCTAGAGGAGATCTTCCTAGGAGAACTCGGGGCTTCCTTTTTCAGCCAAAAGGAAAGAGGCAATTTTCAAAAAACACGGGAAAAAACAGGCAACGTGATTTGACAAATGCGCGTTTGATAACAATTCTATTTCTAAAAATAAATTCTGATCAGAAATAATTTTTTTTAATTCTGTTTCTGGGGATAATTTCTAAACAATTGTCCAAAATTTGTAATTCTAAAATAGAATTGCGTTCGCTATGGTGCTCATTGATTTTGTTTCAAATCAATTTATTTTAATTTTTAAATAATTTCTTCTTTTTCCTTTTTTTTTTTTCTTTTTTCTTTCTTTCTCCTGTTCTTTTTTTCCGGTGGCGAGTCTCCAACCGGCGACCTCACTAGAGTGTTGCCGGCCCTCGGCAAGGCCGAGTCTCATTGGCTATTGGGCAAGGCTCGCCTAGCCTCGCCGGTGGCTTTGGCCGACCTCGCTAGGGTTAGGCGAGCCTTGCCACCACGAGCTTGTCGAATCGATTGCCGGCAACTGGCGGCAGACGGCAACGAACGGCTAGCGGCCAGCATGACAGTAGATGAAAAAGAAGAAGAAAAAATGATAGAACAAGAGAAATATAATTTTGATTTTTAGATTTATTCCCGGAACAAGAACTAACTTTTTTTTTTTTTATTCTTGATTCTATTCCAAATCTAATTTCGAGAATAAAAAAATAGAATGAGAAAAATTTTATCAAACGCGATTATGTTCCCAAACTACTCTCGAAAACAAAAAATTAGAATCGCACTATTTGGATGGTTACCAAACAGGCCCGTCAAAAAACCGTGTTTCCACTTTTATGTAGCTTCAACGCTTAAGTAGCATCGACATGCGACATAGACATGCGACACTATACATGGCGGTTATTTTTCAAAAATAGAGAATTCCGATACGTTGGGACACTTTATATATTAAATAAATATTTTTATTTTTAATTAATTTGATTCGAATTCACAAATAAATAAATAACTTACAATAAATTTACGCTAATAATATTAATAAATCTATTCATAAAAAATTTAAAAGACATATTTATAATTAATGCGTACCCATATTTAGGAATATGCTTTTAATTTTAACAAAAATTATGAAAGAAATTAATGACTAATAAATAAATAGCATCAACTTTATTTAAATAAATCTATGATTTTTTTATAATAATTAAAATTTATCATTATTTAACATTCAATATATTTATTTTTTAAAATCACTTTTTAACTCGTTTAGTTTTTTTTTAACAAAAATAACTTTACCGCCCCCCTCCTCATTTCTCTCTCCCCCTGTTCCCCATGTCACCCCAAAATCCCCCCCCTCTCTCTCTCTCCCCGTCCCTTTCCGCCGCGCACCCTGCCCTCCATCAATCACCTCCCCCTCCCCCTCGCCCTCCCCCTCACTCACGCCACCACATGCTCCCCGTCCCCATACTTCACCCCCGCCCCCTTAGTTTCTTCCCTACCCCTCAAGAGCACCCGCCATTTACCTGATTTCTCTCTTGCCCCACCCCACCCCCACCCCATCTACCCCCTCTCTGCCCCCAGTTTCTTTCCATCGTCCCTCACCACCCTCCCTCTCTTTTTGCTAAAATCCTAACGACGGTCACTTCTTTCTTCTCGTCGCACGATCCTCTCAGCTCTCTCGGTCGCCTCATTACAATCGCTCTTCACCTCGCCTTCGGCCCTTCCTCCTTCGCAGCTGCCGCCTCACCGATGGCCCTCCATCGCAACGTCGCCTTAGTTTATTCTCTTCCTCTGGCCCTCCCTCGCCGTCGCGGCCTCACCTCCACTCCCCCAGCATCACCTTCATCCTCCATCGTTTTCTTCAACAATCTCTCTCAGACACGTGTCGAAATGTGTTGAGAAAAATTGACCACATGTTGAAAAATCCGACAAGCGTTGACCGTGTGTCCGACCGTGTCGACGTGTCCGACACGCTTCAACACGTGTTAGACACGACACAGAAACATGAGCAACGCTCCCATCAGAAAACCGCCTTTCCACTTTTCCAATTCGTGAGTTTCGTTAGTGAATCATCGCTCATTTCTTTGTCCATCATATCGAAAAGTGAATTCAACTTGGTGTGCGCAGGTCCACCTTACCGCCCCGGCGCAATTCTCCGGTTCTTGTGAGTAGTTTGAGACGTGCGGAAGAAGGGAACACCGAGAAAATGCCATGAATTTTTTATTTTTTAGTTTAAGGCTACATTCGACATAAAGGAACCACGTTACATCACAACGAGCGAGAGCAACGAGCCCAATCGTCGGTTACCCAACTCGACCCCGTGATGGTTAGCTTGCTCATGTTTCTGCCTGCGGTTGTGCTTTTTTCGTGGGAACGCTAGATGGTCATTGTGCACAACTTTGGCTCACGATTGTTATCGAGCTTGATAACACCAAAAATGGCTCAACGGGCCATGGGTGAAAGATAAGGCCCAATAAGTCTGAGATTTGTAAAGCGTGCCCATAAAGATCCAAGGGAGATCGCTATTGCAGGAATCGAATTATCGCTCGAGAATAGGAGGATAAGAATGAAGGCGATTATTGAAGCACTTGAGACTAATGACTTCGTGGGTAAAACAATATAGTTGTTGGCGCGGTGCTCAAGATTCCAGAAAATTTGAAATTGAAGTGATAACTGTCAAAGGACGGTTATTCACAATACTTGATTACAAATAGTAGAGTAAACATCATTGTTGAACAAGAAACCTGAATACACTTAATTTCGGCTATCTTTCTTTATTTATCCTTATTTCGCATTTACTTTCAATTGTTTTAGAATTATCCTTTATTTTATTGTAACTGCATTAGAATCCATAGCTTCATTTTCAAAACAACAGATAATCCGATACAAACAAAAAACCAAAGAACCATATTTCAATGAAAGATATTTTTTTTGAGAACCTTCTCGGCCAAATATCTTTTTGGCACGCCCGATGAGACCATTGTGTTCCGTTTTGAGAAGGAGTTGATGGCAAAGACAAGGAGTCGAGAGAATCACATCGCTGCCATCCGTCCCTGCAGCGGGTAGGTGAGAGGTCGTCTTGATTTGAGGTGTCTGACACAAATGCTAAGTAGGTTGATGCAACGGTAGATATTCTAAGAAATTTCACCGAGGATCAAAGGAGAGGGTTGGCTCTGGACCCAGTTATAGTGGCCACCATGATAAGGATGTTTGAAGAACGGCAAAATGATTTGACTAATTATATGATCAATCATTTAACAAGGGTGATGACCCCATTGCTTATGAATTTGGTGACCGAGTTGATGTTAAAGATTGGAACGCTGAATCAACCCCCGATGAGTCAGAGTATCCCTATGGCTCCAGGGTCTGCTCAGGCAGGGCTGTTTGCCAAAATCAAAGGGGTTGGTAATGTTGGGCAACCGCAGGTGATTAGGATCTTATAGAGGCCTGATGTCGGAAGTGATCAGAATCAAGGTGGTCAAAATGACATTACTCAAGCGGGCCCGGCTGTTTCGGTGAATGTGTTCGGACGTAGTGAAGATAATATGAATAATAATAACCCTGCAAGAGTTACTGGAGATTCGGTAGCAACAGTGGTGGACGCGCAAAGGATGGTGACTCAACTCTTAAATCCAAATATAAACGAACCAGCAGGTATCGCTGCCCCTATGCAGATGGGAGTTACAAACCCGATAAACATCACTACCATCCCTGTGCCCATTCCAAGATATCAGTCTTATAGGCCACAAAGCCGCCTTAAAGAGTTCGGAGTTCGTCCTCCATCTCCACCAAGGGGGCAATTTAATCAAGGAAATCAGGCACGGGATGGTTTGAGAAACAAACGCATGATAGAACAAACGCTTGCTTGGTAATATAGCGGATGGGTCTAGATGGGAGCATGCTAAGGTTGATGTATCGTAAGTCTTACCCAGATTGGGAAGATAATACCTAGTATCCAAGGGGTTATAAGGCATCGGACTTTAGTGTCTTCACTAGAGAGGATGATCAATTGATGGTGGAGCACGTTAGCAAATTCACAGAACAATGTGGGGGTGTCAACAATGATGGTGGGGTAAAGTTAAGGTCGTTCCTTTATCGCTATCCAAAACAGCCTTCACATGGTATATTGGACTTCCGACGAATCCGGACCAAACTTGGGAGGATGTGGAGAATAAGTTTAATACCCAGTTTTATTGTCCAATTCCCGAAGTAACTTTGTCGGATTTAGCAATGGTGAAGTAAAACAACAATGAGACCGTGGATCATATTGCTCGGTTCAAGAAAATGAGGACCTGATGTTTGTTTTTCCTTTCAGAAAAGAAAGTTGCCGAAATGGCTAAGAATGGCCTCAAGTTTGTCTTGAAGGCGAGGCTTGCTGGCCAAAAAATTGGATTTATTCTCTTTAATGGCTACATCTCAATACGAGAATTTGCGGAAGGAGAAAGATAATAAGCCGTATAAGGATTATAAACAGAATATGGCTGTGTGTGACTTTGAGGGAGCTTAGGGGAATAGATTGATCAAGAAGAAGCCGCAGAAATTGCAATTGCCAATATGACCCTCGATAAGCCTTATTTGTCAAGCCTTGAAGCCAGCAAGAGTGAAAAAATCAATAATGGTGACGGCAAAAGACACAAAGATATTCGTTCAATGTGAAAAAATTGGACAAAATCTTCGATCTCCTTGTAAGGGACAAAGTGATCGGGCTTACCAATGGTCAAACCATTTCCAACAAAGAGGAAATTGTGAGCAAAAGGTATTACAAATGGCATCATTCTTGGAGCCATAGCACTAATTATTGCAATGCCTTCAGGAAGGTAGTGCAAGAAGCTATACATCAAGGAAAGATCAAATTTGCAGAGAAAGAGGATAAGAGAATGGAGGTAACTGCGGATCCCTTTCCGCAAATGGCGAGGATGGTAGCGGCAGTTGTTAAAGGTAGGGCATTCCCGAGGATCCTTTGCTAGAGATGTCGCAGAGAAGTTCGACAGCGGTACTTTTCTGAAGATGATGAAGAGTTCATGGTCAATGAGTATCATGAGGGGTGTGAGCGGACATCGAGGAAATCTCAAAGGGGGACTTGTGACGGTCGGTATAGAAGGAATGCTCGTCGGGCTCGTTATGTTCAATCCCCTCATAGTTATCCATCACGGATTTAGCGGCCATTTAGGAATAAAGATAGTATGAACAACAGCGCGAGGTACTTTAGAGAACAAAATTTTCATGTTCAGGTCCCCGAAAGGTCTAGAATCCCAAGTAAAAACGGATAGATAGGTTATCAATCAAGTAGGCCACTTGAGGAAGGAGATCCCGAAGTTGGAACGTTGGGAGAACCTAACGGCAAGTTTGATTAACATGTAAGATACACAAAACCTTCCAACTTTGGGTCAAGGTAGGAAAACGTCATCAAGTAAAGAGAATTTCAAGAGCGAAATGTTATAATTGTGGCCAGAAGGGTCACTATACTCGCAATTATCGTGAGCCAAAGAAGGTAAACATCCATTGTATTCTTGAGAACTTTGCTTATGTATCAAGTTTTGTATTTTTAATTGAATCTAATCTTTTATAAACTGTAGATTCGGATGCAACAGACTATGTAGCGAAGGATAGAGATTCCTTCGTGGAATTCCGACAAGTACCGACTGAAACTAAATGAATCTATGTAGAAAACAACTCTAGAGTTAAAGTAAAAGAGATTGACACATGTCAATTAAACATGCGTGGTTGACACACCTTATTCCTACATGATGTATTATATGCTCTGAAGATTTGCTAGAATTTAGTGTCTGTTTTAGTGTTGGTAAAACTTTATTTTAGCTTGAATTTCCATAATAATTGTGTAGATTTGTATTTGAATACAAACTACTATGGTTGTGGTTATTTTTTGGATGGTTTTATTATATTGAATGTTAACTATAGTAATGTCAATGTTTGTTATTCTCTCTTCAAGTCTTCTAATTCATGTGATAATGATATAAATGTGTGGCATTCTAGACTTGGTCATATTGGCTAACAATGTATGAACATGCTAACCAAAGAGGGCTTATCGGGCAATATTGAAAAAGTCGATTTGCCCATATGTGAACATTGTCTAGTAGGAAAAATGACAAGGAAATCATTTAGAAAAAGTCAAAATAGATTAATTTCCTTTGTAATTAATCTATTTTGACATCCGTGGTACAATAAATGTGAGAGAAAGGCACGATGCTGTTTATTTCATCACATTTATAGATAATTATACTCGATTCAGATATGTATATTTGATTTTTCATAAATCTGAAGTATTGAGTTGCTTCAAAAAGTTTATAAGCTTGGTAGAAAATCAATTAGATAAAAAAAAAATGAAAGTATTGAAATTCGATCGGGGTCGAGAATATTTTTCTGATGAGTTTAGAACTTTATGTGATAAAAAAGGAATAGTAATGCAGTTATCAATTCCATATACTCCTCAATAAAATGGTGTTATGAAAATAAGAAATAGAACCTTACTAGAAATGGTTAGATCTATGATGACGCATGCTAACTTACCTATCACTTTTTGGGATAATGTTTTATTAACTGTTGCCTATACACTTAACCATGTACTTTCTAAATCAGTTACTTACACTCCATATAAGTTATGGATATGTAGAAAACCCAATTTAAGTTTTCTTAAACCATGAAGTTATGCTGTCTATACTGATGAGCTCTCTCACAAGTATGAGAAATTGGATCCCAGAGGCAAGAAGAGTATTTTCATAAAATACTCAAAACACTTGAAAGGGTATGTGTTTATAGGTGAGTAGGAAAGTGAGAGTATAATTGAATTTGAATCACGAAATGTCACATTCTTAAAGAATGAATTTCCTAAGAATGACGAAATAGATGATGATTACTTCATATTTGAAACATTGGATCAAGATAATGAACTTAGTAGGGTTCGTCTAAGTGGGAGTAAGGTAAGAAATGACGAATTAAATTCGACTCATTCTCAATTACAATCTCATGATGAGATGATATCTTCATTATCTCCTGTGTAGCGAATAAGTCGCAAAAGTATTCTCCGTCGACGTTTTAACATTGAAGGAAAAACTTTTATAGTTGCTTCACAAGATGAAGATGTGCTAAGAAATGTAAATGAGGGTCTAGATTGCACTAGTAAAGAAAAATGGATGCATGCAATAAAAGAGGAAATTGAATGAAGTCAAACCATGTTTAAAAACTAGTTGATCCTCCAAAAGGACGCAAAGCCATTGAAAGCCAGTGGGTTCTTAAAATAAATCGTAAAAATGATAGCTTAATAAAAATATATAAGACTTATCTTGTGGTGAAAGGGTATAATCAACATGAAGTAATTGATTATGAGGAAACATTTTCTCCTATAGTGAGATTTACCTCGATTCGCATTATTTTGACAATAGTAGCTAGTATAGATCTTAAGTTACATCAAATGGATGTAAAGACTACTTTTAGCAATGGAGAATTAGAAGAAAAAATATATATGGAACAACCTGTTGATTTAATTTTGAAAGGCTAAGGAACAAAATGTATGTTGACTTTTGAGATCGATATATGGCCTTAAGCAGTTGTTGAGACAATGGTATATACGTTTTCATAATACCATAATGACATATGATTTTACAATGATTGATGGGGATCATTGTGTATATATTAAAAGATCTTAAGATCAATTCGTGATCGTATCATTATATGTTTATGATATACTGATTGCTGGAAGCAATATGGAGTTTCCTAATATTGTCAAGAATTGGTTGTCTTCCAACTTTGAGATTAAAGGCGTGGGTGAGGCTGCATACATTATTGGAGTTAAGATTTCAAGGGATCGTTTGAAGAGATCATTATCTCTTTCGTAAGAAACATATATAAGCAAGGTTCTTAAACGATTTCGTATACAATATTATAAACCCATAAATACTCCTGTTGCAAAAGGTGAAGGATTAAGTCATAAAATGTGTCCAAAGATTCTACAAGAGAATGAACAAATGCAACATGTTCCTTATGTTAGTGCTGTTGAAAGCTTAATATATGTTATGATGTGTACAAAACCCGACATATGTTTTGCAGTTAGAATGATGAGTAGATACCAATCCAATTCAGGTCAAGCACATTGGAAAGCTATCAAAAGAATTCTGAGGTATTAGAAAGGAACTGCTGATTATACGCTGAGTTATCAAGAGAATGATATACGACTTGAAGGCTATTAAAATGCTGATTTGAGAGGAAATATACATCTGGATTTGTTTTCTTACTGAATAATGGCGATATATCTTAAAGTAATAAGGAACAAATGTGTATAGTCTTGTTTACGATGGAAGTTAAGTTCGTGGCATTATTAGTAGCAATACAAGAAGGTGTTTGGCTTAAAAAATTTTTGAATCATTTAAGTGATATTAAAAATGCTGCAAAATTCATTGTTGGTTAACTGTGATAGCCAAGCATTAATAGCATACACTAAAGATTCAAAATATTATTGCAAGATCAAACATATAAATACCAAGTATAATGTTGTCAAAGATATGGTTGTACAAAAAGATGTGAATTTACAATACATATCTACGCATAGAATAATAATAGATCCTATGACGAAGCCAATACCTAAAGATGTGCTATGTGGCCATGTGAAATCTCTAGGACTACGTAGAGGCTGATATATTGAATATTGTAATTTCCCTTAAATGTTCACATTTAATTAATTTATGTTTTCATTATTAATGTCTACGAGTTTTCATTTGACATTTATGCATCTTAATGCTTAGTGCATTATATAAAATCGAGAAAGTATGTCGGACAGATAAAAGATTAGCTCACTCACATGAGTAATCACTTCTATTTACTATGTGATAAATAGAGATGAATCAGTTTTTAAGCTTATTATCTAAGTGATAATCGAGAGCTCAAGCTTAAAAATATATAGTTACCTTAATTGAATGTTAAGATGATGACATAATATTACTATGTCCAAAAATAAAATAACTCATAAATTTTACTTTATCTGTTTATGATGCTAGATGCGAATTCTGATGAATTCCGTGAAAGAGTAGATACGTGAACTCAAGTTAGACATTAGGTATGTCGGAACTATCATATGTACAATATTGAATGTGTATACATATACTCCATGGGAAATGAGTTAATATTGTAATACGTATTTCATATTACATATACATGAGATGACCAACAAGAGTGGAAAAAGTTTTGATCTCAACTTTTATGCTGTGTAGGACTCTTGAGGAAAATAATTCATCAATTTAGTGTCCTCATGGCTATCTTAAAATATTGCCAATCATCATGAACTGATTTGATCTAATGGGACATTCTTAGAAAAGTAAGTTGAATTGAAATTGAAAGTTTCAAGGAGAGAGGAAGATCGAATTTGGAGGATCACATTTTAGTTTTGTATTAATAGGTCGACCAATTATGATTGTTTTAGGATAATTATAATTGTGAATATAATATATCATCGTTAAAAAGATATCAAGAGAGATATAAATGTAATCAATTGATCTAGGGTATTGCATATTATATTTACTCAAAAATGTGATGTTCATTATGAGCTGCTATATTTTCCTAAAACGAGCTCTCAAAGTATGCCAATTGCATGGATTATTTATTAGTATGAATGTTGCTAAGAGGTAAAGAGAATTCTGTTCGGCCAACCATGTGCGAGTGGGAGATGATGGATTTTTTAATTGATGAGCCAATTTAAGCCTATCCGCCTATGTTGGGCCAAAACCCCGCCCGTATGTAAAGGGCCCATAAGAGGAGAGGACAGTTATTTTCTAAATAAAATTAACTACAACATATATATATATATATAAGGGATAACGTTACCTGCAGCATATTAGAGAAAATACGCTTCGCTATTTTCTTCCCCTTGAAATAGTACGCTCCTCTTGACAAACGGACTCCAGGGCTTCAAAGGATTCCTCAAAAACTGTGACGGTATTTAATCTATGGCAATCAAGGTAAATCTAACTCCATGATATGCTTTCGATCGGTGTTACATGTTTCTGGACACGTTGCCGCGTTCGTCTTTGGTATTCGATCGTTTGAGTATCGGATTGTTTTTTAGGAATTTGTTTCCTACACCAACATATGGTAGATGGAATTTTATTGAGATGTCTCTGTAAAGATGAGTCAATGCTAATGATAGCCGAAGTCCATGAAGGGATCTACGGAGCCCATCGAGTGAGTGTTAAAATGAAATGGTTGTTGCATCGGCATAGTTACTTCTAGCCCTTGATGACTCAAGATTGCATAGACTATGCCAAAGGGTACAAACCTTATCAAGTACATGGTCCAATACAACATGTTCTAGCTTCACTCCTAGCTTCACTTCTGAATCCCATGGTCAAACCGTGGCCGTTTAGAGGATGGTCTATGGATGTAATTGGAAAGGTTTATCCACCATCAACCAAAAAAATGCATACATTTTGGTTGCCAATGATTATTTCACAAAGTGGCTAGAGGCGATGTCTTATAAAAGTATAATCCAAGCGACAGTAAAAGAATTTATTGAAGAACATATCATCCATCGTTTTGGCATACCCAAGACTATAACGACTGACCCAAGTACTGTTTTCACGGGAAAGGAAGTTTCAGACTTTGTGAGTTGCCGAGAGATAAAGATGGTACACTTGACGCCATACTATGCACACACCAATGGTTAGGTCAAAGCTTCCAATAAAGTAATTATTAACCTCATCGAAAAGCACCTGGAAGAGAACCCTAAGGAGTGGGATGCAACGATTCCAATGGTATTGTGGGCTTACCGAACATTCAAGAGATCAAGGAATGGTACAAGTCTCCATATATGCTGACCTATGTGCCGGAGGCAGTCCTGCCATTGGAGATTACGGTATAATCTCTAAGGGTTCGCTTCCAAAGTGATATCATACTGCAGGAGTATCGAGAGGCCATGTATATGTGCTTTAATGAACTTGATGAGATAAGATCTGCGGCATTGAACAATATGATTGCACAAAAGAAAAGAGTGGCGAGGACTTATAACAAGCATGTGAAGGTCAAGCAATTTGCCATCGGTGACTTAGTGTGAAAAACTATCCTCCCAGTTAATATAAAAACGGAAGCGTTCGGTAAGTGTTCCCTTTCTTGGGAAGGGCCATACCAAGCAACCAACGTATTAAGCGGTAACACATACCGGTTGATGACTATAGAGGGAAAGAGTTGCCACGATCGATTAATGGGAAGTATTTAAAATCATTCTACCTGACGACGTGGAAAATGAGAGATCGGCAAGACAAGAATATAAAATATGTAGACATCAGCATTCCATTATCAAGCGGGATTACATGTTGACAATAGGAACAAATTCGAACTGGTTCCCATTTGCCATGACAGAGTCGGTCAAATGACCGTCTATGTGTGAGTCGGCTTGCTTGCGTTGGGCGACGGTAGGGTGCATGTCGGATGTGACCCCCCCAAATATGTCACCTCTAACGCGGTTAATATACTCTTTCATTTTTTATGCATGCAGAAGCATGTATGGTCAAACAACAACCCAGGAACATATGAAATCTAAAGGAACACACATGGAAAATTTAAACCGGGTGATCGCATTTTCATTTCTTATTTATGTACTTAGGTGATGAGGTCTGGACACACTAGGGGAAACAACAAAATGTACTACCACCCCTGACTACACCATAAGCTCCATCAGCAGTACTACCCTAGCCTGGATCCACATGTATATATACTGTCACCTATCCATTGCCCACGGCACATCAAAAAATCATTGCTTGGCCTCCAAAAATGCTACTCCAACGCCTAGTCCTTGGCTCACTCCGCTCCACTGTTACCATCATCCGCTTCGTCGTCTCCGAGATGTGGAATAGGTCCCACCAGTTGCCCGCCAACTCGGGCATATACTTTTACGAATCCCAGATATATATGACTCGTTGGGGATCCTATGTCTCCGGTTAATATCGAAACACATTTCAAAAAGGTCCTCAGGAAAATCAGGATCCCTGAACTCGGTAATGTGACTCAAGAAATCGACGGGGGCATTGTAGCTATATAAATCTATCACTGTACATGTGAGGAAAACTCCAAATATAAACACGTGAAATCAATTTTCAAATCAATTTGTCTCATAACCTTATTTGAAATCAAGATAGCAAGTGATATGAAAGGAACCACTTTGAAACAGATAAGCCAGTCATGCTAGTAAACCATGCAACTCAAATGATCATATTTGATTCAAAAGCCCAACTGCACCATCCTCCAAGAAACCCCGTTATCCCCTCAAGCATCTCGCACTCACACGGCATCACGAGGACAGCTAGGGAACTGTGTTACACCCCCAGGTATACGGAGGAACCCAATTAACCCTCCGACATCTCACCCCTCTCCCAGCATCGTGAGGACATCTAGAGCCCCCAGTTACCCCCCAACATTTGGAGAAACCCAGTTATCCCTCCAGGCATCCCAACTCCTTGGGCATTGTCGTCATGGGGCAAAAGAACGCTTCAAGTGCCATAACTTTGGCCAAAGGGACACTTAAGTATCATAACTTACGAAAGGTACACTTAAGTGTCACATTCGAAGAAAAACGGATCACTTAAGTGCCACTCGGCCAAAGTCCGATCAAAACGCCAACGTGGCGTTTTCCACGAAGCGTGCCCAAAACGACGTCGTTTTGCACGGCGACCGGCCAAAACGGTATCGTTTTGGGCTAACGTGATAAAAAAAAATTAAAAAATTAATTAAATTAATTTTAAAATTAAATTTAGTTAAAATATTTAAAAATAATGATTTTAAAATTAAATTTAGTTGAAATATTAAAAAATTAATAATTTAAAAAATATTTTAAAAAAAAAAAAAGAAGAAGAAGAAGAAGAAGAAGAAGGAAAGGGGGATCCCTCGGCCGCCGCCGCCGGCGGGAAGGGTCGGCGACGAAGGGGGAGGGTCGGTCGGGGTTGCCGGGCCCGGCCAAGGGTCGGCGACCCGGCCGATCGGGCGCGAGGGCTCGCGAGCCCTCGCCGAATCTAGGCGAGGGCTGCGACCCTCCCCGGATCGTGGCGAGGGCTCGCGACCCTCGCCCAAATCGGGCAAGGGTAGGCGGCCCTTGCCGCGGCAGGCCAAGGGCCGCCGCTAGGCCGGGCAACCCCGACGGGCGGTGGCCCTTGGCGTGGCCGGGCGAGGGCCACCGACCCTCGCCGCCCGTCGGCCGGGGTCGCCAACCCCGGCCAGGGCCCGGCGACCCCGCCGACCCTTCCCCCCGCCGTCGCCGGCTGACGGCGGCGGTTGAGGGCTAATCCCTCAACCGCCTCTCCCCCTTTCCTTTTTTTTTTTAATTATTAATTTTTTAATATATCAACTAAATTTAATTTTAAAATTATTATTTTAAAATATTTTAAATAAATTTAATTTAATTAATTTTTTTGCCATGTCAACCCAAAACAACGCCGTTTTGGCCACGTCGGCGTGCAAAATGGCATCGTTTTGAGCTCGGTTCGCGGAAAAGTGCCACGTCGACATTTTGGCCAGATTGGCACTCAGGTGATCCATTTTACTCCGATTTTAGCACTTAAGTGTACCTTTCGTAAATTATGGCACTTAAGTGTCCCTTTGGCCAAAGTTAAGGCACTTTAGGGGTCCACGCGTCGTCGTCATGGGGACTGACAGAACAGTCACATTCATCGTGGTGCAGCAATTTAATAATTCAATTTAAAATATTATTTGCATTGCTAATTCAAAGGAACAATTCAAAGTTCCGAAAATCTATAATCACAGTACGTTATTGAACAAAATGTGAAGGAAGCCCCAAATATTCGCAATACAAAAGTCGGTATAAAATTTGCAAATTCGTGGGTTATAACCGTAACTCGAATAGACTTCTACAACACCCAGTACGTTTCATCCAAAAAAATTTTGCACCATTCACCCATGCACGCTCGGAGTTCCTCATCCGACACCTCAGCAACATTTTCAAGAATCACGTGAACCGTGAACTCAGAAAAATTCTGCCGTGCATGTTTCCGAAAATCACCAAACAACTCGAATATGCATAGAAATAGCGTTAATCCGCGGAAATACGCAGAAAACAATTCTCGCCTAGCAATAATTGATTCACATAGCATAGGTTAGAAGACATCTACCTGGCTTAAATTCCCAAGTGTGCTTTGCGTCGTCTAGCGGAGTCGTGAGAGTTCCAATTAGCAACTTGTCTTTCGAACGACAAGTAACAAGTATATTTCAATTGTTTGAATAATATTTTCAATATACTTGAAGGTTTTGTATAATAAACAATGCCTCGACCATGTGCAAACACACAATAGAATGTGAGGAATCAAATAAAAGACGTCTCTCACTCATACCACGTTAAAAGAAGTCCATGATACACGTCCTCTATATTAATAGGCAATTCAGACTTTAACTTATTGTAAAATAAAAAAAAAAGGATAAAAAGATCTATAATATAATAAATCGAAGCCTACAACGTTCTCAAGTGAGAGTTGTGTGAGTGAATTGGCAACGATTGCACACATGACAATGTTTGAGGGCAAATCATTATTTGAATTTCTTTCTTCTTCTTCTTCTTCTTCTTCTTCCTCTAGCCGACGGCCGACTAGAGGAAGAAGGAAGAAAAAAGGAAAAAAAGAAAAGAAAAATAAAACAAATATATATATATATATATATTATTAAAATTATCCACATTAACACCGGTGACGTCACGTAAGATGACTAGCATTCATGTCAATGCCAATCGGCCATTGGCCAGCCAAAATTGACTGGATGGATTGAATTAGTACAAATTTAAAATGTTTATGACTCAATTGGCCAAAAAATAAAAGGTTTATGGCTAAAATAATACAATTCAATAGGTTTAAGACTTTTTAGTGATTTTCCCAATGTTTGGTATCCCTTTGGGATTGGCGTGCCACGAGCCACTTTGTTTTGCTTCGGCAACTCTTACATCTTTGATTGGTATTTCTTTTAATAAACTCTCGTTGCCCTCTATCCATTTTTTAAGTAATTATTATTTTGTCCATATATTGCTTATCAAAAATATGATAAAAGATCATCATGGAAGAAAATTGTTTACTACGCAGCTCTATAACTCTTTGGCTACTAGTATAATAGTTTCCAAAGTTTGGAGAATGAAATGAACAGACTTCCTATTCTTTATATAAAAAAGTTAAGACTTTGATGAATAAATCCGAAACAAAAATCGCCAAATCATGAAATAAGTCAAAACGTTTTTATAATTTACTCAATTGTTCTCATGCTGACGATTGATTCATGTTGGTACTAATTTTACAGCCTAATCCACTTCGAACATGCGTGGATATATTTTACTTTTCAAATTTTACTTAATCTAAAATGCGGTTGACTTTTTCTTGACTCGGAATAACTAAAACTTTCACAACATACAATTATTGTCACATTCATTCATACTAAAATTTAAAATATAGCTCTAAAATTGCTTTTTTTTTTCTTTTGGATAATCTAAAGGGATGCTACCAAAACCCCTAAACTATACCCACTATGACACATTTACTTTAAATTTTTTCTATAACACCAAAGACCTCAAAATATACCTATTATGATAAATTTGCCATAAACTTTTTTTTTTCTGTAATACTAAAATTCTCAAACTTGAACTTACATAACACAAAATTCTGTTAATGAGAACCATTAAAATTTTGCCTACATAGACACTAAAAAGCAAACGGTATTATCATAGCACCCATGTGGCTTAAGGGAAATGAAAATGACGTTTTCACTGAAAAATCATTTAACAGAACTTTGACGGAAAGTAAATGTGTCACATATATACAAGTTCGATATTTTTAATATCATAAAAAAAAAGTTTAGGGTAAATATATCGTAACAAGTACAATTTGATATTTTTGTGGCCTTTTCCCCCATCCAAAATCACAACTTGAACAATAATTGAAAAATGCCGCCTCTCTTTGAAAGATAGTTTATTGTCTTTTCAGAGCAAGTTTTGGGAGCTTCTA
Source organism: Eucalyptus decipiens (assembly GCA_014182575.1). Classification (NCBI taxonomy): domain Eukaryota; kingdom Viridiplantae; phylum Streptophyta; class Magnoliopsida; order Myrtales; family Myrtaceae; genus Eucalyptus; species Eucalyptus decipiens. Next base: position 23,516,155 of record CM024614.1, on the reverse strand, counting down.
GCCTCTATCCTAGAAGAGCGACAATATTGCTTTTGCTTTTCACACACAAAAAAGAAAAAAGAAAAAAAGAATGCCACTTTTGCTTTCACGAAGAAACATATGTGTTTATCAAAATTCAAAGTGTTAAAATTCTTAAAATGCTATAATTCTGGACGCCCCCATTCTAATTTCACGAGTATAGGCCCTCTGTAGAATTGATTTTTTTATGAGATGGACACTCTAAAACTTTCTATCAACAAATTTACTAAAACTCATGCAAACCATGTCTTCACATGCTCTCTATAACTTTCAATCCATTTTTATCCTTTCATGATATTCACTCATTTGTTAGACATGTTCTATTAATATTTTTTTTAGGGTTGATAATGTTCTCATCATTACTTTACTATAAATTGAAAAATATATTAAAAAATTATCTCTTTAGAGTTATCTCTGATTATGCATTTAATAATAAGAGTCATTTGGTGATATTTGTGTATGACATATGGAAATATACTAAAAATATATTTTCTCCCACCATAAACAGAATGAAATAATGGTCTATAAGCATTATGACATTATGGTTTTCTATTTGCTAGAACTTTTTTGTTGATTTCCGAGTATTCTTTTATTTGTGTAATTGGCCAGTAATTTCTTAATAATCCTCTAATATTATTTATTCAAAAAATTGGGCTATCATTTTATGTATGGTTCTTTTTATAATCGTCTGACATCATTTATTTTCGGTTTTTTTTTTTTTTTTGTATTGTGTATCTACATAGTATTCAACTCTCTTTCACAATTATACGAATAGCAAAGTGATAAGAGTTATCACCGATTATGCATTTACTCATAAGGGTCATCAACTTTTCATTCATGTTTACTCATCAAATATGCACAATCATGTAATATGACCCTTTAACGTTATACAATAAGTTATTTTGTAAGGACAGGTTCTTTTGTTTAACTTGATAGCATTTATTTTATTGATCTTATAATATAAAAAGTCATGCCTAATCAAAATTTTCTATTAATCCTCTAATATTACGTCTTTATTAAAAAGAATGTATCATGTTTTATAACCTTTTTTTTAAAAAAATTATCCTCTAACATCCTATATTTAGGGAACGTGCATTATCATGTTATAAAGCCCTTCTAAGTTAACTGTTTTCTTCAATTGATTGTTCGTGTTAATAAATAATTTATTATTAATTTTCTAATTTCCATTTGTATATAAAATATGTGTTATGATCTAATTTTTATCATTTCATATAGCTTGTTTGCTTTATATGGGGCTATCATGTCATGCAATATTTTTCTAAAAATTTCAATATAATTTATTTGTGAAATGGGGCAAAAAAAGCTTTTTCAAATGGATATTATATGGTATTCGTGATAGGAATGATACCAAATATAGGACTTTATACTCATCAACTACAAAATAAATGGAATTATATTATTTGTAAGGTTTGATAATACGAGTCATGAATACTTATGCATTTTAACATAATAGTGCAATCTATCCCTCTCAACATATATTATTTTCGCTCCATAGACTTTTCCTAATAGTGGATTTTTTTTTCCTATTATTTAGGGTGGGATTTTCTCTGTTTCTAGGTGTCTAGGTGTTGGAATGGACCAAGCGCAACCAACTTATGGAAGAAAAATTGATACAAAATTTCACGTCCCACTTGAAGAGATGGTGATTTTGGAGAAGATTACTCCTTCTGGTGAAACACGGCATTGAAGAAGACGGGGCAAATACCCAATGTGGACAGACCGTTGACGTCACCAGAGGACTGGACCTTTAATTCCATTCTCCTTGGCCAACTACCGTTATATTTTACAGTAACATGTGCAATGCACATGATATATTTAATATGTGTGGCCCTTTATTTGCAAAGACTTGTTACTCTCTTTTAGAGCAAGGACCGGGATGAAAGTCAACTACACAAAGCATAATATTGCCAGCATAATATTGCCAAAATATAATCCCAACCTGCAGTAGAAAACTATGAATTCATTGCCAAGAGAGCATGAAACTCAAGACATGCACAGGAAGACCTATTTTTGATTTTATTCTTCTTTTTTGGAAATGCTGATGCTGTTAGAGGTAAACTTCCTTTCTGCTTTTATGTAGAAATCGTTATTATAAATAAGAAAGCCATCATCCAGAAAATTTCTTCGAAGGATCGTACAAGATCCGTCACAGACTTGAGTACTTCAGCCTTTCTTCAAAAGGAAATAACAAACCCAGAAATAGCTCGATCTTAACAGCCAATCACCCAAAAAAAAAAAAAAAAAAAAACGAAAGAAAAAAAAGCACGAGAACTCTAGAACAGATCGCCACCAAAGACCACTCCGACCAGACCACGATCTCTGAGCAGACTGTAGATCCAAACACTAGAAACGGAGCACGATCACCGACCGCCGAACAAACACGCGACAGGAGTCGGAGGAGGCAGCACGAAGGAGATGGCGCGAACCTGCGAAGGCTTTCAGGAGTCGCTCCCAGTCATCGGCCATGGGGGGCACCGGCTCCGGGACTGTCGGAGTCGACATTGTTGAGGGGACAGAATCGCGGGGGTGTGTTCGCGTCGAAGCGAAAACGATAGAGAGAGAGAGAGAGAGAGGAAGAAGGAGGAGACAAAAACAGGGAGAGAGAGAGTCGGCCCGCGCTTTCAAGAAGCGCGCAACGTAACATTGGAAAGCAATAAGCCGGGAGGCGCGTAAGAGCGCCACGTGTCGGTGCAATCACGGCGTCCACTTTCTCAAAGTGGAAACCTGAGGGACGCCGAGGGTGATGAGAGAGAGACGTGGGCACGGGGCAGTGCCCAGGCCCATTGGGCCGGATTTGGACAAAATTTTTGGGTCCTGTCAATGGACCGGCCTGGTCAGGACAATGGTTTTGAAATCTGGCCCGCCCATACATACATTCATTTGAAAAATGGATAAATACATTAGAAGTCTTAAAACTTGTTACGAAAATACAATTAAGTTGTAAAACTTTCAAAAAGTGCAATTAAATTTCAAAACTTATTATAAAAGTGCAGTGAAGTTTTAAAACTTTCAAAAAGTGCAATAAAAAATAATAAAACTTACCAAATTGTCAAATAAAATCATTCCATTGATAACACTTTTTTTAAAATTTAAGAATTTAATTATACTTTCGTGACAAGTTTTAGAAGTTTATTATATTTTTGAAAATTTTAGGACTCAATTACACTTTCATGACAAATTTTAGGACTTACTTATACTTTTAAATATTTTAGGACTTAATTGTACTTTTGTGATAAGTTTTAGGATTTCGCTTCTAGTACGCTTAACCCTTTGAAGAATATAATGCCCCCAACTTCTTCAACAAAGTTCAGGCAATGGTAGCAGCCCTTGGCCCCACAACCCAATCCCTTGGATTTGCACTTTTTTTTTTTTTTAATAATAGGAACAAACTTTGGCTTTTTATTAATATTTTTTTTTTCGTTACTAATTTATCCTTCTTCCTTAATTCTTTTAATTTTGCAAGTTTTCTTTTTCTCCGGACATGCCTCCTAGGTGGCGCCACACTAGCACCACGCACATTAAAAATTACAAAAATCAAACATTAACATTTCCCATTAGGCAAAGTGGAAGGAACTTATGAAGGAAGTTAATTGTACCGATTTTATGACTCAATTGTACTTTTTGAACATTTTAAGACTCAATTACATTTTTGTGATGAGTTCTAGGAATTTGGAGACACTAATCTCTAAAAAAAATCCTTACTAACTCTTTTTCATAGATTTGATCTAAGCAAATCATATTCCGATCTGAACTTCATTTTTCATTAATTTATGATGTTGGGACACATTAAACTAAAATAATTGGACAAAAATTCACAAAACTAGATGCCAACGTGCACCAATTGTGGTCATTTGAATTTATCACATTTTTTACGTTAAAAACCAAATTGTAACAAGCAAATGTAATATTTATAAGAAATATTAATGATCTTGTTATCTTTAAAGCTATTTTTAAGGATTGGATGTCGCAATCGTAGGCCATCTCTTCTAGGATGGAATTGCAAATTACAAAAATTCTCAAAAGCTTTCAAATAATTAATGAACCATTACAAAAATGGATAATGGAATTAGCTAAGATAAATAAAGCACATAAGACGATTTGCTACACAAGCTGCAACAGAAAGACCAAAATATCTCAAAAAGCGAAGCATGTAGGATCAACTAATTCTTCCAATTTGATGTCCTCTGTTGTGCTTAACACGATCGAGTTACGTGCCGATATTGCCCCAGAAACTTGTTGCATGGTTGGACGATGCTCGGTTTAGAATTTAAGCACGAAAATGCCATCTTTGTCACTAAAGCTACTTCCCCTAGCACATTATCTTTTGAGTATGGAATTCTTTGATCTAAAACTTTCTTCAATGGCCAAGAAGCTGTTGGATTGCTCGATGATGATGAAGATGAGGACGCGAGAAAAGAAATGAGGTCACCCGGATGGCTTCCCATGATTACTTCCAATGCCACCACTCCGAAGCTATAAACATCGCATTTTTCGTTCACTTCCATTGTGTATGCAAGTTCTGCATGGAGAAAAGAGCAAATTTTTTTCTAGCTTTTATACAATATCTATGTGTTATAAATTTAAATTGATTTTCAGTAAATCAAGTGTAGATAATTAAGTATAAATCAATACATTCTTTAGATTCCGATGGGCTTTAAAATTTTCCATTACTTTAGGAAAAAGTTTCACTTTTTAAAAAAAAAAAAATCAATGGCCTACATGCAATTAATATTTAATCGAATTTTCAAATCGCGTGAATAGTGTTGGAATTGTTATTAGGAATTTGGAAATATAAAGGAAGGTAGTTAAGGATGAGAATCCCAAGTCGATCACTTTCCTTTCCATAAAAATGAAGTGAGACGAAATTTAGAAGAAATCAACTTACCTGGAGCTGCATATCCAAAGGTGCCTGCAAAGGAAGTCCAATTGGATGAATAAGGTTTTAGAACCTTAGCCGAGCCAAAATCAGAGACGTGAGCTTCGTATTCTTCATCTAGTAAAATGTTCTTGCTTGAGATATCTCGATGAATTATAGGAGGAGAGCATTCATGGTGCATGTAGGACAATGCATAAGCCACCCCTTTGACAACATTCACTCTCCTATTCCAGTCAAATGTTGCAATCTTTTCTTCATCATTCAATACATCCTTCAAGCTGCCTGATTCCAAGAACTCATATACCAAAAATGAATGTCGAGAACTCGAGCAAAAGCCATATAGCTTGATGATATTCCGATGCCTAGCTTCGATCAAAGCATGAATCTCCCTTTCAAATACTTTTCGATTGACCATTTCTACGTCTACTGCTTCATTAAGTTTCTTTATAGCAACAGTTTTACTTGTTTGCAATTGGGCCTTGTAAACACTCCCCTGTCCTCCCACACCTATGCAATATTTGGCATCAAACTCTTCTGTGGCTTCAATGATGCTCTCATAAACCATTCTTCCATCAAAGCTCCATATTGCCCATGGGTCTTCATTGCTTCCATCAGCCGAAGTAGCCTCTGTTTTTCTTTTCTTCGGCATCCAATACTTGAAGCTCCCACAACAAGAAGGAAAGAAAATAGGCAAGCCAGAGTAGGAATCAAAACAAGCAGCAACTTTTTGTTTTTATTTCTTCCTTTCAACATTGGTGTTGTACAGGGCTAAGACCAGCGATATCTCCACACAAGCCTTTGTTCTCTCTCACAACTTCAATTGTAGCTTTATGAAAGGCTGGAATGTTTGGTAAAGGACCCTCTAACTCATTAAACGATATGTCAATGGATGTCAAGCTTGTCATATCATGAAATGTGGACATAATTGAACACGATAATTGATTGTGTGAGAGATTGAGTATTTCTAATCTGTGCAATAGCCCAAGTTGTCTAGATATTTCTCCCATGAGCAAATTTTGACTCAGATCAAGATGTTGAAGATATTGAAGATTCCCGATCTCAATGGGAATACTCTTTTCTAGATTATTCTTGCTTAAATTTAAGAATAGAAGGTTGGAGCCCTCCCCAAGTTGGGTAGGAATTGAGCCACTCAAGTTGTTTCTGCAATGTTGAGGTTTTGTAGACTTGACAATGCTCCAAGTTCTTGAGGGATGTGGCCTGCCATAAGGTTGCAATCCAACAAAAGCTCTAGTAGCGACTTCAATTTTCCTAGGTCTTTAGGAATTTCTCCAACAATATAATTTGAAGAGAGGTCAAGTTTGTGCAAGGCGAGTCATGTTTCCAAGCTGAGGTGGTATGGCACTAGAGATTTTATTGTTGGAGATTATCAAGCTTCCCAATTTTCTACATTCACCCAATGTCGAGGGTAGCTCACCATAAAGTTCATTGTTGCTCAACTCAAGGTAATCCAAGGAGGGGTACACACCAAGTACATCAGCTATGTTTCCCTTGAGCAAGTTGTTTTGGAGCCTAAGTCTAATCAAACTTGAACAATATTTTAGGCCTCTCGAGATTCTGGTGAGGTGATTATCTGCTGCAGTAAAATTCACAAGAGTTTGGCTACTGCATATTTCTTGTGGTAATTGGCCAACAAAGTCATTTTCATTTATATTTAGTCTTGCGAGGGACGTGAGATTATTCATCTCAATGGGAAGAAAGCCTGACAATAAGTTGGCGGTAATATGAAGGTCTAATAAATTGGTCAATTTGCCTATGGACGACGGGATAGGACCTGTTAAATCATTGTCTCCCAATTGCATTTTCGCCAAGGATCTCATTCCTCCAACTTCCGAAGGTATAGGGCCAGAAAGTTGGTTGTCATAGAGGAAAAGAAATAGCAAAGTACTCAGATTTCCTAAAGTTGTAGGGATAGATCCATTGAGGAAATTATCTGCCAAATCAAGGAGATAAAGAGACCCCAACATTCCTATTTCTTTCGGAATGGGACCAACGAGCAGATTTTGACTAATTACCATCTTTGACAAGCTGCTCATGTTTCCAATGGAAGAAGGAATCGAACCGTTTAAATTATTCTTCAAAAGGCTGAGCAATTCTAAAGATCTCAATGACCCGAGTTGAGCTGGAATGTTTCCCGAAAGGTCATTATAAGAAAAGTCAAGATAAGTGAGCTTGGATAGATCGCCAATGCTCGGAGGGATGCTCCCATAGAGCAAGTTGTTGGCAAGCGCTAGGGTGACCAAGTTGGGTAAATAGGAGAAATTGAGATGGTGAAGCATACCGTATATGGCAAAATTCGAAAGGTCCAAGCTGGTGACACTCCGGAAACGATCACAAACGATTCCGCGCCATGAACAAGGGCTGCTTCCGTTCCACGAAGACAAAGTAGAGCGGCTATTGTTGTCTAGCTTAGACTTCCAATTTAGGAGTGCCTCCACTTCCATTTTAGAGGAGCTTCGTGTTGAAGCAGTACAAGAAATTTCTTGCACGAACATGAGAAGAACATGAGCGAGGAACAATATTGAGAGTTGCTCTTTCTTGGAGGCCATGACAGATTTGGGTTTTTTTTTTTTTTTGGTGTGGGTTTGGGGTTCTGGGCGCGGGTTGGGGGGGGTGTTCTTTCTTATTTTATGGGCGCATCTGTGTTGAAATGGACCAAATACAACCAAGGTATTTATAGAAGAAATTGGGACCATCAAGTGAACAACCAAGTCAATAATCTTCCGAAGTTTTATTTTGTTATGCTCATTATTCTTCCGTTTTATTTTTCGAGGCAATTATTTGGTGCAACAGTATGTACGTGAGATAATAAAGTTACCAACGCCCTTGTGTTTAAATAAGTTGCAGGTAAACATCCCTTGTCAATGACATTTGATGATTGGCTTGCATTTTTCATAATTACGTAGAGTACGAAGCTGACTCACTTTTTCTTATTTTATTATACACTAACTCAAATTAAAATGACTTTTGTGCTTGAGAGTCTCGAGCACAAAAATGACATGTCCAATAATTATTTGGTATATTTTCGTTTTACTCTTCAGAAAAAGAGCTTGGTGAAATTATCAACTTTAAAATCCGTATATCCCCTAGTATGATTAATATGATCTTGAAGACAAAGGTCATAGTCAACATGATATTTCAATTATTTATATTTTGATATCTAATTTAGTTTTCTTTCTTCATATTTATAAAAATTGATTCTTTGGGCCCTTTTATGATTTTGTCTCTCAATTTGAGCTTGTAATAAGGAAAAACAGAAGTAAAAAAAAAAAGGAAACATAATCAAAAATTGAATTCAATTTTGGAACCCTACCAATTTCCTCATAAAATTTTTGTGGCTGGCCTTTGACCGTCACAATTTCATTCCATAAAGATGGTCATGCTAGCCGCTTCCAACATATAACGTGTTAGATCTCACTGTCGTTAACAATTTTTGGCCCTTTTTTAATGTTTATATTTTTGGGCGTAATTATTTGTCCATATTAATGAAATATCAATCTAGCATGAAACACAAGTCCAAAGCTAAAAATGGACATGATCCCAGAAAATCAGGTGAAATACGGCATCGATGCTGTGTGCATGTTCTTGTTGATGAGTGCACAAAGCTAAAAATGGACATAATTTTGGAAGAAGAATTTTCCACTCAGGTGAAACACGGCATCGAAGAAGATTGGACAACTTCCCAATGTGCATGTTCTGTGAGTGTCGTGTTTCCCATTCACACAAGCTAAAAATGGACACGATCCTGGAAAACCAGGCGGAAAAGGGAGCAAGAGATAGAGAAGCTACTGATCACTTCATCTTAATATCCAAAAGCAATGCTTAGCCTCGTCGAAGTTTTTGTATTCTTTCCCGAAAAACAAACAAAGGCTCTATTCATTTAGCAAAAAATATGACGTTTTTGAAAAGTATTTTTCAAGAAGCCATTTAAAAAAAATGATAATATTTTTCGATTTTCAGCTGAAATGTGAATATAAAACACAAGTCCGAGGCTATGAAAGATGAATCCAAGGCTATAGAAAAAATGGCCGAACAGTACATACTCCTTCAGACCAATGATTACGTGTGCTTCCTGATAGGAATGGCTAAAGATAAGGCGATATATAGGTGATAAGTCAAGTCGGGTAAATCCGATGAGGAATTCATTGAAGATACCTCCACTTTAAAAGTCATTCTATGGGAAGAGGCCAACAAGAGCAGTTTGACCAAAATAATCATTTGTTACAAGAAAAAATTACAAGAGAAATCAATGAAAAATGATAATAAAGACTAAAGTTTTTTATAGTTTTGTCAGAGTACCGATACCTACTATATGGAGAGAGCCAGTTTTCAAGAAATTCATTATAAATCAAGTGAATACAGAGTTTACTATTGTTTAAGTATTCTCAAACCTTAAATCATACACAAGGTTAAACTCACAAGTGTTACCTCACAATATCGCATTCTCAACTACATGAGAAAATTCTTGCACACTTTTTCCCTCTTGTCAAACTTGTACGTCTAATTATTCTACTTCCCTTCCTCTTTTTTTATTTTTGTCCTTTTTGACTTTTACGCGATACCCGCTTCTCTTAAAGTCCAAAACCAATGCTTAGCCTCGTCCAAGTCTCTGAATGCTTATCATAATCATGAGCATTTGGACAATTCGACCTTAATGTGATACATGCTTCTCTTAAAGTCCAAAAGCAATGCTTAACCTCGTCCAAGGTTCTGCTTGCTTAGCATAATCCGGTGAATTTGGACAATTCGATTTTAACGGGGTACATTCTTCTCTTAAAGTACAAAAGCAATGCTTAGCCTCGTCCAAGTTTCAACATGCTTAGCTTAATTCAGTTGCATTTGGGCAAGTGGACTTTAATGTGGGAATTGGAAGGTCAAATATGAAATTATGGAAGAGGAAACTGCGCTTTTGTCATGGTCGCCGGAATTCTAATAGTTTATTCTAATTTCTCCAAGGTTTTGCGTGTTTTTGCATCAAAATAATCTACTCTACGTTAAATAATTCAATCTTCCCCTTCTCTCGTTGTGATTATATTAATGGATTATCAACTAACAATCATCAGCTATGAAACACAGCTCATGTAATGAAATAACATGGAAGTAAACAAATCTTGCAATTCAAATCTAACACGAGAAGAAGAAATTACTAGAGACATCAATAAAAAATGAATAAAAAAATGCAAATGTGGTTTGATCTGAGTGACAGTGCCACTCAACGGAAAAAGTCAGCCTTCAAGAAACCAATATGAATCCGGAGAATACATAGCTTATAACTGCTCAAGTTTTGTCAATCCTAAATTATGTTTAGAGTAAAACCCACAAGTTTTACTTTATAATATTTCGTTTCACTGTGCCAGCAATAAAAAATTCCCCCATGATTTTTCCCTTTTAGTGTGGGCGTAGAAAACTTTCGGCATCTAGTTATTCCACTTCTCTCGCTCTTTCGGCCTTATGTCCTTTTGTTGAGCACCGCGATGGAGGACTCATTTTTTCCTTTAGACACGTATCAATCTGCAGTTGGGGGCGGAAAAGGGAGCAGGAGATAGAGAAGCTATTGATCACTTTATCTTAATGTCCAAAAGCAATGCTTAGCTTCGTCGAAGTTTTTGTATTCTTTCCCGTAAAACAAACAAAAGGCTCTATTCATTTAGCGAAAAATATGACGTTTTTGAAAAGTATTTTTCTAGAAGTCATTTTTCAAAAAAAAAAAATGATAATATTTTTCGGATTTCGGCTGAAATGTGAAAAATAAAACATGAGTCCGAGGCTATGAAAGATGAATCCAAGGCTATAGAAAAAAAGGTCGAACAGTGCATACTCGTTTAGATCATTGATCACATGTGCTTCCCGATAGGAATGGCTAAAGATAAGACGATATATAGGTGATAAGTCGAGTCAGGTAAATCCGACAAGGAATTCATTGAAGATACCTCCACTTAAAAGTTTTTCTATGGGAAGAGGCCAACAAGAGCAGTTTGACCAAAATAATCACTTGTCACAAGAAAAAATTACGAGAGAAATCAATGAAAATGATAATAAAGACTAAAGTTTTTTATGATTTGGTCGAGTATCAATACCTACTACATGGGGAGATCCAGTCTTCAAGAAATTCATTATAAATAAGGTGAATACAGAGTTTACTATCGTTTAAGTATTTCCGAACCTTAAATCATACACAAGGTTAAACTCACAAGTGTTACCTCACAATATCGCATTCTCAACTACATTAGGAAATTCTTGCACAATTTTTCCCTCTTGTCAAACTTTTACGTCTAATTATTCTACTTGCCTTCTTCTTTTTTTATTTTTGTCCTTTTTGACTTTTACGCGACACCCGCTTCTCTTAAAGTCCAAAACCAATGCTTAGCCTCGTCCAAGTTTCTGCATGCTTAGCATAATCCGGTGCATTTGGACAATTCGACTTTAATGTGATACACGCTTCTCTTAAAGTCCAAAAGCAATGTTTAGCCCCGTCCAAGGTTCTGCTTGCTTAGCATAATCCAGTGCATTTGGACAATTCGACTTTAACGTGGTACACGCTTCTCTTAAAGTCCAAAAGCAATGCTTAGCCTCGTCCAAGTTTCTGCATGCTTAGCTTAATCCGGTGCATTTGGACAATTGGACTTTAATGTGGGAATTGGAAGGAAAAATATGAAATTATGGAAGAGGAAACTGTGCTGTTGTCATGGTCGCCGGAATTCTAATAGTTTATTTTAATTTCTCCAAGGTTTTGCATGTTTTTACATCAAAGTAATCTACTCTACGTTAAATAATTCAGTCTTCCCCTCCTCTCGTTGTGATTATATTAATAGATTATCAACTAACAATCATCAGCTATGAAACACAGCTCATGTAATGAAATAACTTGGAAGTAAATAAATCTTGCAATTCAAATCTAACACGAGAAGAAGAAATTACTAGAGACATCAATGAAGAGGTTGGGACACCTGGAGTGCCATAACTTGGCACGGAGGGACACTTAAGTGCCATAACTTTAAAACGGTACACTTAAGTGCCAATATCGGAGTAAAATGGAATACTTAAGTGCCACTCCGGCGAAAATCCGGCCAAATGACTGACGTGACAATTTTCCGGCGAGTTTGGTCCAAAATGACGTCGTTTTGCATGCTGACGTGGTGGAAAAAATGCAAAAACGACGCCGTTTCGTGTCTGACGTGTAAATAATAATATAAAAATTAATTAAATTTAATGTAAACTTAATTTTATTTAAAATATTCAAAAAATTAAAAAAATTAAGAAAATATTTAAAAAGGGGGGAGATCGGAACGGGCGGGCGAGGTCGAGCCCTCGCCGCCTCCCACCGTCGCCTAGGAAGGGCCGGCGACGGAGAGGGCAGGGGTCGGCCGAGGTCGCCGACCCCCGGCCGACCAACGGCGAGGGTTGCGAGCCCTCGCCGCCGGTCGGCTGGCCTCGCCGGCCCCTGGCCAGGGCCCGGAGACCCCGGCCGACCCTCCCCACTCCATCAACGGCCCTTCCAGCGGCGGTGGGGAGGCGGCGAAGGCCCGCGAGCCCTCGCCGGATCTGGGGCGAGGGTCGCGGCCTGAGGCGAGGGTCGCGGCCTGGGGCGATGGTAAGAGGTTTGTTAAAATATGTCTCGAGTTTAAGTCCGAAGCGAATTGTTGAATTTTGAAAATAAATTAGTTAACTTGCGGATAAGGAAATATTCCTATCATTCAAGCGGAGATGCACTCGTCAACTTCATCAGCCAAGAAAGGAAATATAAACTTGATTAAAGGAAGTTGGACTTCCTAATTTAACTTGGCTTGGGACTTTCCTCTTTGATCGAGGCGGTGCACGTACAAGCATATATATTCGTGGTTTGCTTGCATGAATATTGGGAGTCAGCATCGTTGTTGATACAAGCATTGAAGCGCCGTTATTCTAGCAAGTGCTTGGCGGGTTTTTTTTCGTTCGTGCAATTACATTCGCGAAGAATTAGTGTTTGTAGCCAATTTAAATCTTGTGGTAAGATTTGCATGTAATTCCTTCGTGAGATTGAGAGATTATTTTTGAGGAATTTGGGGCTAAACACTACGTGCGTTATTGGGTGTAATTGGGGCTTGGGAAACACTTGAGAGAGTATTTGAGTGACTTGAGTGTGTAATCTCCTTGTATCACTTGATTTATAGTGAAATTCGCTGCTGCTCTCCCTGTGGACGTAGGTTTTTACGAATGAACCACGTAAATCTGGTGTCTGATTTATTTTTTCTTCTTCCGTCTATATTTTGTTCAATCGCTCACCCTATCGCAACAAGGTTTAACTATCTTTCATCAAATTACGTGTGAGTAAACCTATAAACAACTTGTGCTACCTAAATGCAACATATTTCATGTGTAGAGACTGTTAGCATTATGGTGAGGTTGTAGTGAGGGGTTCGCTAACTTTGGACCTATGGGTTGTGAGTGATATGAAATAGCCACGGCTCAAAGGGAACATATCATAATGAGTGCAGACCTCCTATGATAACGCGAAGAGAAGATCGTTATCATTGGTCGCCCCTCCACACTTTTTTACTTATCGAACAAAAAAAGCCATGTGTAATTAGAAGTCCAAGCAGCGACGGACTGCTATTGAAATAAATTCAATTGTTTTTCTAGACTAGTAAGCTTCCTTTTTGCAGACTCTCGTCCCTTTCGCTCTCTGAGATGACTTGACTAATAAACCAACGATCATCAGCAAAGAGCTATACTTCTTGCGACAAAAGCATAGTGTATCTAGTATGCGTGTCTTACTAGTCTTTTTCAAAGCAAAGATCGAGATGTAAGTCAACAACGCGAAAAATTCTAGGATGCAGGTGGTGCGCTCAATTCCCTTGACCACGGTGCTATTGAGGGGCATAGAATGGGACAAGCAACTTCCAGAGGAGGAAGTGATCCGGACTTAACTCCATTCCCCCTCAATCTCTGCTGTCAGAAAATGGCCAAGCATTATTTAAAGAATCACACAATACTTTATATGTAAGTGACCATGTCAAACTTATAACGGTGGCTAGGAGAACGAGCAAAATTAAAAGAAGTACGACACAAAATAAGGAGTGTCAAAGTCTGCACCGTGACCTTTAATTTGTTGTGAGATATAGCATTAGGTAAGAAGCTGAAGGGCACACTGGTGGTTTACTGCTCGTGAATAGGTCGTGTGAGCTAGTTGTACCTATGATTTGTCCAACATGCGGCCATGCCTTGGCTGTGATCCAGGCCCTGTCCCAGTGAGTGAGCTTGTGACCAGGCACATGTTCCAGGCACAAGGAAGGCCTCAGAAAAAATAATGCTAAATTAAAGGTGTTGAATGGTACAAGTGAGACCGGGTGAGACAAAGTGTTGATATAGGTACAAACTGATTATATCGAGAAATGCTGTGCAATGTTTCTATTGGTTAGTAAATGAATATGAGAAGAGAAATAGAGAATAGTGCACTCAAAGTTTATAGTGGTTTAGTTTGGTGTAAGCCTAACTCCACTCTCTCATACTAATAGCCTACTAGCTGGATTCTGCTAGAAATTTTATTGAAGTTACAGCAGAAGGTGCATTTCATGCTTCTTGTTTTTTATTTTTTGAAAATGCCGATGTTGTTTTGAGCTATATTTTATTTCTGTTTTTACGTGGAAATCGTTATCATTAATATGTAAGCCATCATCAACAAGGAGCAAGAGATGCAAAACAAAAAAGCATGAAATGCAAGAAATGCACAAGAAGACCTACTTCTATGTTTTTTTTTCCCTCTTTGGAAATGCCGATGTCATCTCGAGCTATATTTTGTCTATGTTTTTACGAAGAAATCGCGAACATAATTATGTAAACCAACATCAAGAGAAATTCTCTTAAGGGTCGTACAAGATCCGTCAAGCACGAGAAATGTGATGGGAGAGAAAGTGACACAAAAGTTCACATTGCACTTGAAATGATAGTGATTTTGGAGAAGATTCCTCCTATTGGCGAAACACGGTATTGAAGAAAGATTGGACAAATTCCCCATGTACATTAAGCATAAAACACGAGTCCCAAGCTATTAGAAGATTGGTCGAACAGTACATATGACTTGGCTTATTATTTTATACGTAGGGTGTTACCTTTTCTTTTTTTTCGTTAGATTTTGGGTCCTCTGGCATCAAAATTTGTTTTGCATCTCTCGCTCCCTAGTTTTCATTGATCGATTCGTGGTAATGTAACTTTTTTTTTTGGATAACCGAGAACTCCACCATGGGCCCCCCATGCCCGGATGGCATCGAAGGGCCAGGCCCTTGTACCTCGGAGGAGACTAGCAGAGGACCCCACCACCATGGCCCTCCACTTAAGACATGTTAATAGCTACGGAGTTTCGATCCTGGGAACTCTGCGATGAAGTACCCAAAGCCAACCCATCGGTGGGTATGTAACTTTATTACATACGGGGAAAACATTATTTTAAAATTTTAAAATATGAACTTGAAATTGCTCGAAAAATTATATATATATATATATAAGCACACAGTCGATAACCGCTATGAACCTTGCTAATCCTGCTGATTGAGTTGTTGGATGTGATAGTCGAGCATTTCCAAAGACTTTTCCTATGCTGGCGCTCACAAGGAAAGTTCGATCTGCTGTAATTGATCCCAATTTTTGATTGGTTATTCCACGATGACTTAACTTGATTCTCTTCTCGAGTCTTACATAGTACACTAATCTCATTTGGATTGTTGATCATGCATGCTTCTGGACTGGAATGGCTAAAGATAGACGATATATAGGTGATAAGGGGGGAGAAATGACAAGAAGATATCGGAATATCAATTTAGAAGAGATGATGGAAGCGGGAGTTCATTTTGGTCATGGTACTAGGAAATGGAATCCTAGAATGGCACCTTATATTTCTGCCAAGTGTAAAAGGTATTCAAAAGGAGTTCTTTTGGCTTAAAATCCTAATAATATTCATTACTTGCTTGAATTGGTTCTTTCAAGCATTCATCGAAAAAAGGGCTTCAATTTTGATCAATTCAATTGAGGTATCTGGAAACAAGATTTGTTCTTATTTCTTCATTTGAAACAAGCTCTAAGTTGTTCAAGAATAGTGGCATTGAGTTTCCCGACCCTTTGTCTTAGGATTAGTCAGTTCTATTTCTTGATGGGAGCAAGGAATGGATATAACTCAGCGGTAGAGTGTCAAGATATGGTTCTTTGAGGGGGGAGTACTATTGGTTTACCTATCTCAATAAAGTCTATGATTGGTTTGAATGATATAGCCCATTTGTTCTTCATAAAGAATTCCAACTATGAAACAAAAGAGTAGAAAAAAGTACAATTTTCTGATATATCCCTACCGCTTTATTTTCTCTATTCTATTTATTTTATTGGTTTGCACAAAATCTTTTTTTTTTTTTTGGCTAAAAATCGAATTTCATAATATAAGTATAAAGTGTAAGTAAAAGGAATTTTTTTGTTCATTTAAAGATTGATTATTACCCAATTTGGCAATAATAAAAGGATTAGGATAAAATTTGTATCCCTTAAGAGCTATGCATGCATCTTTTGATGCATATGGTTCAACAAAAATTGCGAAAAAAAAGAATCAATGTGTAGATTCCAGACCTCTTTCTTTTTTTTTTCATAGTAGGGCCCTTTTCTAATCTAATTTTTGAATTTCTTAATGAAGCGGCTTTTTTTTTCTTCCATTTTTCAAGAAAGATGAGTTTTGGTTTTGTCCCCTTTCCCTCCACAAAAAATCCATTAAACTTATGAAATAAACTTCTTACGATGTATCATTTCATCGAGATCTAATCCAAATCACAATGTCATTTTCTTGATCTTGAATGGGCCTTTTCAATTCTTTTAGGTTTATGCTCTACTCCGAGTAAAAATTGAGAAGCTTAACACAAAGGCGAAATAAAAATAAAAAATAAAAAAATACTTGGTCTTGGTATTGGGCATCTACCATTATACCTACAATGATCAGTCATACTACTGCTATCTAGGGGTGATCGGGTCCAGGTGGGTAGGGTCTAGACTCCGGACCCCGTACTCCGACCCTATTATAACCGGTTCTCTTTTTTGGACCATGTTCCCGACCCACCCTGTTTTCGGTCCGGGAACAGGATTAACCCGTTTTTATATTGGAATATGTTTTGCAAAAATTACTGTACAACACTCATATGTAAACACCCGTGAGCGACTCACCTTCGAGATGTGGATAGCTATTGGCAATTGCATATAATGATTCATCGGTGATGAATGTGCCCGATATTCAGATGTTGCAAAGCAAAAGTAGCTCTTGCAATCCGCAGAAATGGCTCAATCAGGAAGCTAAATTTACATACATATGAGGTGGACAACGCTACACAACACGTCCACGAGGGAGCATGTGATGAGACAAATCAGGTGTATGGATCGTGATTGTTTTATAGAATGATGCTCAGTGACAAACTGTTGCGACACTTCATCGATCTAAAGAGTAGGTCTCTCAGGATATACTGACTATCATACGTCAGATGATGGGAAAGCACACAAGAAGTTATAAACCTCGTGCATCAAAAGGGCTTGATGGTCAAACTTTTTTTCCAAAAAGTTAGGACTGAATTATGAGAGAACTTTAGGCTCAGTTATCCCATAGACAATTGGCATGTGAATAAAAAGATAATCATCAACGAGCAAGGTCTTGACAATTTCAAGTTCTTGCATTGATTTTTATCAGATTGCACAATATGACTAATAAGCAACGCTCGACACTATCCTCGAGGAACACTAGCCTCGTAACTCGAATGAAGAAACGACCATCAACACCTAGAAATCACTCCAACCACGGAACAAGACTGAAGCCTACACACATAACATCTGTAGAAGCGAACCATCACTTCAAAACGACAAACATACCAACAACAACACCTTAGTCGACTGACCTGTCATCCCCAACAAAGAGATGGACGTAAGCTTCGCCGCGCATTTCGTCAGTGAAATTCTATATAGCCCTTCATCGGTAATATGGCAGCCCCAACAAATCTTCGAACTGCGGACAATTCAGTCAGCAAAAGTTCAAAAATCCATAGAGACACATCATAAGCTAATCATCAAACAATTCCTAAGTAACTAATCCTCCATGTACCAATCTCCAAATTCAAGAAGAATCCTAACAAAATACCAACAACCCTCCATCAATCATGCTACATGGTAAACAGAGAGACAGAGACAGAGGCAGAGGGAGTACATGTCGAGTTCACGGAGGGTGTATGCGCGGCGAACGACGCGGGCGGTGGAATCATCGTCCATCTTCAGCCCCACGAAGCTGAGCCTCTCCCTCCGCCCCAGCAACAGCTTCACCCCACGCTTCCATTTCCTGCACACCCTGCTCGCCCTACGAGGAAATTTTGGTTTTTGATCACAACCCATGTCTCAAAATCATCAACACCACACGGAACCGCAGACAAAACAACTTCTTTCCTCGGAACCAGAAAGCAAGAATGGGAATTCCCTGCGGTCAAGAGCATGTACCGTGCCAAATTGGTGAAGGATGGGATCATGAAGAAGACATGCGCTAGCACGTCGACAGGCAAGCGATCGATCTCCGCTTCCCCCTCCTTCACCTCCTCCTCCTCCTCCTCCCTCATCCTCGTGGTGAGACGATGGAGACGGTAGAGAGAGAAAGCGAGATGGAGATGGAGCTTCTTGGTAGAGAGAGAAAGCTTTGTCACCGTCTTTCCTTATTTAAGGCGGAGGGGATGGAGGAGGAAAGAATACTGTGGGTTGCTCGAAGATGTGACAAGGTGGGCTTGCGGACGCGAAATTTGGGGTCGGGGCGTCGGCGAGGCAACGGCTTGGCAAGGTGGAACGGCGAGATCGAACGGAGGCGGCATCGGCACTCGAGTGCGAGCTCGACGGGGGTTAGCGGCCGTGGCGAGAACCAATGGAGCGGAGCTTCGGATGACCGGCGGAACGGTGGTGGTGGTGCGAGCGCGGGGTGCGACGAGAGCGGCAAAGGCGGCGTCGGCCGCGATTTCGGGAGGGGAGCTCGGAGCAAGGCTGGCGAGCAAACTGGGAACCAAGTTAACAAAGGCGGTGTCGCAATTTCGGGGGGCGACGGTGGGAGAGTGGAAGCAGGATGCGGACGCTGGATGGGTAGAGGTCGCGAGCTGCCGTCTACGGGTGTCGCGGGAGCAGAGGAAGCCGGTAAAGATAGAAAGTAGAAATTAGGGTTTTGGTCTTTTTGGGGGGCTTTACAAACCGGTCCTCCAACCGGTTCCCAAACCGGTCCAGTCGATCCGGTTCTTGGGTGGGTAAACCCTCAAAACCGGCTCCCGGACCGATTTAAACGGGGTCTCAAGTTTGGGAACCCGTTCCCGAACCGGTTTCCGACCCTGTTTTCCGAGTGGGCCGGACCGGGAACTGGGTAAACCCGGTTTAGTTGCACACCTTTATTGCTATCTATAATGGAATGGGGCATTTACCTATTTATATAACAGATCGTATGGTAGGCCATAAATTGGGAGAATTTTCACCTATTATAAATTTCCGTGGACATGCGAAAAATGATAATGGAAGAATAGAATAGATCTTTCTTTCTTTTTTAGTTTTCGATATATAGATAGTAAATGACCTTTTTCCTTCCATTTTATAATATTCACTAGTACTAATCATTGATACTGGAAAATTTCTTTGAAAATCATGTATTCTTGGATTAACTACTAGTTCAATTCAAATTTTAAAATAAAATAAAATGTGTACTCGTTCTTTTCTTTTTCTTTTGAGTTAGAGCAACTAATAAAAAACTAAAGTAATTCGAGTAATTTGGAATTTGTTAGGTAAGGATTGGTTTGCACTTTTCGGTGTATTTTGTTACGTGTATAAATATAGCATGACGAAAATAAACAAGGATATAAAAAAGAAAAAAAGAAAAAATGGAAGTGTTTGACCAATATATGTCTTTCACATTCAACTAGAGAAATGAATAACTTTTTCAAATTTTTAATGGCACTTCAAAGAAAAGTACTTCTATATCAAAAAACGTATTCGTAAAAATATTTGGAAAAAGAAGGTATATTGGGCAACATTGAAAGCTTTTTCCCCTTAGTGAAGTCTATTTCTACTGGGAATTCAAAAGTTTTTGTACGACAATTAAATTGTCATACACTCGATTAACTAATCTTAATCTAAAAATGGTACCCTTCTTTTTTTGTTGATTTATTTCATCTATTCCATGACTGGAATAGGAGGATACATGTTACACCACGATTTTGAATCAGAAGAGAGATTTCAAGAAATGGCAAATATATTCACTATCAATAAGCGAGCCGAATCTAGTGTATCCTAAGGGATTTGCCTTTTCTCATGAGGGGCTTTATTGTAGAATTCAAACCTAACCATTAATTGCACAGCGATGGGAACGATGGAACCTATGAATACATAAGATTCTATTGAAAAAAATCCTAATAATTCATTAGGTGAAAAAGGAACAAACCAGGACCAATTCATTTATTCTAAGAATTCATGAGCTAACCCTACAACTAAAGTAGATATTGAAAGAGTAAATATTCTCCCTGGGAGGTTTTTATTAGATTACTCAATCTTGTCGATCCAATATAATAATATGATCAAAGGCAAAATAAAATAAAGATTCGTTATAAAAAAATCACATTATCTCATTATCTAGAAATAGAAATAATATAGTGCCTTATCTATCTTTCAAATTTAGAAGAAAGAAGGAATCACTCGATTTGATTTTCCTGAATGACACAATTACAATATATATTTCTATCAATAAGATATTATCTGAAGCAAATCCTTTTCGAATAGATCCTTACTCTACTTTATTTAGTATCTCATCAAAGTTGAATTTTTTTCTAAGTTCATTAAAATAAGTTCTATTTTCTCAAAAAATTCCCTCTATTTTTTGTTTGTTCACACTTTATATATGTATACGTAATAAATATAAAAAAGGGTTCTGATAAACCTGGAAAAAATATAAACTAAAGATGGTTAGGATCAAAAACTGGTTTTCTTTGACACAAGAAAGGAATTTTCTGCATTTCTTTCTTGTGTCAAAAAAAGACTAAAGAAAGAAGAGGGTGAATAATCCTTTGTTTTCTATTCTCCACTTACTTATTTTATGTTTAGTATCCAGTCAAAAATATTCCGTCCTCGAGCTCAAGGTTTTAATTTTTTCATAATAGTACCCTCATTGACTTCGGCTTACTAATAACTAAACTTGCTTCATTGAAACCCATCCTATTAGAATGGCAATATTAAAAACCACTAACTCAAAAGTTTATAGACTAATGAGAATAGTTTGACCAAAGTAATCACTCGTCATGACATGTAGCCACAAGTTCCATCGTGAGACTATAAAATTACTAGAGAAATCAACGAGGAACGATAAGAAAACGCTAGGGTTTTATGTAGTTTGGTTTGAGTGTTGCTACCTATTCTAAGGAAAAGCCTATATTTAATAAATCCATTATGAATCTGGTGAATACATAGTTTACATCGAATGTTTTTCAATCTTAAATTACATTGAAGATAAAATTCACAAGTATTACCTCATACTATCGCATTCTCAATGTAGACTGCACTAGATAATTCATTCACATTTTTCTCTCTTGTCAAACTCGACATCTAATCATTCTACTTCTCTTCCTTTTTTTCCCTTTTATCCTTTTTAACTTTTACATGGTACATACTTCTCTTAAAGTCCAGAAGCAATACTTAGCTTCGTCGAAATTTCTATATGCTTAGCATAATCCGTTGCATTTGGACATTGGACTTTTATGATGGAATTGAAAGGTAAAGTGTGAAATTAAGGGAGAAGGAAGTGGACTTTTGTCATGGTTACCGGAATTCTAGTAGTTTTCTTTAATACTCAAAGTTCTATATATTTTTTCCATCAAAATGATCTAGTCTACGTTAAAAAATTCAATCGTCCTCCCCTCTCGTTCATATTATATAACTGGACTTATCAATTAACAGTCATCAGCTATGAAATATATACTTATTGATCCACACAACTCATGTAGTGAAACAATGTGAAAATCGACGAATCTTGCCATTCAAATTTAACACAAGAAGAAGGAATCACTAAAGAAATTAATGATAAATGATAAAGAATACTTGAGATTTATGTGATTCGGTCTTAGTATTGATACTACTCAATAAAAAAAGACGGCCTTTAAGAAATCCAATATAAATCCGAAAAATAAAAAGCTTACTATCGCTTGAGTATTTCTCAATCCTAAATTATATAGAAGAAAATCACAAATGTTATCTCATATTTAGTTCCAACACGTCTGCAATAGGGAATTCCTGCATGATTTTTTTCCTTTTAATGTGGACGTAGAAAACTTTTTAACGTCTAGTTATTCTACTTCTCTTCCTCTTTTGGCCTTTTATCTTCTTGTCGAGCGCCCCGGCGGAGGATTCATAATTATCCCTGAGATACGTATCAATCTGCAGAAGATGGCGGAAAAGAGATAGAGAGATAGAGAAGCTATTGACCACTTTCTCTAAAAGTGTAAAAGCAATGCTTAGCTTTCTCACATTTTCTCTGATCTTTTTCGGAAAAATCTGATGATGACCCATCATAGCCTTTTCACCCGCACCATCGTCTTCTTGAAATGACTGCCAATTTCTTATTGCTTTCTTTCTCTTAACGTAACAAACATCTCTGCTTTAGTGCCATGGACGCGCAATTTTTCTCTGTTCCCGCTACTGAACTCTTATATACCTGTATTACGTTTTTCTTTTGGGCAATATACCTCGGTTCAATAAATAAGGACAGGTGAAAAAGAAAATTGCTCGTGATCGGGTTTATTAGTTCGGCTAAAGGAGCAAATATGAATTGCTCCTGCTACATACATCATGCCATGTTCTTACAGGGAAAATAAGACGATAATACTTCTACGCAAGTGGAGCAGGTTCCACGAAAAACTGGCCTCCCAAAAGAGAGTACAAGATTTTCATACGCAAGTAATCTTGAATGAATCAATGTGGCGGGAGCCCCGCTCTGTACCGAATATACTTACGACTATGTAGTATTGATACAAATACACAACACGACACGACACGACACTGACACGTGCTGACACGTCATTTCTAAAAAATAGAAAATTCGACCGTTATATATTAAATATATATTTTTATAAATAAATGTAAAAATAAATAAATAATAATAAAATAGCATAGAATTAATCTATACTAAAAAAATTAATCCAATATTTGTTAATATCATTCATTGTTTTAATTTGATAGAGATTGAACAGTAAATTCAAAAGTTATAAACACAAAAAAGAGTAAACTTGAAGGAACATGTTCGTTGTTTCTTACATTTTTTGAAGATTAATGAGACTTCTTATAGTCCTAGACAGAGTTCAGAATTTATGATGTAGACTGGCTTGGACCTCCTCTACAAAACAAGATTGAGAAAATGAAAATCCAAAACAAGAACTCGACAAAAAGAAAAGGAAAATCACTAAATTAGCCATGGAAAATGAAATAACTCACAAGCCAATGACATAGACCAAAAGAGATAACTCGCAGGTGATACCTGCAAGAGGAGGATAGAAGCAAAAAAAAATCACAATTTAAGTCAGCGGGAGTGGCGGAGTGATGCAAGCGAAAAAAGGAGCATTCCATCGTCACTTACGGGAAGGTCGGAACTCGAAGTGAGAAACTTGAGAATGAGAATTTTCTTCTTTCCATTTATTTTTTGTTATTTTCATTATTTTTTTCATATATTTACATTTTGACCATTCAAGTATTGAAAATTTTTAAAATTGACCCCATGCATGTCGGAATCGCATGTCGGAATTTCGAACTCAAGTGTCGGAGTGTGTCGAGAAGAGTTGACCACTTGTTAGATTTTTCAATACTTTTGGCCACATGTCGGAATGTGTCGGAGCGTGTTGGATGTGTCGGAGTGTCGAACACGACACGAAAGCTTCCGGAGAGTGTCGGTGCTTTTAGGTTATAGTTAGTTGGTAATAGATGGTGAGTTAGCCATGATAATTGCACTCGAGTGACTGTAGTTAGTTAATCTACACGTATCCATGTCTAATTATTCAACATAGATAATGTATTTTACGCATGAAAAGCACGGTGTTTTGTTCAATAACAATAATGATGAACACCATGTAGAGGGAGAGGTATGACTGTTGCTTAACATGCTCTTGTCTTGACTGGCAATACAGCTGTTGTTCATGCATGCTTCTTCATTAGATGAAGCCTATTTGTCATTAGTTTAGCAGGCATAAAGTATGCATAATGGGAAAGACGGGATCATGACGCTTTGAACAACTTGTTATAGCCTTGAAGACGCGCTCGTGTGAATTTCTTAGTGATGGTTTTAATTATTAATGAGATGGGCCTAAGTTGGCCCGTCCGCCCATGTTGGGCCTAAAAGCCCGGCTCACAATATTAGGGCCCATGGATAGAGGGATATGATGAAGGGACACGTTTCTTTTTTTGGAGGGCTATATAAGAGGGAAATAAAGAGGGAGGAAGGCACCTTTGGAATCAACGTACGTTCCTCCTCCCTCTCTCCCTCAAAAACACTTCCAAAAGAAGGAACAGTAAGCAAGAGGCGACACCCATCTTCCCTTCAAGGCGAATTGGCGTCATTGGATCGAACAAGGTCAAGTTCTCTTCCTCATATCAGCGTCGGTGCTTAATCTATGGCTAACAAGGTACGTTCAATTCTGTGATGTGCCTTAGGATCGGTGATGCATGTGTTTTTCCCGGGCTCGTCTTCCGCACAACTTTAGGGATTCGATTTAGTGTCGAATCCGCTTTTTTGGGAATCCGACAATCCCTACATTAGTATCAGAGCCGTAGTTCTTGTTTCCCGATCATTTTTCCATGTTTTCCCGACCCATTTCATGTTTATGAATGATTTCTTATTGATTTTGTAAATTAATCGGCCGACAACGATCGGCGGGAAAAATCCCGACACCGAGCACTGTTCATCCATTTTTTCGAGTTTACGTAAGTGAAATCCATTTCGATGGCGTTGGATGGAAGGTCTCGTCAAGGCAGCTGACCCAGTGGCGGAACGCCACCAAAGGCCGCCGGACGCGCCCCCCGTGTGGGCAGACCGGCGTTTTTTTGGCGCGTGCGAATACAAAAACATAGGCGCATCTCGTATCACGGGACAACGCGCTACGTGCCCAGCGCAAGTGCGCGAGGGCTGCAATGGCGCGTGGTTGCGCGCGGCTAACATGAGTGCCGCACCCGGACGGTTTGCCCGAAACGATCCGACCCGACAGCTAGCACAGCTGACCTCGGCCGTTGACCATTGTGACCGTTGACTTTGACCGTTAACCAAAAAAAAAAAAATGAGAAAGAATATGTTTCTTTTTTTCAATTAAGTCTATATGGATTATATGTGATCCATTATTTATTTTGCATTTGTTTGCAGAAACAATGCCTCCCCTTAGGTTGCGCACATGTTCGTGCAATTACCGATGGAACAAAAGGAAAGGCTTTCTAAGTTTGATAGGTGAGCTGGTGATCATCGATGGGAGAGTGGTGACTTAATTGATCACGTTCTTGAAGTCAGCCCAGGGAAAATTCAAAAGGTCATATGGAATGGTGGATCCCATGCCACGATGCGAGATGGTGCATTTTTCTTAAACACTATTTCACCGAATGGCAATGAGTGTTGAATCGCATATAGGATGTCAACAAGCCGCTTCATATAGGAAAATTGTGATGGATTTTATAGATGATTATTACTGGATTGTTACAAGGGAAAAGATCAAGAAATTGAACAAAGAGGATCTTTCCGATTCGTGTGTTGACTTGGTGTTAGATGTATTGGCGGTCTTTATTTAGTGTGCTTTGTGGACATCTTATGTAATGTTTACTACTTGATTGTTATAAGTTGTATTATGTGAAAACATTATTATTCTATTGTATGTCAAAATATTATTCGCTTTATATTATTGTTGATTCTTTTGTGGGTAGTTTATAAAAGTTTTTGTAGCTTTATAGAATTTATTTTGCATAAAATAATTTATATTAATGATAGTTTTAAGTTAGAATTTTGGAGGATGATTGGAAACATAGTGACCTTTTGATTCTGAAACTTTACTTGAAATTGTTCATTAATATGATGGAAGTCATGCAAAATGGATGCATAAATGATAGTAATAATTTGTGCATATATGCGTATGTTGAGATCAATGACTTCCACCACAAAGAGCATAGTTGCTAAGCTAAACAAAGGTGAAGCTCAATGGCGATAACTATGAAATATAGCACATGAAAATCCAATATGTCTTGGAAGAGCAAAGAGGCACTAGAAGCTCTTAGCAGCCATGGTAGAACTGAAGAAGGAAAAACAGCACTTGCAGTACAAGAGAGATAAGGAAGTATTTGTTGCATGGAAAGAAAGAACTCTCTTGCTCGCATTCGTTGCTGAGTAGCATGGAAAATGACGTCATGCGAGAGTTTAGGCGTCTTGAGAATGCCAAGGAAATGTAGAACGTTGGCGATGAATTTGGTCATACTTCGGTAACCAAGGCGGGCAGCTCACTATTAGGTTTGACTCTTATAAGAAGTCTCATGGTCAGACCATAAAGCAACATCTTAAAAAAGATGTCAAACGTGATTAATGAGCTGAAGATGCTGGCCATATCTGAGGATGACAGCAAGTGCAACGGTGATTCGTTCCTTGCCTCGAGTTGAGGAGCATATGAAGGTGCATCTAACCCATAATGAGAATATCAAAACCTTTGAGGATGCGAGTTCGTCATCTTGGTGGAAAGAGGACCGCCTCTTGGCAGCTAAGCGAGCGAAATCTATCATCTTTGGTTTCTAGCTCATGGAGCTTGAGCTCCAAGCTCGTATCTAAGCGGTTCGATAAAGGAAAGGCAAGGAAGCAGGTCCTTCGGGAAGAAACCTAAACTTAACCAACATGAAGGAAAGCGTCCTCGAATGAAGAAGCTTACAAGGTGAAGTGTTGATTGTGACAAGAAAGGTCACTATGCTTTCCTTATTTGTTGTGAGCCAAAGAAGGTATACACCCTTGTACCTTTGAAGCTTTGCTTATGTGTCAAAATTCTGTATTCTTAGCGAGTCTAATCCTTTATGGGGTGGATTCGGGAGCGACGGACTATGTAGCGAAGAATAGAGAATCTTTGTGGAATTCAACGAGTACCAAGCTGAATTAAGTGGATCTATATGGGGAAACAACTCCAAAGCTGAAGTAAAAGAATTGTATAACTACTTAGCTGAACATTCGTGGTTGGCCTTTTGTTCTACATGATATATTGTATGCTTCGAAGATTCGTCGGAATTTAGTGTCTGTTTTAGTGTTGGTCAAGCTAGGTTTTAATATGAACTTCCATAATAGAGGTGTGGATTTGTTTTTGGATAAAAATTTCTATGGTTATGGTTATTTCCTATATGGTTTCATTGTAGTAGATATTAACTATGTTAATGCAAATGTTTACATTATTCCCTTCTCGCATCTCTAATTCATGATAATGTGATATGAATGGCATACTAGACTTGAGTCATATTAGCCAACAACATATGAATAGACTAGCCAAAGAGAGCTTGTTGGGCAACATTGAAAAAGTCGATTTGCCCATATGTGAGCATTGTCTAGTAGGGAAAACGACAAGGAAACCATTTGGAAAATGTAAAAGAGCTAAATTTCATCTGCATTTAATCCATTCGCGTGCTGGTCGATAAATGTGAGAGAGGAAGGCATGGGGCTATTTATTTCATCACTTTTATAGATGATTATACTCGATTCGAATATATACATTTGATTTCTCACTTAAATACGGAAAGCGTTAAGTTATTTCAAAAGTTTATGAACTTGGTAGAAAATCAATTAGACAAGAAAATAAAAGCATTGAGATTTGATCGAGGAGTCAAGACTATTTATCGATGAGTTCAGAAAATTATGTGATGAAAAAGGAATAGAAAGACGAGGTTTGTCTATTCCATATACTCATCAACAAAATGGTGTTGCGGAGAAAGAGAAATAGAGAACCCTCTTTGGAAATGGTTGGGTCCATGATGGCGCATGCTAATTTACCTATCACTTTTTGGAGTGATAGGTTGTGTATTGCCTATATACTTAATCGGGTCGGGTACCTTCCAAATCAGTTACTTCCCTCCATATGAGTTATGGACGGGGTAGAAAACCGGACTTAAGTTTTCTTAAGCCATGGGGTTGTCTTGCCTATACTCATGAGCCCTCTCACAAGTTTGGGAAATTGGGTCCTAGAGGGAAAAAAATAGTATTTTCATAAGATACTTTGAACACTTGAAGGTATGTGTTCATAAGTGAGCGAGGAAAGTGGGAGTATAAGCTGAATTTGAATCAGGATGTCACATTCTTAGAGAATGAATTTCCTAAGAAGGGCGAAATAGGTGAAGATTACTTCCTATTTGAAACTTTGGATCAAGATAACGATATTAGTGGAGTTCGTCCAAGTGAGAGTAATATGAGAAGTGATGAATTGAATTCAACTCATTCTCAATTACAACCACATGATGAGACGACATCATCATTATCTAATCCTAGTGGGAGCAACATAATGAGAATGATGTGTAAAGTTTGTACAATCTCCCATATGGCGAACAAGTCGCAAAAGTATTCCCCGTCGACGTTTTGACATTGAAGGAGAAACTTTTATGATTGCTTCGCAAGATGAGGATGAGCCAAGAATATTAATGAGGCTCTAAATTGCCCTAGTAAGGAAAATTGGATTCATGCAATGGAAGAGGAGATTGAGTCAATGAAATCAAACCAAGTTTGAAGCTGGTTAATCTTCTAAAAGGCCGCAAAGCTATTGGGAACAAGTGGGTTCTCAAAATAAAGCAGTTGTGGCTCAATAGAAGGTATAAGGCTCGCCTTATGGCGAAGGGGTATAACCAACAGGAATGAATTGATTATGAAGAAACATTTTCTCCTGTAGTGAGATTTACCTCAATTCGCATTATTCTTGCAATAGTGGCAAATATAGATCTTGAATTACATCACATGGATGTAAAAGACTTTTTTTCTTAACGGAGAATTGGATGAGAAATATATATGGAACAACATTTGGTTTCTTACAAAAGGCCAAGAAGAAAATGTATGCCGACTTTTGAGATGATATATGGCCTTAAGCGATCGTCAAGACAATGGTATATACGTTTTTCATAATACCATAATGGCATATGATTTTACAATGATAGATGAGGATCATTGTGTATATATCAAAAGATCAAAGATCAATTTGTGATCATATTATTTTATGTTGATGATATACTAATTGCCGGAAGCAATATGGAATTTGTTAATGCTGTCAAGAGTTGGTTGTCTTCCAACTTTGAGATGAAGGATATGGGTGAGGCTGCATACATTCTTGGAGTTAAGATTTCAATAGATCGTTGAAGAGAGATCGTTATCTCTTTCCATAAGAAACATATATAAATAAGGTTCTTGAAACGATTTCGTATGCAAGACACTCATATTGCAAAAGGTGAAGGATTGAGCCATAGACTGTGTCCAAGGACTCCACAAGAGAAGGAACAAATGAAACATGTTCCTTATACTAGTGCTGTTGGGAGCTTGATGTACGCTATAATGTGTACAAGACGACATATGTTTTGCGGTTGGAATGGTGAGTAGATACCAATCAATCAAGTGTGACACATTGAAAAGTCGTTAAAGAATACTGAGGTATCGGAAGGAACTACGATTACAAGCTGAATTACCAAGAAATGATCTACGGCTTGAGGGCTATTCAAATCTTTGGGGAGGAGATTTAAATGAAAGGAAATCTACCTCTAGATTTGCTTTCTTCTTGAGTAATAACGCCATATCATGGAGCGGTAAAGCAAACGTGTATAGCCCTTATCCCTGATGGAAGCTAAGTTCGTGGCATTATCGACAATAGTACAATAAAGAGTTTGGCTTAAGAGATTTTTGGATCATTTAGGTGTTATTGAAAGCTGCAAATCCATTATTGATTAGTGATAATAGCCGGTTATAGTGTACACCAAAGATCCAAAATATTATGGTAAGACCAAACATAGATACCAAGTATAACTTTGTCAAAGATATGATTGCACGAAAGGATGTGAACTTACGGTACATATCTACGCATAGAATGGTAGCGAATCCTATGACAAAGCCAATACCTAGAGATGTGTTTTGTGGTCATGTAAACTCTTTAGGATTGCGTAGAGTTTGATGTCTTTTGAATATTGTAATTTCCCTAAGTTATTTCACATTTATGAACTTGTGTTTTTCATTATTAATGCTTATGAATTTTGTTTGACATTTATATATCTTGATGCTCGATTGCATTACATTAAGTTGAGAAAGTATGTCGGACAAATAAAAGATTAGCCTCACCCACGGGTAATCACCTCTATTTACTATGTGATAAATAGAGATAAGACGGTTTTTTAAGCTTATTATCTAGGTGATAATCGAGAGCACAAACTTAAAATATATATTTGTCGCCTTAGCCAGGGGCGTTAAGATGAGGACAATATTTACTATGAAAGTAAAATACCCACATATTTTACTTTTATCGTCTAAGATACCGGATGTGAGTTGATGAATTTTGTGAATGAGTAGATATGTGAACTCAAGTTAGACATTGGATATGTCGAACTATCATACGTACGGTATTGAAGGTGTAGACATATGCTCCATGGGAAAGGAGTTAATGCTTGTAATCACGTATTTCATACTACGTATCTCGTGAAACGACCCGATAAGAGTGGCAAAAGTTTGATCTCAACTTTATGCCGTGTGAGACTCTTAAGAAAAAAGAGTTCATCAATTTTAGTGCCCTCGTGACTTTTTACTTATTCTCAAGATTTCTATTTAGTGTTTGCTATCTTAGGATGTTGCCGATGATCATGAGTTGATTCGATCTAATGGGACATTTCTAGAAAAACAAGCGAACTGAAATTGAGAGTTTGAAGGAAGAGGAAGATCGAATTTGAGAGAATCGCATTGTAGTTTTTGTATTCATTTCCAATTGACCAATTATGGCTTTGTCTTTAGAATAATCATAATTGTGAATACAATATATATCATTGTTTAAAGAGATCAAGAGAGATATAAATGTGATCGATCGATCTAGATACGCATACTAAATTTACTCGAGTGTGATGCTCATTGTGAGCTACTATATTCTAACGGATGTATGGCAACGAGCTCTCAAAGTATCTTTATCGCACGGATTATTCACGGTATGAATGTTGAAGAGAGGT